>BROG01000006.1:2890000-2982500 GCA_030159075.1 Atrina japonica | reverse complement strand
TAAAAATAGGAAGTGATATTAAACTACATACGACAACATTTACGTGTTTGTTTTGTCTAGCCTTGGCGGATCTACAGAGCTCGGTGTTTCTATATTTCATGGAATTTACTAGGTATAATATAGACTCCAATAACTGCTTCACTACCGACGTTATACTATCATTTTTTCTCGACGGATCACAGCACAATTCAGCGTCACATATAGTGATTCTATCTGCAATACGGTACACAATGATAGTGGACCCTCTGAAAAGCTTAGGAACATTAACACCGGGGACAGTTATCCGTGCATCTATAGTAGCCTCGATTATAAGTTATATTCTAGCAGCAGCAGTATTTGTGCCCACGGTGTTATTTCACATCTATTTTGCTATCATTCCATTTAGATTTTATTTGTCTATCGTTCCAGTAATTATACTTGTTGTTTTACATTGCTTAAAATTACGCAGTTTTAGAAATTTCATGGTAATGCCAGAGACAAGAAAAATATGTCTAGGGTAGCAGGTTTAATCATTTTTGTTTTTGAATTATGCTGCTTTTGTGAAATAATTAGATTAATAATTGTGACTATGACCATAGATTACCTGCGGTACATCAATGGGGCGTTATGGATGATAAACTATGCTATTAACCCTATTAAATATTTTCTGTTTTCTCCTCGAGCTCGACAAATGTGTTACGTCTGTACAAAATGTTGTAGATCAATTTCGTAGTCATTGTAAAAACAAATACTCATTATGATTTCGCTTAATATCACTGTATCAATTTTATAATGATTGCTTTTACAATTTCTTTGAAAGCATCACTTTCCAAATTGTCATTTAATTTGAAGCAGAGATATAATACATGTTCTATTATTATGATAACTTCTGGATATTGTTTTAGCACTATGTTCGAATTACCAACTTTTTTTTTTAAACTGGTTTTATTCAGTCATTAGATTGCAAAATGTCAACACCTCAGAAATGAAACGCTCGTACTTTGAAGACTGAAATTAGATTTCTAATTTGCATCTAAAAAGCATCGCTGCTAGTTATGAAATAGCAGCGAATACACTTAGTAGAATTCTCAAATGAAGAACAAAGATAACTTGATGAAAGCGATATGAGCAGTCGTAGGTGAAACAATTTACATGCCCATTTTATGTAATCTTTTATCTCATATATATATCCCAAAAAGACAATCTGGTGGTTAGAAATACAAATGCATGCGTATAATTGCAACAATCTTGCCAAACGTGACCCGTAATATCAGGGGTTTTTTGTCCGCCATTAGTCTGAGCATTGCAAATTAACGAGTGTCCAATAAGCACGTGCGATTCGCAGTTAAATGAAATTGTCCACGTGTCTGGTATATCTGGTGATCTCGTCCCATTTTTTCACTCGTCTCATCGCATTCCCGGCTCTATCATTCTTGACGCATCGCATATGAACTGCGGTACGAATGTAAAGCATATGATATGCATAGTTTTAACAGTTTTGTTGTGTTTATTTTGTCAATGTCAGCAATCATTTCAGGATAACATTAAAGATTGGAAAAAATTCATTTAGTGACCTGGTATTTTTATTCATATAATCATCTGATTTGATCAAGGTATTTTAAATAGCGTTAAAAACACATATTTTACTTTCCTTTAAAAATACTTCGTGTATTTTAAAAGTAAATATGAAAAAAGCCATAAAAATATGCTAACTTTAACATAAGTCGATTGTGTCAAGGGCTGAGATTCCTAATAGACCGAACATGTAAAGGACCGAGCTTCTCTTGACCAAATTACGAAGCACATTTAATATGGGGAAAGAGTTTATCTGAAAGGTCATTGCATACGGAAATACAGCCGGATTTTCTAAGGTACGGGAAAACTTAGATTCTAATAAAACAAATGATTTCGAAAAGATGATCTTTTACTACGTTTCACGTGTTTGATAATGTATTTGAACACCCATTTTATCTTATTCTCGTATGGGACAAAAATCAACCACTGTGACAGCTTATTCTTGGAATTTTCAACTTTTGCCAACTTTAAAGTTTGCTTTTCCAACATTTTCCTTGGGATTTCCAACTTTTTTCTTGGCTTTTCCAACTTTATTTTCTAGAAATTTCCAACTTTAAAGTTCGCTTGTCCAACTTTTTTCTTGGAATTTCCAACTTTTTCTCTCGCTTTGCCAACTGTTTGCTTTTCCAACTTTTTTTTCTCGTTTTGCTAACTTTAAAGTTGGCTTTTCCAACGTTTTTCTCGTTTTTTCAACTTTAAAGTTGGCTTTTTAAACTTTTTTATTGGAATTTCCAACTTTTTGTTTCTCGTTTTGCCAACTTTATAGCTTGCTTTTTCAACATTTCCAACTGTTTTTTTCTCGTTTTGCCAGTAACGCTTTAAAGTTGGCTTTTTTTTCCGTTTTGCATTTTTCTCGTTTTTTTCTTGTTTTGCCAGCTTTAAAAGTGGCTTTTCCAACCAACTTTTTTTTTTTTTGGAATTTTGCAAGTTTTTGACTTTCTCGTTTTGCCAACTTCAAATTTGGCTTTTCCAACTTTGTTTTTTTTTTTTTCCTTTTGGAATTTTTTCCAACTTTTTATTGGCTTTTCCAACTTTGTTTTCTCATTTTTTTCCAACAGTAAAGTTTTTCGCTTTTTTTTGGAATTTCAAATTTTTGTGGAATTTTCCTTTTCCAATTTTTTTCTCGTTTTGCTTTTCCAACTTGTTTTCTCATTTTTCCAACAGTTGGCTTTTCCAAATTTTTTTTCTTGTTTTGCCAATTTTAAAGTTGGCTTTTCCAACTTTTTCTCGTTTTTCCAACTTCTTTGAATTCGAACTTTTTGTCTCGTTTTGCAATCTTTAAAGTTGACTTTTTCCAAATTTTTCTTGAAATTTTTTCAATTTCGACTCGTTTTGCCAACTTTTCCAAGTTTTTTTCTTTTCCAACATTTTTTCTCCTTTTGCCAACTACAAAGTTGGCTTTTCCAACTTTTTTTTTTTTTTTGGAATTTCGAACTTTTTGTTTTCTTGTAAAGCCAAAGTTGGCTTTTCGACCTTTTTTTTTTCTTTTTTTCCAACTTTAAAGTTGGCTTTTTCAACCTTTTTTTTTGGAATTTCCAAGTTTTTGTCTCGTTTTGCCAACTTTGAATTTGGCTTTTCCAACTTTGTTTTTTTTTTGTAATTTCCAACTGTGTATTGGCTTTTCCAACTTGTTTTCTCATTTTTCCAACAGTAAAGTTTCGCTTTTTCAAATTTTTTTTCGAATTTTCCAATTTTTTCCAACTCGTTTTGCCAAAATTAAAGTTGGCTTTTCCAATTTTTTATTTCTCGTTTTGCCAACTTTAAAGTTGACTTTTCCAACTTTTTTTCTCGTTTTTCCAACTTTAAAGTTGGCTTTTTAAACTTTTTTATTGGAATTTCCAACTTTTTGTTTCTCGTTTTGCCAACTTTATAGCTTGCTTTTTCAACATATTTTTCTCGTTTTGCCAACTTTAAAGTTGGCTTTTCCAACATTTTTCTCGTTTTTCCAGCTTTAAAGTGGCTTTTCCAACTTTTTTTCTTGGAATTTCCAAGTTTTTGTCTCGTTTTGCCAACTTCAAATTTGGCTTTTCCAACTTTGTTTTTTTTTTTTTGGAATTTCCAAGGAATTTCCAACTGTTTTCCAACTTGGCTTTTCCAACTTGTTTTCTCATTTTTCCAACAGTAAAGTTCGCTTTTTAAAATTTTTTGGAATTTTCCAATTTTTTTCTCGTTTTGCCAAAATTAAAGTTGGCTTTTCCAACTTTTTCTCGTTTTTCCAACTTCTTAGAATTCGAACTTTTGGTCTCGTTTTGCAATCTTTAAAGTTGACTTTTCCAAATTTTTCTTGAAATTTCTAAATTTTGTCTCGTTTTGCCAACTTTAAAGTTGGCTTTTCCAACATTTTTTTGGAATCCTTTTTGCCAACTCCAAGTTGGCTTTTTTTCTTAATTTCCAACTTTTTTCTTGGAATTTCGAACTTTTTGTCTGTCTCGTTTTGCCAAGTTGGCTTTTCGACCTTTGTTTTTTTTGTAATTTCCAACTTTAAAAGTTGGCTTTTTTTTTCAACCTTTGTTTTTTTTGGAATTTCCAAGTTTTTTCTCTCGTTTTGCCAACTTTTTGAAACTTTGGGCTTTTCCAACTTTGTTTTTTTTTTTTGAAATTTCCAACTGTGTATTGGCTTTTCCAACTTGTTTTTTGCCAACTCATTTTCCAACATTTTTTCCAACAGTAAAGTTCGCTTTTTTCTTGGAATTTCAAATTTTTTGGAATTTTTTTTCAATTTTTTTTTTAATTTCGTTTTTGGCCAAAAATTAAAGTTGGCTTTTCCAATTTTTTTCTCGTTTTGCCAACTTTTTCAAGTTGGCTTTTCCAATTTTTTCAACTTTTTCTCGTTTTTGGCTTTTCCAACTTTTTTTCTTTTTGAATTCGAACTTTTTTTTCTCGTTTTGCAATCTTTGAAAGTTGACTTTTCAAAATTTTTCTTGAAATTTCTCAATTTCGTCTCGTTTTGCCAACTTTAAAGTTGGCTTTTCCAACATTTTTTCTCCTTTTGCCAACTAAAAAGTTGGCTTTTCCAACTTTTTTCTTGGAATTTCGAACTTTTTGTCTTGTAAAGCCAAGTTGGCTTTTCGACCTTTTTTTTCTTAATTTCCAACTTTAAAGTTGGCTTTTTCAACCTTTTTTTTTGGAATTTCCAAGTTTTTGTCTCGTTTTGCCAACTTTGAATTTGGCTTTTCCAACTTTGTTTTTTTTGTAATTTCCAACTGTTTATTGGCTTTTCCAACTTGTTTTCTCATTTTTCCAACAGTAAAATTCGCTTTTTCAAATTTTTTGGAATTTTCCAATTTTTTCCTCGTTTTGCCAAAATTAAAGTTGGCTTTTCCAATTTTTTTTCTCGTTTTGCCAATTTTAAAGTTGGCTTTTCCAACTTTTTCTCGTTTTTCCAACTTCTTTGAATTCGAACTTTTTGTCTCGTTTTGCAATCTTTAAAGTTGACTTTTCCAAATTTTTCTTGAAATTTCTAAATTTTGTCTCGTTTTGCCAACTTTAAAGTTGGCTTTTCCAACATTTTTTCTCCTTTTGCCAACTCCAAAGTTGGGCTTTTCCAACTTTTTTTTTTTGGAATTTCGAAACTTTTTGTCTTGTAAAGCCAAGTTTTCTCTTTTTTTTCGACCTTTTTTTCTTAATTTCCAATTTTTTTCTCTTTAAAATTTGGGCTTTTTCAACCTTTGTTTTGAATTTCCAAGTTTTTGTCTCGTTTTGCCAACTTTGAATTTTTCTCTTTTTGCAACTTTGTTTTTTTCTTGTAATTTCCAACTGTGTATTGGCTTTTTAATTTCCAACTTGTTTTTCAACCTTTGTTTTTCCAACAGTTTGTCTCGTTTTGCGCTTTTTTTCCAAATTTTTTGGAATTTTTTCAATTTTTTTCTCGTTTTGCCAAAATTAAAGTTGGGAATTTTTCAATTTTTTTCTCGTTTTGCCAAAATTAAAGTTGGCTTTTCCAACTTTTTCTCGTTTTTTGGCTTTTCCAACTTCTTTTTTCAACTTCGATCGAACTTTTTGTCTCGTTTTGCAATCTTTAAAGTTGACTTTTCCAAATTTTTCTTGAAATTTCTAAATTTTGTCTCGTTTTGCCAACTTTAAAGTTGGCTTTTCCAACATTTTTTCTCCTTTTGCCAACTCCAAAGTTGGCTTTTCCAACTTTTTTCTTGGAATTTCGAACTTTTTGTCTTGTAAAGCCAAGTTGGCTTTTCGACCTTTTTTTTTCTTAATTTCCAACTTTAAAGTTGGCTTTTTCAACCTTTTTTTTTGGAATTTCCAAGTTTTTGTCTCGTTTTCCAACTTGTTTTCTCATTTTTCCAACAGTAAAATTCGCTTTTTCAAATTTTTTGGAATTTTCCAATTTTTTCCTCCTTTTGCCAAAATTAAAGTTGGCTTTTCCAATTTTTTTTCTCGTTTTGCCAATTTTAAAGTTGGCTTTTCCAACGTTTTCTCGTTTTTCCAATTTCTTTGAATTTCGAACTTTTTGTCTCGTTTTGCAATCTTTAAAGTTGACTTTTCCAAATTTTTCTTGAAATTTCTAAATTTTGTCTCGTTTTGCACACTTTAAAGTTGGCTTTTCCAACATTTTTTCCCCTTTTGCCAACTACAAAGTTGGCTTTTCCAATTTTTTTCTTGGAATTTCGAAACTTTTTTTTCTTTTAAAGCCAAGTTGGCTTTTCGACCTTTTTTTTTCTTAATTTCCGTTTTGCCTTTAAAGTTGGCTTTTTCAACCTTTTTTTTTTGGAATTTCCAAGTTTTTTGTCTCGTTTTTTCTAAATTTTGTCTCGTTTTGCCAACTTTAAAGTTGGGCTTTTCCAACATTTTGAATTTTTCGACCTTTTTTTTTCCAACTTTGTTTTTTTTTTTTTGGAATTTCCAACTGTTTATTGGCTTTTCCAACTTGTTTTCTCATTTTTCCAACAGTAAAGTTCGCTTTTTCAAATTTTTTGGAATTTTTTCCAATTTTTTTTTCTCCTTTTGCCAAAATTAAAGTTGGCTTTTCCAATTTTTTTTGTCGTTTTGCCAATTTTTAAAGTTGGCTTTTTCCAACGTTTTCTCGTTTTTCCAATTTTTTTCTTTGAATTTCGAACTTTTTGTCTCTTGGAATTTCGCAATCTTTAAAGTTGACTTTTTTTTTCAAATTTTTCTTGAAATTTCTAAATTTTGTCTCGTTTTTGACTTTTCCAACTTTAAAGTTTTCCAACTTTTCCAACATTTTTTCCCCTTTTGCCAACTACAAAGTTGGCTTTTCCAATTTTTTTCTTGGAATTTCGAATTTTTTGTCTTGTAAAGGCAAGTTGGCTTTTCGACCTTTTTTTTTTAATTTCCAACTTTAAAGTTGGCTTTTCCAACCTTTTTCTTGGAATTTCCAACTTTTTCGTGACTTTTTTCTTTAAATTTCCAACTTAAAAGTTGGCTTTTCCAACCTTTTTCTTGGAATTTCCAACTTTTAACTTCGTTTTGCAAACTTTAAACTTGACTTTACAACTTACTTTTTTTCTCGTTTTGCCAACTTTAATGTTGGCTTATCCAACATTTTTCTTGAAATTTCAAACTTTGTAGTGACTTTTATTCTTGAAATTTCCAACTTAAAAATTGGCTTTTCCAACTTTTTTCTTGAAATTTCCAACTTTTTGTCTCGTTTTGCCAAATTTAAAGTTGATTATTCCAACTTTTTGTTCTCGTTTGCCATCTTTAATGTTGGCTTTTCCAAGTATTTTTCAGTAAGTATACATTTATGTTAATCCTTTGAACATCTCTAGATCTGCCACTACGTTATACTACAATCTTGATCATACAGGCAAAAAATTGAAAAAATTCTGTCCTTAAAAACATTAGAAATAAATATTCTGTCTTGTGACGTACTGAAAATAAATAATCTGAGTTGACAAAATTTGAAATGCTGTCCCCAAAAAGTCGCCCCCTGGAGTTATATAAGGTTTTAAGCAATATAAAATTTAAGAATCATATCGAAAAGAAACTTAAAATGCATCCATTTAATAAACTACGGTTTTAAATAATTCACTATGTTCCAAATGTTTAATTTATTTGTATCAATGCTACATTTCACCAAATATATGCACAATTCTGGTAATATGAGTCACTACCATAGCCTCTCAGGGTAGTTTCAATGTAGATGTACCCTTTGAACTCCACCATTATAGCGAAGAATCGCCTGATTGCTAATCAGTAATTGTACCGTTTCGTGAAATTTTACACGGCATCTTATAATCGAAAACTGCGTTATATTTATGTTAGATTTATTCAATACATACCGTCCGAATTCCTATTTACAAATGTAGGTCATATTTATATTAATCTTGACAAGTCCAGAAAAAAAAAGTTGGAAAAGTCAAAAAAGGTTTGAAACTGCAAGAAAAAAGTTGAAAAATCCAAGAAAAAAGTTGGAAAAGCCAACTTTTTAAAGTTGGCAAAACGATACAAAAAAAATGGAAATTTCAAGAAAAAAGTTGGAAAAGCCAACTTTAAAGTCGGCAAAACGAGAAATAAAAAACTTAAGGTGGTCCTAATACGCTTCCGTACTTATTTGTATACAAGAGCGTTACTAAATTTATGTATGGTTGACGTGCATATCAGCAGGGACATTTTCTTATCTTCAAAACATGAAGTTCTATTTGTTGATTATTATATAGGAAACTTTATCCAAGCAGGAAGTTGATATTACTGTTTGTTTAAGTTGCTCGAATACTATTATATCAATTAAAAACGGCTTTGCAAATAGAGTATAGTAACATTAGAATTTTAATATGCTTGTACATATTATAAAATCCTTAATAAGGAAATACAAACAATTCCGCCGCATATGTCAAATCAAGAGTTATTTAACTTCCTCGTGTAATTACAAAAAAACCGATTTATTTCTAGCAAGCATTACTGAACCTAGATTTAAACTTGGATGTTTTTTGTTGTTGTTGTTGTTTTTACAAAGTATAATGAAGAAGTACCGATGCCTATTCAAAACTCCAAGCCCATTAGAATACACACATTACATAGAACAACAATCTCAATATAAGATAAATTGCGAATCCGAAACGTGATGGGATCAGGTATCCGGATGGAGTCAGTTTCCCCCCGTTAGCATGCTTCATTCAGTGCTAATATCCCTCTGAAACTTCTCGTGTTCGGCGAAAAGGTCAAGCTCGATGGAAAGGGTATCAGATAATTTTAGATCCGATTGGGAAAAGGGAGTTATTGTATATGGTCGGGCTCCAGAATACTCTCTAACATTCTTGAGAGGGGCACTTCATATTGTTTCACAAGATATCTACCAGGTGATGATAAACAGATGGCTAGAAAATGTTTTCTCCTAATATATGTTTGAAATGATGATGATGATGATGATGATGATGATGATGATGATGATGATGTTGGTATCTATTGTCTAAATGACAAACAATTCAAGTTCAATCATCTTGTCAAATGAAGTATGAAATTACTTTTAAATTCTCATTTGACATTTATCTGTCATGAATATAATACAAGATTCCATGTAAAACTGTATGAAAAGCAATGTATTAAATGATTGAACGCATAGTTTACCATATCTTGACATTTGAAAGAAATAAGTGTACGTTTGGCTACATTGATCTATCTACGCGTATGGTATTCCAGTGGAGAATAGGGTTTATAATATCACAACACGCATGAAATAATATTTGTTATTTTATTGGTAAACAATCGCATTTACTTTGGACAATTTTAATAATACCGAAACCGCGGAATTGATCTTCCGCACCTGACAAACTTTCCCACATGGTATGCGAGGACCGATTCCACGTTCATTAATGTGCGATGTCGTTATTTTAAATGCAATACACTAACCATTCATCCGTAGAGTCCATCGTTCATAAAACACTTTATAACTTACAGTATGTTAAATATGAATATTTGTGTAACATATGGAAATTGCCATCTCCAGTTATTGTTTATTGTTATAGCAGTAAATTGTGCTGCTAAATGTAACAAACTGCAACAAAATACATCGCGGCAAACATCTACGAAGTATGTTAAACAATATAATAATTATTGTTTTACAATATATTTAACTCTATTTCAGTTATATCGTAGCGGGACCGACTTTTATTTATTTCATTTGAACAGCTAAAATAACATCGCCAGCGACATTACCAAACAAAGTCTTATATAAAATAATCCAAACTGCTTAGCATTTATTTACATCGTTCATGAATCTGTTATTGACATTAATGGAAAACAAGAGATAAATGAACATAAAAACTAATATCTACTCATATCATGTAAAATCTACATTTAAAAGATGACTGGTTTTCGGATTTTTCCTTATTGTGATCAGACCTGATCGCTATTTTATGGTAACAACCACCTATTCTAGGTGCTTATTACCATAAAATAACCGAGTGGTTAGGGCAACGCGCTTTAAACCATTAAGTCTCTCACTTCCTGTCAGCGCAGGTTCGAGTCTCGGAAGTCTCTCACTTCCTGTCAGCGCAGATTCGAGTCTCGCTGGAACCTAAGTTAATTTTGTGAGAAAGTTTGCCAATTTACTTGTGGAAGGCTGGCGATCTCTTCACGAGTACATTGCAACCACAGGGTTATCTCCTCAAACAATAAAAACTGGTCGCCACCATATAACAGAAAAATTGTTGAGTGTGGCTTAAAACAATATTCAAAATTAAGTCTGTGTTTGAAATTATACAACACTCGTGTTTTGTACTTGTTCAACTCAACATACTCGATCTATTAATAGACCTATTAATAGACTTCTAATGACCTACGGGTGACAATAAAAGCTAAACAATTTGTATATTGTAATTTCGGCAGCTACATGATATATACAAATGTATATATGTCGCTCAAATCAGCAATCTATAAAGCGAAAACTATCTATATTCAATCTTCAATAATGTATCAGTTTTCAGGTCTTTGAAGAAGGGAATAAATGCTGACTACAAAGCACAAATCTTAGGTATAATGTAAGATGTCTTTTTTCAGCAAATATTACACACTTACAACATGATGCTTAAGATATAATTTGTAAATAAGATGTGTTTGTGAAACACAAATGCCCCCGGTCCAAACAAATTTCTATGTTGACAAATAAAATTACCCCACTTATCCCAAGCGGCATGTGATGTCAGCGAAGTGCACCCCTAGGAGCATGTAATATCAGTGAAGTGTACAAGAGTGTTACTATTTATTATGTATAGTTGAAGTGCATATCAGCAGGAAGTTGATATTACTTTCTGTTTCAGTTGCTCGAATGCATATCGGAAAATTGTGCTAATCTATTTTTATTTTGACACTTTTATATAAATAAAAACGATTTTTCAAATTGAGTATAGTCAAATTAGAATGTTAATATGCTTGTATATATTATAGAATCCTTAATAAGGAAATCTAAAAATGGAATGCATATATCAAATCAAGAATTATTTAACTTCCTCGTTTGTTTGTTTATTACTGTTTAACGCCACTTTTAACGATATTTCAGTTATATCATGGCGATGAATGATAAAATACTTCTTTTTAAAGTAAAATCAGACTGATTATATTTTCATATCAAACTTTTGAATATTAAAATTTTTATAAAATACAACATGTTTGTAAATTATTGATAAAATACTTTAGACATTTCGAATTTTAGAATACAAACGGATAACTTTTAGATATTCTAAAATGTTGTCGCCAGCGACATTATTAAAAACACTATTATGATCTTTTCTATTACTTCCTAATGCAATTAAAGAAATTCCGCTGCATTTGTCAAATCAATGAATTATTTAACTTCCTCGTGTAATTACAAAAAAAAAAAAACAACAAAAAAAAAAAAAAAAACCCAAAAAACAAAAAACACGGATTTATTTCTAGTAAGCATTACTGAACCTAGATTTAAACTTGGATGTTTTTTTCAACGTGTAATAAAGAAGTCCATTAGAATACACAAATTACATAGAACAACGATCTCAATATAAAATAAATTGCGAATCGGAAACGTGATGGGATCAGGTATCCGCAAGGAGTCAGTTTCCCCTGTTAGTATGCTTCACCCATTGCAAATATCCCTCTGAAACTTTGCGAGTTCGGCGAAAAGGTCAATCTCGGTGGAAAGGGCATCAGATAACTTTAGATCCGAATGGGACAAGGGATGGGCTCCAGAATACTCTCTAACATTCTTGATAGGGGTACTTCATATTATTTCACAAAATATCGCCCAAGTGATGATAAACAGATGGCTAGATAATGTTATCTCCCAATGTATGTTTGAAATGATTATGATGATGTTGGTATTTATTGTCTAAATGACAAACAATTCAAGTTCAATCATCTTGTGAAATGATGTATGAAATTACTTTTAAATTCTCATTTGACATTTATCTTTCACGAAAATGAATATATTAAAAGATTCCATGTAAAACTGTATGAAACCTAATTTTATTTAACTCTTCCTCACTTGGTAAGCAAGCAACGTATCAAGCAGAGGATATTGTATTTCTAAATAAACAACACAGCAATCTATTAAATGATTAAACGCACAGTTTACCATATCCTGAAATTTGAACGAAATAAGTGTAGGTTAGGCTACACCGATCTATGCACAGTCATCATATCAAAACACGCATGCAATAATAATTGTTGTTTTATTGGTAAACAATCGCATTTACTTTGGGCAATTTCAGTGATGCCGAAACCCCCAAATTGATCTTCCGCACCTGACAACCTTTCCCACATGGTATGCGAGGACCGATTCCATGTTCATTAATCTGAGATGTCGTTATTTTAAATGCAATACAATAAAAACTCATTCATGGAATATGTCGTACATATAACACTTTATAACCCATAGTATGTTAAATATGAATATTTGTGTAATATATGGAGATCGCCATCTCCAGTTATTGTTTATTGTTATGTGCTGGTAAATGTAATAAACTGCAACAAAATACATAGCTGCAAACATCAACGAATCATGTTAAACAATTTAATCATCCAGTTAGTTATTGTTTTACGTTATTTTCAACACTATTTCAGTAATTCGTAGCTGGATCGACATTAAGTATTTCCTTTTGAATAAAACATCATACCTAGTGTAAATCATATGCATACAAACAACCACACATACTTTAACAAAATGAATATTGAACATTTATAAAACAAATACCATTTTCAAAGTTTATTGTAAAGATTTATTTCATTTTAAAAAGTAAAAAATAACATCGCCAGCGACATTTTCAAACAAAGCCTAATATAATAATCTATAATGCTTAGCAATTTTTAACATCGTTTGTTTATCTGATTTTGAGCTTAATGAAAAACAAGTGATAAATCAACATGTTGTTGTATTGATTTGCGTCCCACTCAAGAATCTTACACTAATAAGGGGATGTCAGCATTTGCCGATGACGGCTTTAAATCTTGGTCTCTGCCAGGCACTTACGGCCATTGAACAGTGAGGCTTCCTTACTGTCTTTTCCGAAGGACAGGAAAAGCCAACCAAATGTATAATCATATAATGTAAAGTCTACGTGTGAAAGATTATTCGAAGACGGAATGATACGGTTATTGTGATAAGACCGGATATCTATGGATTTTTATGGTAATAACAACGTAATCTAGGTGTGTTTTGAAGGTTATACCGGGGATCTCCGTGGTCGAGTGGTCAGAGCAATGCGCTTTAAACCATGAAGTCTCTAACTTCCTGTCAGCGCAGGTTCGAGTCTCGCTGAAAGCGAAGCTAATTTTTTGTGAAAATGTTTTGCCAATTTACTTGTGGAAGGCCGGCGGTCTCTTCACGGGTCCATTGTTACCAGCGGGTTCTTTCCTCCATCAATAAAACCTGGTCGCCACCATATAATAGAAATATTGTTGAGTGTGGTCTAAACCAATATTCAAAATTCAAAAATTCAAATTAAGAATTCAACTTTTACAGACGAATCAAGTATTGTGGTTAACAGAACAATGCAATGTAATGTGAATAATTATTCAATCAAGATCTCAACTATTGATTCTCTGTTTGAAAATACTTGTGTTTTGTACTGATTCAACTGAACGTACTCTATTTCTTAATAGTTACAGAATATTATCAAAATATAGCTTCTAATGAATAACGGGTGATAGAAAAACTAAACAATTTATATATTGTAATTCATATTTACGTAATATATAGAAATATTTATATGTCACTCAAATCAGCAATCTATAAAGCGAAAGCTATCTATACTCAATTCTTAATAAGTATCTTTGAAGAAGTAAAAAACACTGAACATAAAGCACAATTCTTAGGTATAATGTCTTTTTTCAGCAAATATTAAACATTTACGACATGATGCTTAAGATATAATTTGTAAACAAGATGTGTTTGTGAAACATAAATGCCCCCGGTCCCAACAAATTTCTTTGCTGGCAAATAAAATTACCCGACTTATTCCCAGGGGCGTGTGATGTCAGCAAAGTGCACCCCTAGGGGCATGTGATATCAGTGATGTGAACGCAACCCTTAGATGAACTTACAGTCCAAGTTTGGTTACTGTATCACAATCCAAACTTGAAATATTACACTTTATATGTAAGCGGGACGGATTACGGACAGACAAACAGACAGACAGACGGACGATCAAAACACTATATGCATGTGGTAAACATTTCAGGCCGGGGGTATGGAAATAAGGACCAAACAAAGTGGCTAGAAAATCATAGTTTATATTGTATTTTATATCTGTCCATTTTGAAACCTATTAATGTTTTGTCAGCTAACTGATATTTCGTATGTAGTATATGTTTTTAAATTCTATAATCAACAACTATATCACAAGAAAAATAGAAAATTTAAATTGAAATTTAACTTGCGTTTATGTGCAAATACTCAAGCACGTGGATTGATTTTAAATCGGGATCGAGATGCCTACCAATTATTCACCTACAAATGTGTACTGATAATACACAAACGTTATGAACGAAGTATGTATCAAACTTATTCAACATTTGAGACAAACACAAAATCAATATTACGACATGAATATTATAAACAATTGATTCGATCTGCAGTTGTCTACAGGATACACTGCATCAGTGTATGCTTGGTCTTAAATTTATCAGGTTCCTTAAATGACCATGTCTTATTTTGAAAAAAGTATCGATAAATGATAGCGTAGACCGTTAATTATTTACAGACTGGAACAGGAAAAATAATTGTTTTGTTTTAACTGTAGTTGTATCTATTTTCGTTAAATTTTGCATATTTTCTTAATAGAAGTCGTATGAATCAGCAATCCATTTCAATATTTTGGTTATTATATTTACTTTGTAAAAGCAATAACCCATCACCGCTAAATACTATACTTTGCAAAAATAACAACGTAATCTTGGTTATTTTGTATTAGATCACGCCATGATTAACATCGGTATTCTGTATTATACATACACGATTTTCACTGCAATTCCATTATATAAAATTCAGCTATATTTTCAAGTCATAAAAATAATCATTATCAAATAGGTCCGGTGATAATTGCAGTATAGACGTATATCTGTATTGATTGTTTTCATTTACATCGGTAAAATCTATGCATATTATTTAATTTGCACAAAAATCATGGACTCATGTGATTATCAAAATACACATTAGGACATGCAAAATAGGTGATACAACAGGAAAAAATAATAAGTCAAACTAACAAAGAACGACAACTGTCGCAATAAATCAAAAGTCGTAATGAAGAACCATTCTTTTGTATAATGATTAACAGATCGAACAGCAGATATAAAAATGTCATGGTAACACTTATCAAACATAATTATTGATAATTTCACAAATAAAAGAAAGCATGCGTTTGTCTATCTCTGTATATCTCTTACACAATGAAGGAATTCTAACAAGTGGTTCCGTTAGTAAGCATTCATGTTTACATTATTTTCGAAGTATTAAAACGGTACATGGACAATTTGAAACAATATTTGTTATGTTAAAGTTAAAGTTAACAATACATTTGTATATTATAAACACTGGGCACAAAAGAATATTATTTATATAAATGATCTTCTTTGTGATGATGATAATATTTTTTCATACGAAGATTTCATCGAACAAATTAATATGAACATTAACTTTCTAGAGTATAATGGCTTTATAAGCTCTATTAAAAAATATGTTACTTCAAATAAAGACCATAACTTGTGCAAAGAATTTTCACCATGGCTTCTGCCAAAAATAAAAACAATCCTTAAAAATAAAAAAGGCTCTAAAAATATATACATGGTAATGAAAGCTAAGAAAAATACAATAAACTCTAAATCGAAATGGATAGACATCTTCCCTTCTCTCAATAACAAGTTTAAAGATATTTTTAATAGTATAAATCATATTAAAGACCCAAAGCTCAAATGGTTTCAGTTTCGAATAAACCATTTCTTGCCGACAACAAATAAATTAGCTTATAAGATGAAACTTGTTGACTCTCATCTATGTACATTTTGTATTACTGAATCAGAATCATTATTCATGTAATGAGGTTCAAGATTTCATAAAAAATGTTAATGATTTCCTCATGCATTTTTCTGTAACGATAACAATAGATATGTTCTCATTTCTATTAGGGCCTTATACTGGAATAGATCTAGTTAATGAAATAATAGTTTTGAATTTGAAACATTTCATTTACAAGTGCAAATGTCTGAAACAAAATTTATCGGTAAGACAATTTATTACATATTTAAATTATGTTTACAATATACAAAAAGAATTGTACTAAAAAAGTAACCAACTAGATAAATTTAATCAACTTTGGTATTCTTGGAGAATTATATTTGATGAAAACCAAAGATTGAATTAATGAATTTAGTTTTAGTATTTATATAGCTGCCACAAAGTACCCTAATCCCTTGTAGTATAACATATATAATAATGTATTATATTGTCCATAAAAGAAATAATGTGCACAGTTTTTTTTCTCTCTCTCTCTCTCTCTCTCTCTCTCTCTCTCTCTCTCTCTCTCTCTCTCTCTCAGTCTTTCTGTCTCCATCCCTCCCCTCCCTCTCTCTCTCTCTCTTGTGTGTGTGTGTGTGTTTGATGTAAGACAGAATAAATGATACGTATTTTGGTCAGCAAATCTACTCCATACCCCCTGGCCAGGTGGGCATGTAGGAGTCTTGTAAAAATCCAGGCTGAAATACCTGAATAAATGTGTTTAAATAAAAAATATATATATATTTGTTATGTGTGCATGTGTGTTTAAATGGGCAAAATGACACTCAAGTCTCTCTTGATGGTATAATTATTGTCCGATTCAAATAAGATGGCGGGCCGGGGTAACCTTTTGATTATGATACTTATGATTCTACTCATTTTTCGGGTATAACAAGCTGCACGGGGGAAAAAGTTTTATTCCTCAATGGTGGATAATATTTTATGTATGGGCACAACAAGGACTGATTACTCTTGTCAGTATTATTTTAATGTTATGCTTTATTACCTAAAATTTAAGCTCGCTCAGGTCATAGAAGGTTTCATATGGATCCATCCCGCCAGGTTATACGGATTTTACTATTCACAGTTAAGACAAACAAAACACCAAAAAATGACTTTTCACTGAATTGTGTTTATCTGGTCCTGTGCGTCTTCTACGTGATTTGTATATTCGCGATGCAAACCTGTTACCATCTTTTCCCAAAAAAGAGTTTCACCCATATTCTCTTCAGACCAAACGATGTACGATTTCATTGTAATTAGTGTTTTTAAAACGTTCGATAGATGTCGATAACTGATCTCTTCCAGTAAAACTAAAAGAAGTATATCTTTTTTCTCTTCTATACATCTATTAAGAGAAAATCCTAGTTCAAATTCACACCATTTACATTTTGCAAAATTGTTTGATAAAACAACTAGGATTTTTCTACTCTTATTGATATTTTCAACACAATTATTAGACTTAAACTCTCCAGCTTCAAAATCTCTGTAACGAATACAGAGCTTATATCCATATCGTGTTTCCAACATGTGGGATAGAGTTTGCAAAACGAAATCGCGATCGTCATCTGCAAAAACTAAATATGCATCGTACTCAAAATCAATGTCACCTAGAAGCTTTTCATAGTCACGGCGCTTTAAAGTTCTCTTGTACATCCAATGTCGGATACGCCAGCGGGATTTGTACAATAATAGTAACGTTGTAATAACAATCAAAGAAAAACTGCTCACAGCTATGATGGCATGTATTACTGCCTTACTAAGAGGACAAATGTCATGAACTGTCAAACTTCTTAGGCTTAATGAACTTAGTCGTTTGGGCGCTTTGCAAATTATTCCTTCAGTTTCAGCCAGCTTTTTCCCGTTTGTCAGCATCCAATTGTAAAACCATTTTACATCCGTACATACGCATGAAAAGGAATTGCGGCTTAAATTCAACTTTTTTATGGATTTTAATATTTCCATTGGAAATGACGTTTTGTTTATCATTGTTATTTGGTTCCCGGATAGATCCAAAACCTCTAACGAACTTGAATTTCCGAAAGCAAGATTGCCATCCCATCCTTGTATTTTGTTATCAGATAAATGCAATTCATTCAGCTCATTTAATGATGGTACAAGACTCGCAGGGAAGTAGGTCAAATCACATGATCCCAGATGTAAAATCCTCAATTTTGTGAGTCCACTCATCATTTTGTTGATTAATTCATCATTTACAAATGTGTTCTGGGAAAGATCCAGCTCAACCAGATTTGGACTGGAACGAAATATTGTACTGTAATTGAAGTTATAATGATCAAATTTGAAAGAGTTCTGGGCCAGATACAATTTTTTCAATGATTTGTTTTTAAATGCCAATGGTTTAATTTGCCGCAGTTGACCTGCCATACGCCTTAAACTTAATGTTTCTAAAGATTTTAGTTCTGAAAATGTATTGCTATAAATAAGTCGTATAGCTAAAGAATTGAGATTGAGATATTTAAGTCGCTGTAGACATTTAAAGTTATATTCATTTATTTCTGTTATTTTGTTATATTGAAAGTGAAGCCGCTGAAGATTTGGCATGTAATTTGGGCAGAAATTTGGAAATTGCTTAAACCAGTTTCCAGCTAGATTTAAATTTCTCACGTTTTCTAAACCTGACATATTGAAGTGCTCTATAATAATTCCATTAAACGAAAGATCAAGAGTTTTTATGCCCAGGTTTTGAAAGGCAGACCCATTTAGATGATGCAAATGATTGTTAGCAAGTGATATTTCTGTGACCGACGAAGTTTTTAATCCAGATAAAGATGGCACCGTATCCCATGGCATGTGTAAAAAGTTAACCGCTTTTATGTTTCTCGTTAAGGAGTACAACATTTGTTCAACTTGTGGGATAGCCAAGAGCGGTTCTTTGCTGATAATAAGCTTTTCCAAATATACGAGTTCACTGAAAGCGTCAAGGGTTATGTTCCCCACATTGTTATCCACCAAAGAAAGCGAAGTCAGACGTAGCAATGTTAAATTATGAAAAGTTTTCTTTTCTATAACTGACAGAATGTTCCCTTGAAATTTGAGGGATTGAATACCGGATGGAAGTGTAGGTATGAAGTCTAAATCGTGTGTTCTACTTTTACACTCAGCTTTTCTCTTGTCGCATTTACACATACTTGGACATATGACTTTAGAGACGCTGTCATCTATAGCAAATATGACTCGAACGGCCATAATATAAACCGAAATCAATGCATACATTTGCCCATCCATTGTTCTGTGATATCTGAAAATTCAAAACAGAACACATCATTAAAATGATTAAGCACCAATTCATTAATCGAAACTATAACTCTATATGTTATGTCTGTTCATAACAGTAACCAGGAAGAAAAGATGAATTTGAATCAATCCAGAAACCTCAAAGTCCATGTTGAAATTAGGTTTTTCAGAAATTGTAACATCCAATTATAGTGCACTACTTGACCCAGAACAGCCAGTTAGATGAAAATGACTGGTGTTTGTTTATATATATATAAATATATATATATATATCTCTAAAATGACTAACGACAAAATAAAAGTCAAATTAACAGGACAGCCTGTCCCTTCATCAGGATACAACGGTTGAAAGAACATGAAAAAATACGTACACATACACACACTCACACACAACCGAAAAATAAAAGAAATGTTACATGATAAAAGTATATCGCGATCAGGTTACAAAGTAATTGAAAATTGAAATCAAACAAATAGATAACTGAAAAAACTACCAAAGAAATGTGAATATAACTAGATCTAAGTGAAAATGAACGAGAAACTGCAAAGTTTCAAACATAATTGGGTCTATAAGGTCAAAACACGTTCAGTTCAAAAGTCAATCTGACAGAATGAAAGCAATTGGGTGAATTCGCTGTAAACGATAGAAAAACAGAAACTAGAATAATGAATCACAGCAACAGTAATCGGGAAGAAAAGATGAACGTGAATGAATCCATAAACCTCAAAGTCCATGTCATAATTAGATTTCCAGAAAATGTAACATGGTACTTGACCTAGAACAGCCAGTTAGATGAAAATGAAAATGAAAATATATATGGGTTTCTGTAATATAAAATTGTTAAACGAGTCACGAACAAATATCATGTTCCAATTATTCTGTCCATGGGTCTATACCACAACGGCTGATACTATCCTTTGTCCTTGGTCAAATAATGTCCTTGGGTCTGTTCATAAATGTTACCTACCAAAGTGTCAAATAATGTCCTTGTGTCTGTTCATAACTGTTACCTACCAAAGTGTCAAATAATGTCCTTGGGTTTGTTTATAAATGTTACCTACCAAAGTGTCAAATAATGTCCTTGTGTCTGTTCATAACTGTTACCTACCAAAGTGTCAAATACTGTCCTTGGGTTTGTTTATAAATGTTACCTACCAAAGTGTCAAATAATGTCCTTGTGTCTGTTCATAACTGTTACCTACCAAAGTGTCAAATAATGTCCTTGGGTTTGTTTATAAATGTTACCTACCAAAGTGTCAAATACTGTCCTTGGGTCTTTTTATAAATATTACCTACCAAAGTGTCAAATAATGTCCTTGGGTCTGTTTATAAAGATTACCTACCAAAGTGTCAAATAATGTTCTTGGGTCTGTTTATAAATGTTACCTACCAAAGTGTCCAATACTGTCCTTGGGTCCGTTTGTAAACTTTACCTACCAAAGTGTCAAATATTCTCCTCGGATCTGTTTTGTAAATTTTACTTAACAAGGTGTCTAATACTGTCCTTAGGTCTGTTCATAAATGTTACCTACCAAAGTGTCTAATACCGTCCTAGGGTCTGTTCATAACTGTTACCTACCAAAGTGTCTAATACTGTCCTTGGGTTTGTCTATAAATGTTACCTACTAAAGTGTCAAATATTGTCCTTGGGTCTGTTTGTAAATGTTACTTACCAAAGTGTCTAATACTGTCTTTGGGTCTGTTTATAGATGTTACCTACGAATTTGTAAAATATTGTCCTTGGGTCTGTTCATAAAACTTTTACCTACCAGAGTGTCTAATACTGTCCTTGGTATGTACATAAATGTTACTTACGAAAGTGTCTAATTCTGTCCTTGGGTCTATGTCTAAATGATACCTACCAAAGTGTCAAATAATGTCCTTGGGTTTGTTTATAAATGTTACCTACCAAAGTGTCAAATAATGTCCTTGTGTCTGTTCATAACTGTTACCTACCAAAGTGTCAAATAATGTCCTTGGGTTTGTTTATAAATGTTACCTACCAAAGTGTCAAATAATGTCCTTGTGTCTGTTCATAACTGTTACCTACCAAAGTGTCAAATAATGTCCTTGGGTTGTTTATAAATGTTACCTACCAAAGTGTCAAATACTGTCCTTGGGTCTTTTTATAAATATTACCTACCAAAGTGTCAAATAATGTCCTTGGGTCTGTTTATAAAGATTACCTACCAAAGTGTCAAATAATGTTCTTGGGTCTGTTTATAAATGTTACCTACCAAAGTGTCTAATACTGTCCTTGGGTCCGTTTGTAAACTTTACCTACCAAAGTGTCAAATATTCTCCTCGGATCTGTTTTGTAAATTCTACTTAACAAGGTGTCTAATACTGTCCTTAGGTCTGTTCATAAATGTTACCTACCAAAGTGTCGAATACCGTCCTAGGGTCTGTTCATAACTGTTACCTACCAAAGTGTCTAATACTGTCCTTGGGTTTGTCTATAAATGTTACCTACTAAAGTGTCAAATATTGTCCTTGGGTCTGTTTGTAAATGTTACTTACCAAAGTGTCTAATACTGTCTTTGGGTCTGTTTATAGATGTTACCTACGAATTTGTAAAATATTGTCCTTGGGTCTGTTCATAAAAATTTTACCTACCAGAGTGTCTAATACTGTCCTTGGTATGTACATAAATGTTACTTACCAAAGTGTCTAATTCTGTCCTTGGGTCTATGTCTAAATGATACCTATCAAAGTATCTAATACTGTCCTTGGGTCTGTTTGTAAATTTAATCTACTATTGTGGCTGATACTGTCCGTGGGTCTGTTTATAAATACAATCTACCACAGTGGCTGATTCTGTCCATGGTCCATTTATGAAAATGTTCCAATAAAATGGCCGATACTCTCAATGGGTTCTTTTACATGTGTAATCTACCATTGTAGTGGATTCTGCCCGTTAATGTATGTAAACTAACAGAGTAGCTGATTATGTCCATAGTCCGTTTAAATGCAATCTACCATTATGACATTACTGTCCGTGGGTCTGTTTATAAACGTAATCTACCACAGTGGCTGATTCTGTCCATGGTCCGTTTATGAATAAAATCTACCATAGTGGATGGAAGTGTCCGTTGGTCTGTTTATAGATATATCTACCACAGCAACCTATACTGTCCGTGGGCGGATTTATAAATATAATGTGCCATAGTTACTGAGACTGTTCTTGGTCCGTTTTATACATAATATAACATATACCACAGAGGCTGAATACTGTCCATGGGTCCTTTTTATGAATGTATAGCACAGTGGCTGAATACTGTCCGTATATAAATCCATAAAACAGAGGCTGAATACAACCTGTATAAAAAAAATCTATAATACAGTGACTGAATACTGTCCGTATATTAATCTATAATACAGGGACTGAATATACTGGCCGTATATAAATAAATAATACAGTGGCTGAAAAATGTCCGTATATGAATCTATTTTGTTCATTTGTTTATTGTTGTTCAACGTTCCACTCAAGAATATTTCACTCATATGGTGACGTCACCAATTGCCGGTGATGGGCTTCAAATTTTGGCCTATGCTCGGCACTTACGGCCATTGAGCAGTGAGGGTTCTTAAGCGTGTCGACACCTACTGTGACACGGGACCTCCAGTGTTTACTGTCTCCTCCAAAAGACAGGAAACCAACCTGTCGCCGGCGGGACTCACGACCCAGAGTCGAGCCAGGCTGGCTCCGTATATGAATCTATAATACAGAACTGAATACTTTCCGTATATAAATCTATAGGATTGACTGAGTATTGTCCGTATATAAATCTATAACACAGTGGCTGAATGCTGTTCGTATATAAATATATAATACAGTGGCTGTATAATGTCAATGGGTCTGTTTATGAATGTATAACAAAGTGACTGAATGCTGTCCGTAATAAATCGATAACACAGTGGCTGAATACTGTCCGTACATAAAGCTATAACACAGTGGCTAAACACTGTCCATGGGTCTGTTTATGAATGTATAACACAGTGACTAAATACTGTTCGTATATAAATCTTTAACACAGTGACTGAATGCTGTTCGTATATAAAATAGATAATAGTGGCTGAAAAATGTCCGTATATGAATTTATAATACAGTGACTGAATACTGTCCGTAATAAATCTATAACACAGTGGCTGAATACTGTCCATGGGTCTGTTTATGAATGTATAATGCAGTAGCTGAATACTGCCCGTGGGTCTGTAAATATTTTCCACAGTGGCTCATTTATAGAACAAGTGAAAAGCGGTCGACATGAATTAATATATCAAAAGTAATGTACAACTAAAATGCCTGAGATGCTTCAATATAAAGATGTCTTACCTTTAAATCTATGCAATATCCTTCGATACATTGCTTGTCAATAGTACATTTGGAGGATATCTATCATATGTTGTGTATTTAAATGCCACGGTACTTATATAAACACGTGTTGTGACTTAAAATGCGTTAACGCAATTCTGTTGCTTGGATATGTAATGAATACCTTTAGTTTAGTTTTGGTCACATGTATTTGATCTGGATATGTATGCAGTGACCAATGAACTTTACATACCGGAAGTCAATAGCCATCATCTAAACGGTATAGCATGTTCCGATATAATCTATTTACCATTTTCCCATTATTTAAGATTTCCTTGATACACACATGGACGACTGATAATGCACGTACATCTCCTCAAGGTCTATTTGGAGGAAACGACAGTGTTGACATTGTAATCATTAGATAAACTCACGACACTAACCACCCCATGTTAAATTATTTCCACAAAATGATATATCCAGTGGAACTTCGCATAAAGACTACCTCATTTAGGAGACCATCTCGCAATTATAATCGTAAATATTCAGTTTTTTGAGATATTTTTTAATAAATATTGAATAAGTCCGGACCACTTCACTTTATAGACAACCTCACTTATCAGACAGATTTGAGTTAATTAGTTGGGTGGTCTTAATAGCGAGGTCCCACTATACTACTGTGCTTAGTTTCAATGATATATATGTATATAATTCAAATATCTTACCTTCATTTATCGCTTATACCGTGAATTAATATTACTTCTTCATTGCTTATGCCGTCGTTTTATATCACCTCTTTCAAACAGAAAATAAACTATGAATATGAGTTTTTACAATTACGTGCCTTTCCAGTCAAATCAAATATATGTTCTTCCTTCTTCCGGCACCGCGTGTATTAATGCTTACCATTATGTTTGATGATCGTGACCTCAGTCAAATTTCAAGTTTTAGTGACAGCAATAAGTATGTCTATAAACCAAAATGTGAACTATGCCCGAACTAATGTGTGTTTAATTGTAATTTAAAAATGTATTAGCAGTGTTTGCATGTGTTTGAAGGTCGTATCGTGTAATCATATCATTTTAATTAATAGTAATTTGTTGCTTTGATTAACCAATAACGCCTCTAATTAAGGGGAGCAAAAACAAAATGCAGGAACAGTCAGTGGAAAAACTGCGATGTTTAAGGAGTGCAGAGGTGGGGCGACCGGGTGTCGTTCAGGACTTAATAGAGATATTAAGAAACCTTACGTGTACGGTTACGGGTACTGGTAACCTACAAGTAAACTTACACGTATAAATCATAGGTTTAGAAAATGATTGTCTAATTTTTGTCTGTTTCTTGACGGTTTTAAACGGAAACCTGAGGCATCATTATACAGAAAAAGAGAGTTATATGTAGATACAATGTGTAGTTTCAAACTAAAATGTGCATACAAAACCAGCTTTCATAGAATATAGTTGCTATTTAAACCAAAAAGTCTACAGTTTTTACTTACTTGTGGCAGACGAATAATACGTATTGCCAACTTGTAGAAATTTTCCTTACGCATAAAATGATGACGTCATACACATAAAAGTAGGGAAGGTTTATAAAACATCTCTAATATCACCTGGTATACATGTACGGTCATACACTTTATATGTTTTAGCGAGGTCGATACTTAAAGTCACAGTCGTTATTTAATCTTATCAAAACAACAAATCATAGATATTACAGTGTTATGCATAACGAAAGAAAACAGGTATAAAAAAGGAACTAGGTCGAGTGGCTAGAGCATCGCGCTTTAGACGATAAAAGTATCTCAGCTTCTGATCAGTGCAGGTTTTAGTGTCCTCGTGACAAAGTTTGCCAATTTACTTGCTGCATCCCGGGTACAATGTAAGCAGGTTTCTCAACTCCCACATTAAAAAACTGGCCGACTGATAAATTGTTCAATGTTGTGACAAACACAATTCATACACATTTGAAAAACAACTCCATTGTAGTTTGTGAAACATGATGACGGCACACAGGGACGTAAATATTACAAGATGATAACTTGCATGCAAATATCTATAACTTAAACAGTATTTTGACTCAATATATGAAATTATCTTACTTGGAGCAGGAACTAGAGAATCATCTGTAAATATTATAAACATAATACGAAAGTTATATGAAATGAATTCTATAAATACTACATACCCTTGTGCATTTTGTGATTGCGAAGCCATTGGAAGTTTATTGAGCCTTTACAGTCATACAAATATCGTTTTTTAATTGGTAAACGTTGTTGACAAATACAAACGTATGTAACAATCGGTTTTTTCTTCTATCTAAGTTAAAACTACTGATTAAATGCTATTTCGTATTAACATAATAAACAAACACGTTACCTGACGGGGCACAACTGGCACTAATTCATTTTCCCATAATATACACTAGTAACAGGGAGCCGGCCTGGCTCAGTCGGTAGCGCGCTCGACTCTGGATCGTGAGGTCGTGAGTTCGAGTCCCGCCGGCGACAGGTTGGTTTCCTGTCTTTCGGATGAGACAGTAAAAACTGGAGGTCCCGTGTCACAGTAGGTGTCGGCACGTTAAAAAACCCTCACTGCTCAATGGCCGTAAGTGCCGAGCATAGGCCAAAAGTTGAAGCCCTTCACCGGCATTTGGTGACGTCTCCATATGAGTGAAATAGTCTTCAGTGGGACGTTAAACAACAATAAACTACATTAAACAAACAAACAAACACTAGTAACAGGTCAAAATGAATTTAATGCATTCTTTGTTTATTTCATTTTGAAGCGACTCGTTTAGATTAAATTATATAAAATGTCAGCAAAGTTATCTATAAGCGGAAGTGTAAATGTTTGTATTTTACATCCCGTTTCGACAATGTTGTTATGTAATGATAAGAAGTATAAATGAGCTTTTAGGTTCAAGATTTTATCTCTTTAAAGGGTGTTCCAAAAATGTGCTCGCTAATGTATTTCCAGTTAATTCACGCCGAAACACATGAGTAAAGACTAGTTTTTATTCGTCTCTAGTTAAACGAGTGTACTGGAATATAACAATTTCAGATACCAAAGTATAAATCAATAGAATGTCCAGGACACAGATACAAATCCGGTAAAAATGGACAAACACGGACCTCTGGAATCCAAGAGGGGTGGCATTAGGTGCCATGGAGGAGTAAGCATCCCCTGTCGACCGGTCACACCCGCCGTGAGTCCACAGTCAAGTCCAACGAAACAAGTGAGGAGTGTATCCTCGTCACATATGGTACAGACGTCTCAACAACCGCCAACGAAAAAGGCAACTCAACATTTTACTTAGTGAAACAGAGTACTCGCAAACAAGACTATTATACCGACCGTAAAATTTGCGGAACGTTGACATTAAACGCGGTTTTCGATATCCCTGTGTCAATAATTTGTCAGTGAGTAGTTTACCTCTGTATATGAAATCTTCATATGTTGTGCACGCCCTGGCATATCTGTTTAACGTTCCACTCAAGAATATTTCACTCATATGGTGACGTCACCAATTGCCGGTGATGGGCTTCAAATTTTGGCCTATGCTCGGCACTTACGGCCATTGAGCAGTGAGGGTTCTTAAGCGTGTCGACACCTACTGTGACACGGGACCTCCAGTGTTTACTGTCTCCTCCAAAAGACAGGAAACCAACCTGTCGCCGGCGGGACTCACGACCCAGAGTCGAGCCAGGCTGGCTCCGTATATGAATCTATAATACAGAACTGAATACTTTCCGTATATAAATCTATAGGATTGACTGAGTATTGTCCGTATATAAATCTATAACACAGTGGCTGAATGCTGTTCGTATATAAATCGATAACACAGTGGCTGAATACTGTCCGTACATAAAGCTATAACACAGTGGCTAAACACTGTCCATGGGTCTGTTTATGAATGTATAACACAGTGACTAAATACTGTTCGTATATAAATCTTTAACACAGTGACTGAATGCTGTTCGTATATAAATAGATAATACATTGGCTGAAAAATGTCCGTATATGAATTTATAATACAGTGACTGAATACTGTCCGTAATAAATCTATAACACAGTGGCTGAATACTGTCCATGGGTCTGTTTATGAATGTATAATGCAGCAGCTGAATACTGCCCGTGGGTCTGTAAATATTTTCCACAGTGGCTCATTTATAGAACAAGTGAAAAAGCGGTCGACATGAATTAATATATCAAAAGTAATGTACAACTAAAATGCCTGAGATGCTTTCAATATAAAGATGTCTTACCTTTAAATCTATGCAATATCCTTCGATACATTGCTTGTCAATAGTACATTTGGAGGATATCTATCATATGTTGTGTATTTAAATGCCACGGTACTTATATAAACACGTGTTGTGACTTAAAATGCGTTAACGCAATTCTGTTGCTTGGATATGTAATGAATACCTTTAGTTTAGTTTGGTCACATGTATTTGATCTGGATATGTATGCAGTGACCAATGAACTTTACATACCGGAAGTCAATAGCCATCATCTAAACGGTATAGCATGTTCCGATATAATCTATTTACCATTTTCCCATTATTTAAGATGTCCTTGATACACACATGGACGACTGATAATGCACGTACATCTCCTCAAGGTCTATTTGAAGGAAACGACAGTGTTGACATTGTAATCATTAGATAAACTCACGACACTAACCACCCCATGTTAAATTATTTCCACAAAATGATATATCCAGTGGAACTTCGCATAAAGACTACCTCATTTAGGAGACCATCTCGCAATTATAATCGTAAATATTCAGTTTTTTGAGATATTTTTTAATAAATATTGAATAAGTCCGGACCACTTCACTTTATAGACAACCTCACTTATCAGACAGATTTGAGTTAATTAGTTGGGTGGTCTTAATAGCGAGGTCCCACTATACTACTGTGCTTAGTTTCAATGATATATATGTATATAATTCAAATATCTTACCTTCATTTATCGCTTATACCGTGAATTAATATTACTTCTTCATTGCTTATGCCGTCGTTTTATATCACCTCTTTCAAACAGAAAAATAAACTATGAATATGAGTTTTTACAATTACGTGCCTTTCCAGTCAAATCAAATATATGTTCTTCCTTCTTCCGGCACCGCGTGTATTAATGCTTACCATTATGTTTGATAATCGTGACCTCAGTCAAATTTCAAGTTTTAGTGACAGCAATAAGTATGTCTATAAACCAAAATGTGAACTATACCCGAACTAATGTGTGTTTAATTGTAATTTAAAAATGTATTAGCAGTGTTTGCATGTGTTTGAAGGTCGTATCGTGTAATCATATCATTTTAATTAATAGTAATTTGTTGCTTTGATTAACCAATAACGCCTCTAATTAAGGGGAGCAAAAACAAAATGCAGGAACAGTCAGTGGAAAAACTGCGATGTTTAAGGAGTACAGAGGTGGGGCGACCGGGTGTCGTTCAGGACTTAATAGAGATATTAAGAAACCTTACGTGTACGGTTACGGGTACTGGTAACCTACAAGTAAACTTACACGTATAAATCATAGGTTTAGAAAATGATTGTCTAATTTTTGTCTGTTTCTTGACGGTTTTAAACGGAAACCTGAGGCATCATTGTACAGAGAAAAGAGAGAGTTATATGTAGATACAATGTGTAGTTTCAAACTAAAAAATGTGCATACAAAACCAGCTTTCATAGAATATAGTTGCTATTTTAACCAAAAAAGTCTACAGTTTTTACTTACTTGTGGCAGACGAATAATACGTATTGCCAACTTGTAGAAATTTTCCTTACGCATAAAATTGATGACGTCATACACATAAAAGTAGGGAAGGTTTATAAAACATCTCTAATATCACCTGGTATACATGTACGGTCATACACTTTATATGTTTTAGCGAGGTCGATACTTAAAGTCACAGTCGTTATTTAATCTTATCAAAACAACAAATCATAGATATTACAGTGTTATGCATAACGAAAGAAACAGGTATAAAAAGGAACTAGGTCGAGTGGCTAGAGCATCGCGCTTTAGACGATAAAGTATCTCAGCTTCTGATCAGTGCAGGTTTTAGTGTCCTCGTGACAAAGTTTGCCAATTTACTTGCTGCATCCCGGGTACAATGTAAGCAGGTTCTCAACTCCCACATTAAAAACTGGCCGACTGATAAATTGTTCAATGTTGTGACAAACACAATTCATACACATTTGAAAAACAACTCCATTGTAGTTTGTGAAACATGATGACGGCACACAGGGACGTAAATATTACAAGATGATAACTTGCATGCAAATATCTATAACTTAAACAGTATTTTGACTCAATATATGAAATTATCTTACTTGGAGCAGGAACTAGAGAATCATCTGTAAATATTATAAACATAATACGAAAGTTATATGAAATGAATTCTATAAATACTACATACCTTGTGCATTTTGTGATTGCGAAGCCATTGGAAGTTTATTGAGCCTTTACAGTCATACAAATATCGTTTTTTAATTGGTAAACGTTGTTGACAAATACAAACGTATGTAACAATCGGTTTTTTCTTCTATCTAAGTTAAAACTACTGATTAAATGCTATTTCGTATTAACATAATAAACAAACACGTTACCTGACGGGGCACAACTGGCACTAATTCATTTTCCCATAATATACACTAGTAACAGGGAGCCGGCCTGGCTCAGTCGGTAGCGCGCTCGACTCTGGATCGTGAGGTCGTGAGTTCGAGTCCCGCCGGCGACAGGTTGGTTTCTGTCTTTCGGATGAGACAGTAAAAACTGGAGGTCCCGTGTCACAGTAGGTGTCGGCACGTTAAAGAACCCTCACTGCTCAATGGCCGTAAGTGCCGAGCATAGGCCAAAAGTTGAAGCCCTTCACCGGCATTTGGTGACGTCTCCATATGAGTGAAATAGTCTTCAGTGGGACGTTAAACAACAATAAACTACATTAAACAAACAAACAAACACTAGTAACAGGTCAAAATGAATTTAATGCATTCTTTGTTTATTTCATTTTGAAGCGACTCGTTTAGATTAAATTATATAAAATGTCAGCAAAGTTATCTATAAGCGGAAGTGTAAATGTTTGTTATTTTACATCCCGTTTCGACAATGTTGTTATGTAATGATAAGAAGTATAAATGAGCTTTTAGGTTCAAGATTTTATCTCTTTAAAGGGTGTTCCAAAAATGTGCTCGCTAATGTATTTCCAGTTAATTCACGCCGAAACACATGAGTAAAGACTAGTTTTATTCGTCTCTAGTTAAACGAGTGTACTGGAATATAACAATTTCAGATACCAAAGTATAAATCAATAGAATGTCCAGGACACAGATACAAATCCGGTAAAAATGGACAAACACGGACCTCTGGAATCCAAGAGGTGGCATTAGGTGCCATGGAGGAGTAAGCATCCCCTGTCGACCGGTCACACCCGCCGTGAGTCCACAGTCAAGTCCAACGAAACAAGTGAGGAGTGTATCCTCGTCACATATGGTACAGACGTCTCAACAACCGCCAACGAAAAGGCAACTCAACATTTTACTTAGTGAAACAGAGTACTCGCAAACAAGACTATTATACCGACCGTAAAATTTGCGGAACGTTGACATTAAACGCGGTTTTCGATATCCCTGTGTCAATAATTTGTCAGTGAGTAGTTTACCTCTGTATATGAAATCTTCATATGTTGTGCACGCCCTGGCATATCTGTTTAACGTTCCACTCAAGAATATTTCACTCATATGGTGACGTCACCAATTGCCGGTGATGGGCTTCAAATTTTGGCCTATGCTCGGCACTTACGGCCATTGAGCAGTGAGGGTTCTTAAGCGTGTCGACACCTACTGTGACACGGGACCTCCAGTGTTTACTGTCTCCTCCAAAAGACAGGAAACCAACCTGTCGCCGGCGGGACTCACGACCCAGAGTCGAGCCAGGCTGGCTCCGTATATGAATCTATAATACAGAACTGAATACTTTCCGTATATAAATCTATAGGATTGACTGAGTATTGTCCGTATATAAATCTATAACACAGTGGCTGAATGCTGTTCGTATATAAATCGATAACACAGTGGCTGAATACTGTCCGTACATAAAGCTATAACACAGTGGCTAAACACACTGTCCATGGGTCTGTTTATGAATGTATAACACAGTGACTAAATACTGTTCGTATATAAATCTTTAACACAGTGACTGAATGCTGTTCGTATATAAATAGATAATACATTGGCTGAAAAATGTCCGTATATGAATTTATAATACTGTGACTGAATACTGTCCGTAATAAATCTATAACACAGTGGCTGAATACTGTCCATGGGTCTGTTTATGAATGTATAATGCAGCAGCTGAATACTGCCCGTGGGTCTGTAAATATTTTCCACAGTGGCTCATTTATAGAACAAGTGAAAAGCGGTCGACATGAATTAATATATCAAAAGTAATGTACAACTAAAATGCCTGAGATGCTTTCAATATAAAGATGTCTTACCTTTAAATCTATGCAATATCCTTCGATACATTGCTTGTCAATAGTACATTTGGAGGATATCTATCATATGTTGTGTATTTAAATGCCACGGTACTTATATAAACACGTGTTGTGACTTAAAATGCGTTAACGCAATTCTGTTGCTTGGATATGTAATGAATACCTTTAGTTTAGTTTTGGTCACATGTATTTGATCTGGATATGTATGCAGTGACCAATGAACTTTACATACCGGAAGTCAATAGCCATCATCTAAACGGTATAGCATGTTCCGATATAATCTATTTACCATTTTCCCATTATTTAAGATGTCCTTGATACACACATGGACGACTGATAATGCACGTACATCTCCTCAAGGTCTATTTGGAGGAAACGACAGTGTTGACATTGTAATCATTAGATAAACTCACGACACTAACCACCCCATGTTAAATATTTCCACAAAATGATATATCCAGTGGAACTTCGCATAAAGACTACCTCATTTAGGAGACCATCTCGCAATTATAATCGTAAATATTCAGTTTTTTGAGATATTTTTTAAATAAATATTGAATAAGTCCGGACCACTTCACTTTATAGACAACCTCACTTATCAGACAGATTTGAGTTAATTAGTTGGGTGGTCTTAATAGCGAGGTCCCACTATACTACTGTGCTTAGTTTCAATGATATATATGTATTAAATTCAAATATCTTACCTTCATTTATCGCTTATACCGTGAATTAATATTACTTCTTCATTGCTTATGCCGTCGTTTTTATATCACCTCTTTCAAACAGAAAATAAAACTATGAATATGAGTTTTTTACAATTACGTGCCTTTCCAGTCAAATCAAATATATGTTCTTCCTTCTTCCGGCACCGCGTGTATTAATGCTTACCATTATGTTTGATGATCGTGACCTCAGTCAAATTTCAAGTTTTAGTGACAGCAATAAGTATGTCTATAAACCAAAATGTGAACTATACCCGAACTAATGTGTGTTTAATTGTAATTTAAAAATGTATTAGCAGTGTTTGCATGTGTTTGAAGGTCGTATCGTGTAATCATATCATTTTAATTAATAGTAATTTGTTGCTTTGATTAACCAATAACGCCTCTAATTAAGGGGAGCAAAAACAAAATGCAGGAACAGTCAGTGGAAAAACTGCGATGTTTAAGGAGTACAGAGGTGGGGCGACCGGGTGTCGTTCAGGACGTAATAGAGATATTAAGAAACCTTACGTGTACGGTTACGGGTACTGGTAACCTACAAGTAAACTTACACGTATAAATCATAGGTTTAGAAAATGATTGTCTAATTTTTGTCTGTTTCTTGACGGTTTTAAACGGAAACCTGAGGCATCATTGTACAGAAAAAGAGAGTTATATGTAGATACAATGTGTAGTTTCAAACTAAAATGTGCATACAAAACCAGCTTTCATAGAATATAGTTGCTATTTAAACCAAAAAGTCTACAGTTTTTACTTACTTGTGGCAGACGAATAATACGTATTGCCAACTTGTAGAAATTTTCCTTACGCATAAAATGATGACGTCATACACATAAAAGTAGGGAAGGTTTATAAAACATCTCTAATATCACCTGGTATACATGTACGGTCATACACTTTATATGTTTTTAGCGAGGTCGATACTTAAAGTCACAGTCGTTATTTAATCTTATCAAACAACAACAAATCATAGATATTACAGTGTTATGCATAACGAAAGAAACAGGTATAAAAAGGAACTAGGTCGAGTGGCTAGAGCATCGCGCTTTAGACGATAAAGTATCTCAGCTTCTGATCAGTGCAGGTTTTAGTGTCCTCGTGACAAAGTTTGCCAATTTACTTGCTGCATCCCGGGTACAATGTAAGCAGGTTCTCAACTCCCACATTAAAAACTGGCCGACTGATAAATTGTTCAATGTTGTGACAAACACAATTCATACACATTTGAAAAACAACTCCATTGTAGTTTGTGAAACATGATGACGGCACACAGGGACGTAAATATTACAAGATGATAACTTGCATGCAAATATCTATAACTTAAACAGTATTTTGACTCAATATATGAAATTATCTTACTTGGAGCAGGAACTAGAGAATCATCTGTAAATATTATAAACATAATACGAAAGTTATATGAAATGAATTCTATAAATACTACATACCTTGTGCATTTTGTGATTGCGAAGCCATTGGAAGTTTATTGAGCCTTTACAGTCATACAAATATCGTTTTTTAATTGGTAAACGTTGTTGACAAATACAAACGTATGTAACAATCGGTTTTTTCTTCTATCTAAGTTAAAACTACTGATTAAATGCTATTTCGTATTAACATAATAAACAAACACGTTACCTGACGGGGCACAACTGGCACTAATTCATTTTCCCATAATATACACTAGTAACAGGGAGCCGGCCTGGCTCAGTCGGTAGCGCGCTCGACTCTGGATCGTGAGGTCGTGAGTTCGAGTCCCGCCGGCGACAGGTTGGTTTCCTGTCTTTCGGATGAGACAGTAAAAATCTGGAGGTCCCGTGTGACAGTCGGTTTCGGCACGTTAAAGAACCCTCACTGCTCAATGGCCGTAAGTGCCGAGCATAGGCCAAAAGTTGAAGCCCTTCACCGGCATTTGGTGACGTCTCCATATGAGTGAAATATTCTTCAGTGGGACGTTAAACAACAATAAACTACATTAAACAAACAAACAAACACTAGTAACAGGTCAAAATGAATTTAATGCATTCTTTGTTTATTTCATTTTGAAGCGACTCGTTTAGATTAAATTATATAAAATGTCAGCAAAGTTATCTATAAGCGGAAGTGTAAATGTTTGTTATTTTACATCCCGTTTCGACAATGTTGTTATGTAATGATAAGAAGTATAAATGAGCTTTTAGGTTCAAGATTTTATCTCTTTAAAGGGTGTTCAAAAAATGTGCTCGCTAAATGTATTTCCAGTTAATTCACGCCGAAACACATGAGTAAAGACTAGTTTTATTCGTCTCTAGTTAAACGAGTGTACTGGAATATAACCATTTCAGATACCAAAGTATAAATCAATAGAATGTCCAGGACACAGATACAAATCCGGTAAAAATGGACAAACACGGACCTCTGGAATCCAAGAGGTGGGATTAGGTGCCATGGAGGAGTAAGCATCCCCTGTCGACCGGTCACACCCGCCGTGAGTCCACAGTCAAGTCCAACGAAACAAGTGAGGAGTGTATCCTCGTCACATATGGTACAGACGTCTCAACAACCGCCAACGAAAAGGCAACTCATCATTTTACTTAGTGAAACAGAGTACTCGCAAACAAGACTATTATACCGACCGTAAAATTTGCGGAACGTTGACATTAAACGCGGTTTTCGATATCCCTGTGTCAATAATTTGTCAGTGAGTAGTTTACCTCTGTATATGAAATCTTCATATGTTGTGCACGCCCTGGCATATCGGATCATTTGTGAAATATAAACTCCATATGCGGGTGACTGAGGGATATTACTACTTAAATGTGGAAAATTTACGATGGGAAAGCCGAAATCGTCGCGTTTATCGTATAGCTTAGTTGTTAATTTCCCGTCTGTGTTTATTTTAAGTAAAATGTCTAAGTATGAAGCGTGTGTGCTTGATTCTGTTGTATCTTTAATTTCTAGTTCACTGGGATATATCGCATTGACATATGTATGAAAATTGTCATTATTAATTGACAAAACGTCGTCGATATATCTAAATGTCAAATTAAAGGACACCGCTAACTTTTTCTTCTTTTGATTCAGCAGTTTCTGAATGATGTCTGCTTCGTATGAATAAAGGAACAGGTCGGCCAATAAAGGAGCATAATTGGTTCCATACGAATGCCGATAGTTTGTGGAAAGACCACGTCTCCAAACATTACAAATATATTGTCTATTAGCAATTCCAGCATGTTTTTATATCAACTTCAGTATATTTATGTGTAGAATCAGAGTGGTGTTTGACGAAATAAGTATCCTGATAGCCAATCACTAGATATTTAAATTTTCGGGTACCACCTTTTGTCTATGATGCTGAAAAGTCTTACTTTTAATTTTTTATGTGGAATAGTAGTGTAAAGAGTAGAGAAGTCATAAGTTTTGATACTGTGAATTCGAGAAAAATTGTGTGCCTTCAAATTTTCTAAAAGCTGTTTAGAATTTGTAAGTATCCACATCTGATTTACACCGCTTCTGGAATAAGCAACTGTACAGTATTGTTGAAGTTTCTCCTTAATGGCTGTCAATATCCTGGTAAGGAGTAAAGATAAAGGTTTGGTAGAACATTTGCTGGATCCTGCTATGTATCTTTGCTTATATGGGGTTTTATGAAGTTTAGGTATCCAGTATAAATATGGTAGCTCGAAATCGGTATCTGTTGTAGGTATATCAAATGAGCGTAATACGGCCACGTGATTTTGAAGGATCTCGTCCTTTGAATGTGAGCTACGTGTGTATGTAGTATTTCCGGAATTCGTATTAAACCCAAGTTCTTCTAATAAACAATTATAGTAATGTGCCTTACAAATAAAAACTACATTATTTGAGGCTTTGTCTGCTGGTACCAGTACATATTGGTCATGTAACCTATCCAGTTCAGATACTACTTCTGGATCATTAAATACAGAGGGATAATGTGTTTTCATAGTCCCTTTAAGTTTTCGAATACGAGATTTTATCAACCATCGTATGGCTTTCAGCCATTCAGACAAAGTGTCTGGTTCTACGTCTTCATGTTTGGCCCATTCTCTGGCATAATCTTCGACAGAATCCGTAACTACACTGAAATTCTGACGCCAATTAAAGGAACGGGCTTCCCGGTATTTAGGGCCCCTTAAAATAAGATTTTTGAGGCTTTCATTTTCAACAATAGAAACGTCGCCGGTAATGACATGCCCGATAATATTGTATTTGAAAGGAGATGAAGCACATGAACATGTGACAGTGTTGTGTAGAAGAGTGTTGATGTCTAGGCACTGCAAAACCTGTTTGTAATTGAATAGCTTGGATGCGATGCTAGGTGTATAGCTATATGAAATGCAAGGCGTGGTCTTCAGTTTAAAAATATGGTGGAATACAGGACTGAACTTTTTTGTGATTTAGAACATTGCCAGTGTTTAAAGCGTCTATGCCTTTATTTGTGAATTTAAGTTTAAAGAAAAGACGTTTCTGTTCAGAACAGTCATCGTATGTAACGCGTGCAGGCTTAAACAGTCTGTGATAAGCGATGTCCATTATAATGGAGTTCAGTATGTATTCTGGGGTTGAAGAATCCGTGTAGGGATTCATTCTTGCTTCTTGAAAAAGTTTATTGAGATTTGTAAAAGGAACAGAATAAAGTGGAACTGGCTTTAACTGGCTTTTATTTGTTTATTGTTGTTTAACGCCACTTCCAACAATATTTCAGTTCTATCGTGGAGATGCATGATAAATTATTTATTTCTTTTTAACGTAAAAACATAGTGAGTATATTTTCCTGATAAAACTTTTGAACACTAAAATTGTTGTACAAGACAATATGTTTATAATATAAAACATCTCAATTACCAAAGTATAAATCAATAGAATGTCCAGGACACAGATACAAATCCGGTAAAAAAAGGACAAACACGAACCTCTGGAAACCAAGATGTGGGATCAGATGCCATAGAGTAGTAAGCATCCCTTGTCGACTGGTCACACCCGCCGTGAGTCCGCAGTCAAGTCCAATGGAATACGTGAGGATTGAATCCTCGTCACACTTGGTACAGACGTCTCAACAACCGCCAACGAAAAGGCAACTCAACATTTCACTTAGTGAAACAGAGTAATCGCAAACAAGACTATTATACCGACCGTAAAATTTACGTAACGTTGACATTAAACGCGGTTTTCGATATCACTGTGTCAATAATTCGTCAGTGAGTAGTTTACCTCTGTATATGAAATCTTCATATGTTTGTATATTATTATAAATAAAAACTATTTAGTCATTTTAAATCTTTTAATATAAACCAATGCTTTTTAGATAGTCTAAAATGATATCGCCAGCGATATTTATAAATACACTATTCAGATCTATATCGGGGCAATATTTCTCACGAGTAAATTTAAAATCAGTACATTCTATTAACATATTTTAATTGTCAGTCTTGATCCACACGGTATAGTATACATTTCGGTGGTTCTTTCTTAAATAATCAATATACATGACTAAGGTTACTGTGACCAATACGAGTCTGGTCAGAGTAACCTCATCTTTTCCATTACTAGTGAATACTGATGAATTATTGACAAATTTTGTATTTATTTCATGTAATTTATTTTCACTTTGCATATTCCAATGTTGTTTTAACGGTGTTGTTATGTGGTTTAAGATCATCTGTGAAATGAATTTTATTTTCAGACTTTAAATTGTTCATTACTAATTTAGCAACTCCATCAGCTTTGGTATTTCCTTTTAAGCCAATATGGCTAGGAATCCAACAGAAGTGAACATCTGTACCTAGATAGGTTAAATAATTCACTGTCTCTATTATTTCATGAATTATGAGGTTTACATGTTCAATTTATTTGAAGCCAGACAAAGTATCTGAGAAAATATATTTGTAATACATTTTCTTATAGCTTTTGTCTTCATACAATTTAATGCCAGTAAAATCGTCGTAGCCTCAGTGGTGAAGATAGAGGCATCACTTGGCATGTTTGTTTTGAGAAATTCGAAGATAATAACAGCTGCAGCTGAAACCTTGGTTGGGGACATTGATCTATCAGTGAAAATAAGTAAAAAGTTAAAAGGTTGTTGTTGTCATAAGTTTCTTTCAGTTCCAAATATTGTTGTTTTAAGTCTTGGAATTGATTAAGATTTTAATTTTTGTTCCGAGATATGTCAACAGTTGGTTATATAAGTTCCTAGGGAGGTGTAATGTATGTATTTAAGTCTGAAATAGTGTAAAGAAATAAGTCACAGTCTTCAATATGTTCTTTTATTTTAATGCCAACCGGAGCAATAGTTTTTGTACGATTTTCGTACATTTGCTCATACAGTAGTTGAAAGACACAGTCGTATACCGGATTGTCAGGATCCGATTTTAATTTGTAATATACTGTAACGTCGGGTTGATTCGTCGTTGGTCCAGTGGTAACTCTCCAGCTTCTACATACAAACTGTTTACTGCCAATGTTCTAAATGCACCAAGTGCATGACGCAAACCATGGTGATGAACGGTATCAAGTATTTTAAGTAGGAACAGCGAGCAGAGCCACACACAATGCATCCATAGTCAAGTTTCCATCGAACAAGTGAACGATATAATTACAGGAGAACTGTTTAGACATATTTAGACATTCTATTTTTAATAATTTAAAGTGACGGATGAAAGAAAGTTTTTGTCAAAAATAAGACCTATAATTTTGTTTGCCATTTAGATATATTTCAGGGTCCGAATGAATACCCCGCTGATTGCAAAAATGCATGCATACTGTTTTTGAATTGGAAAATTCTGTTGTTCATTGCTCTACATTTCTTAGGGATAGCCGCAGTTGACATTCTATGGTATGCATTTGTATGGCACTGTCAGACATGACAAAATCATCAACATATATTGATCCTTACACGTCTTGAGTTAAAATTTTACTGAAACTGTTTATGTTTAAATTAAAAAGTGTAACTAAAAATATACTACCTTTTGGAACACAAATTTCTTGACTTTCAAACAGTGTGTCTTACTTTAAAATTTCGGTTTTCTAAAACTTTTGAAATAAAGTTTGGTATTCGGCCACGTTATCTTGCCCCATGTAGATCTTTAATATTCCATGTTTCCATGTTGTGTCATGAGCCTTCTCAAGGTCGAAGAATACTGACATAAATTCCTTTTATTTCTTACGATACTATGGGAAAATTTTAATCTAAGTGATAAATTTTATTTATTTTAACTTTACTAAGATTATATAGATCTATTTATGAATTATAATTTTGTTAAATGACGATATAAAAACAAAACATCTATAAGTAAAAATGAAGAAGTATCAATTGATAATCGAAAATCAAGTCCATTAGAACACGACAAATTAGACATACAATGGTCTCAACATGAAGACAATCGCGAATCCCAAACGGGATAAGACCAGGTGTCGGCGACCCCTACTGCCATGCCACGCCTTTCGCAAATGTTCCATGGAAACCTTTCTAGTTCGGTGAAAAGGTCAAGTTCGGTGAAAATTAAACTGAATAATTTAAACGGTATCGATAAATAAAAAAGAATGAATGTTGCCTGAAAAAATATTTCCTATTTATTTTTGGCTGTGAGCCGACCTGGCTCAGTCGGTAGCGCGCTCGACTCTGGATCGTGAGTTCGAGTCCCGCAGGCGGCAGGTTGGTTTCCTGTCTTTCGGATGAGACAGTAAAAACTGGAGGTCCCGTGTCACAGTAGGTGTCGGCACGCTTAAGAACCTTCACTGCTCAATGGCCGTAAGTGCCGAGCACAGGTCAAAATGTGTAGCCCTTCACCGGCATTTGGTGACGTCTCCATATGAGTGAAATATCCTTGAGTGGGACGTTAAACAACAATAAAAAAAAAAAAAAAAACATTTTTGGCTGTATGGTATATATGACAAATTCATGAAAGAATCAACTATCTTATTTTGTCCGAGGAATGAGACTCCGCGAAATACTCTTTGGAGCTCAGAGAGTCCACCAACCGTGCAACAACGACGTCGACCTAGTGATGAAAATACTATAAACATAATACCAAAGTTAATGTTTCAAAAAAAGACCACTAAGGCTCAAGACGATCGTTTCTGTCAATAAAACTTCAAATAGAGGATAAAGTTAATATGTTAAATATTTCCCCACTTTTCGGACCCTAGACCCAAAACTTAAGTGATGGGAAAACCCTACCTTATTGTAGTCATTGCATGACCCTTAGTGTAAGTTCCCTGTATGACCGACGTCCACATATACAACCTATCGCATGCCCATTTAATGTAAAAAATGGATGACATTCAACAAACTGTTAACATGTTGTTAACATAATAGCATATTTATAATGCTCAAGACGATCGTTTCTGTCAATTAGATTTCACCAGTTAGCTCCAATTTTAAATAGATTTTCTAAAGGGAAAGAGGCATAATACAATGCCAAGTAATAGCTATAAATGTATAGCCAAATTCGTCTAAGAGTAATCACTGTAAAAAGATGACTAGTTAGCTTTTGAAGAATTTAGAATTTAATTTTCCAATTCTGTCACAGACTACATTGAATGATGAAATTATTAACCAGCATGGCGTCATCATTGCAGTTTTGACAGACCAAGGAAGATAATTTCTAAATGAGGTATAATTGCTAGTATCTTGGGAAATAAACAAGTTAACAAAATATTTTTAAAATACTTAAATTAATTTATTTGTTTGTTTATTGTTGTTTAACGTCCCACCCAAGAATATTTCACTCATATGGAGACGTCACCAAATGCCGGTGAAGGGCTTCAAATTTTGGCCTATGCTCGGCACTTACGGCCATTGAGCAGTGAGGGTTCTTTAACGTGCCGACACCTACTGTGACACGGGACCTCCAGCTTTTACTGTCTCATCCGAAAGACAGGAAACCAATCTGTCGCCGGCGGGACTCGACCTCACGATCCAGAGTCGAGCGCGCTACCGACTGAGCCAGGCCGGCTCAAATTAATTTATAAATCAAATTTTATTTGTTCAAAAGTACAATATACAACTGGATTATGGTTTCCGATTGAACAGGTATGGCCATTAGCACTTGAGACAGTATATGTGGAGGAGAAAACCCGGTTACAATGTAAAATAAAACATCGAACGTTCGCAAAGTTTACCACTGTATCAGTTTAAGGTCTAGCGGAGTTTTACACCTGTGCTGATAAAAGGGGGAGACAGTTTAAAGTTCGATATTTTAATACACCAATACAACATAATTGAGATAAATACAACTTATCTATTTGTATAGAGGATGTTTGTTTGTTTATTGTTGTTTAACGTCCCACTCAAGAATATTTCACTCATTCACTTGGCCTATGCTCGGCACTTACAGCCATTGAGCAGCGAGGGTTGTTTTGTGATAAAATAAAAAATAGTATTAACTAAATTAAATTTATCTATCTTAAATTTTCTGTCTACTCAGATTACACGTTTATGTGACCTCACAACACAGATCACCGACTTGGGGCAGTATAAATTGCGCGATTTGTCCCAGTTTTAATAATGTGCCATATCCTTACGTCACAAAAAGTATAATATGAGACAGAAAGTTGCCATAGGCGTCGGAACCGGGGGCTTAGCCCCCCTACTTTTTTTGCAAAGATAGACATAGGTGTTGAAAATTGGGGCTTAGCCCCCAGACAATTCTGGCGTGTGTGTGTGTTTTAAGTTGGTTTAGCCCCTCCCCCCTCCCCCCGTACTTTCAACTTGCTTCCGACGCCAATGGTTGCTGATAGATGGATTTAATTTAGTTTATATATTAATTTTGATTTCATTAAACAACAGTCAATGCTACGAGCGCGTGTGTTTTTAGCATGCTGTACTTCAGGAAGTTTATTTTTAGCCTTTCCTTTGGGCATGCGATTAAGCTACTTACAGGTGTAGCGTACGCTATGCATTTGAATGAACGCAGTGTAGAAGTAATTCTGGATCTAAGGCTTTAGCCAACATGAATAAAGGGAAATAACTCTTATAACTGCACTGTAATTACACAAAATAAACTTTTCATAAATTGGCCTATGTCACTATATTCTAAAATCGGACGTATTATCCAGAATGATTACATATTCGAGCTTATCGATGTAGATATAAAGCTACGAAATATATTAAATTTGGATGAAGCTTCCACAATAATATCAGAGACATACGTGTCATGTTTCTGGTTGATTTGATTTTTTGTTTTATGCCACACTCAACAATTTTTCAGTCATATGATGGCGTCCAGTTTTTATTGGGGAGGAGAAACTCCGGTTACTCGGGTAAAGACCACCGACCTTCCGGAAGAAAACTGGCAGACTTTCCTGTGTCTCTGGTAATATGGTCAATGTTCCACCCTGACAATTATTTCCAAATGTTTATGATGGTTACTTCCTGCACAGGTACTAGTGGGTGAATAATTACCATATTTTGTTTTCGAGTAATTAATAAAGGTTCAGTTTTAGAAGGATTAAACTTGAATATTTGAACGACTTTTTTGCTACTTTGGCAACACGAAAATAAATTATTTCAGTCACGTTAGATTATTTAAAAAATGTTTATAAAATTAGATTTTAATGAGATAAAAATCACCAGGACTCGGCGCACATAATTTTAGATATAAGATTCGGATTAGGTTTACATCGACCCACCGCCGAATTTACCAGGATATGACTTAACTAGCAACCGAGTAAAACTCGCGCACTCTTTTGACTGGTTACCTGTCTAACAAAAACAGGCCTACGAGTAGGCCTATGAGGTGTATTCGTGATACATATAGCACATGTGTGGATCATGTTCGAGTGTTGAAGGTAGGTCTGGGATATATGAAAATTGTCTGATAACAAGGCTAGCCCTGGCTTGTGAGTCGAGTCGGGGTGACAGAATCCTCGAGAAACCATCTACCAAAACAATTCCATAGGCTAGTTAAAACTCGCTTAAAGTACGGATGCTCGCCAGATCTAGCTTAAACTCTACTTTTGTAAATCACATTCAAATTCCAGTGTACCTTGATATAAAAAGGTGATGGAATTTTCTTCAGAACTTGTAAAAATAACATTGGCAATGTAACGAAACATAGACATGCCGACGATAATAAATCGGCGACTGTCCAGGGAAGTCAAGCGTATCGAATGTAGTCAACTCGTGCCAATCGTAATCCGTACTCGCCAACTCATACTGTAGATACGTTGACGTTCACAAATGGAACTGAGATGATCACTCTACACTGCGATTACAACTAGTATCGACTGGGGAGTATATTACTATGATTAATATATATATATATATATATATGTTTTTCATAAACAAAAAATCAGATCAAAATGTATAAAGGTATAGGGCCTATACTAAAATTGCATTCATGTACATTATATAATTAACAAAAATCCTTATGAAATACAAAACTGCCACTGGTGATCAACTTTGGCTTGGAATATTTATTGCTTGATTGGTCAGTAAAAATTACAATTCAGTCAGGGAAAAGTCACTACATGTATGTGTATGTACACAGGAATGTCAGCGAGTTTAATCGTGCCCATAGTCAGTGGCAGCTCTGAATCTGGCCTGAGGATCCAAGTCATAGCATTTGAATAGATATGGCATGACCTGTGTTAGCATACATTTCTGAAATATCCCTATGCTCCCAGTATTAGTTTTCTTTTAGGATCCAAATTTATACAAGTATATCCATGAAAGACTTTATTATTTCATCATTGATAGGCATTACAGTATTAATTGTAAAAGATATGCAGGTGAAAAACAGGTAAGTTAGATTCCTTAAATCACCAACCCAGGGACTAATTGACCCTTTTTGGGACAGGGTCCTGTACCTTCTCAATCAAGATTTTTACGTCACAGTGGACTAAATTCGGTAAAATAAAAGTAACTACATGTGATGTACATGTATGGTCATTTTACTAATATAAATAAAGATACCAAACTTGTGATTCATTTAACTTTTTTTTAATTAAACGGACAACATGGATTTCATCTGAAGACATAGAGGTTTTAATTGAGCGATATACTTTTAAGTTGTAAATGATTCCTTTGTCTATATACCAAAAGTGAGCTACATGTACAATGTACTTGTACAGTAAAACCTGCTATAGCGGCCACCTCTGTATAAGGATCACCTGTTTATAAGTCCCTTGATTGCATACTACAACTAAATTGAACCTGTGTACATAGGCGTCTGAACCGGGGGGGCTAGGCTAGGCTATTTTTTGCAAATATAGACATAGGATATAGACGTTTCTGGCGTGTGTATGTGTTTTAAGTTGGTTTAGCCCCCCCACTTTCAATTTGCTTCCGACGCTGATGGTGTATAAGGGTCACCTGCACATAAAGGCCAATATTTTCTGGTCCCTTGGGTGGCCCCTATATACAGGTTTTACTGTATATCATATACATTATTTGGTTTAAAGTTTAAGTTTAAACTTATTCATTTTACAACGATTAACAAACAAGTTTAAACAACTTATATAAATGTTTCTCGTTGGCTCTTACTTGGCATGCAGGGGGTCGGAGCTGTTGGAGGAAACCAGAGTACCCGGAGAAAACCCACATGTTCGACCTGGCGATCGCCATTCCATTTCTCACACTCTCCTGTCCAATCCGAGGATCGAACCCGGGTTGCATTGGTGAGAAGTGAGTGTGCTAACCACTGCGCTAACCGGACACCAGGTGAACATACATGTACATGTAATAGGGTCATTTTTGCAGGACCTGTCCCACATGTTGATGATATTGAATTATTAATCCCTGCAACCCCTGAAAAACAATTTGCACTCTATTGTAAATCATTGACTTGGACCAGTCCAAATGTGTGTTTGGGGTGAATGAGTTGATATTGCTTTATACAGTGTATTCTTTCTTGAAATTCAAATTTAGTAACAATAAACATTTTTAAAATACATGTAGCCTACATGTACCTAACTACATGTAGAAGCTTAAAATTAATGTATATATATACATGTATTGATTTGTCCTGCACGTATGCCTTTGCATTCCATTAATTAAACACATGCATGAGCCTCAAATTTTCATTTAAGCAATACAGGTCTAACAAAATTTACATGTACAAAAATGTAAAAGTATGTATAATACTATTAATTGTTGCTTTATTAGTGGCATGTCAGAAATGATGGAAAATTTGGCTGAAAACATGGAAAGTTAGATGATACATGTATTTATTTATTTTTTTATTTTATTTATTTTTTTTTTGTTTCTTATCGATACACAAAAATTAAGTAAACTATAGAGATGTAGTTAAAGATAACAAGAATTTGGAATTAAAAATCAAAATCGTGTAAAGAAATTCATGGTGACGAAGAATTAGGCTTTTAAAACCTTTTGTATTCTGGCCTCACAAATGATGTTTTGAAGGTTAAAATATTGTCATAAAGATTAACAGGCAGGGTTTTGTTTTGGCTTCATGTACATGTATATTCCAATATTTTTTTTTTCATGTTTATTTTCACAATAAATACTGTTACTGATCAATGATTTGATTTTCAGATACTATACATGTATATGTGGCATGGTATAATCTAGTTTTTCCTTTAAAGTGTGAAGACCCAATTTTTCTTTTTAAAAAGTTGATGAAAATTGCCAATTATGCCTATTGTCAAGGCCTATCTTTGAAGAATGATTCCTTTAAAAAGTTGCTAAGGATATGAAAACAAATATCTCTGGACTTTGATTTGTGTTACATAATGTGTGTCATTTTACTTCAAAGTTTACTTTTATGCTGAAATTTATGTTAAGTTTGTGATAAAGGAGAATTTTACCTGGATAATGGAAATTGATTGTTTGAAATGGTTGAAATAAAACAAACATCAAGTTTAAACTTTTATTTTTTTTAGCCTGTGTGTGTCATATCTCTAATGGTCAAAGTACTGTGACACCACAATGACCACATACAAATTCTGTCGAGCACCGCAAAATAAGTTTGGATGTACACAGGGAACATGGATTCCAAATTGAATATGTAAATCAATGAAATCCGACAATGTATTCTATAATTTCTATTACATGTACAATGTACAGGTACAAACTACAATGTACATCATTGACGTCCTATATTACACACATTGCACAATTTGTAGTACGGTATCGATAATATTTTGATGGATTTTTTTGTTAAAAATCTTTAGCAATTTGTCAATGATGTGAAAAAAAATCAGTGTCAAATAGAAAAATACAAAATTAAGTACAAATTTAGAAATAGAATTTAAATACATGTACATGTACAGTTACAATTGAGATTATTACATTTCATGTCTATGTTTTACACATTTTAAATAATGCAGTTTTGTAATGATTTTTGTTTAAATGTTTGATTTTACTACAATTTCCACCTGAAAACTTCAGCTATAGATGATTTAGAGGGAACTTAGCTTTCATGACTAGTAATATAAAAATTTCAGATACCAAAGTACATTGTATAAATCAATAGAATGTCCAGGACATAGATACAAATCCGGTAAAAATGGACAAACACGGACCTCTGGAAACCAAGAGGTGGGATCAGGTGCCATGGAGGAGTAAGCATCCCCTGTCGACCGGTCACACCCGCCGTGAGTCCACAGTCAAGTCCAATGAAACAAGTGAGTAGTGTATCCTCTTCACAATTGGTACAGACGTCTCAACATCCGCAAACAAGAGGAAAAACACCAGCTTTGTTTACAACATGGGCGCAGACATTTTGGACACCCAAAGTTGTGCGGAGGGTAAAATGAGCCCAGTGATCTGATTGGTCATTAAATGAAAAAATTGGTTTTGCCATTAATAAGTGAAATGAAGGTGATAAAAAGATACATGAATATTGGTAGTACTTTGGCAATTATAGGGTTGACGGTTGAAAATTGAAAGGGAGGGGTCATATGAGAATAGATATTTTCCTTTGGTGCGGAATACTATGAGTTGTAAACAAGTGAAAATTTGAAGTAAAAATGCAACGGCAACCTATACTTTTGATTGCAGATTTTGTTATCAAAAATATTGATCTTTCACCACAGGGTACTTATTTGACCCAGATATAATAAACATGGGAGTGACAGTGACCTGAAGTTTTGTAAATTAGCATTGAGGCCTATGGGAAAATATTTGATGGTGTCTGTCCAAGACTATTATAACGACCGTAAAATTTCCGGAACGTTGACATTAAACGCGGTTTTCGATATCCCTGTGTCAATAATTTGTCAGTGAGCAGTTTACCTCTGTATATGAAATCTTCATATGTTGTGCACGTCCTGGCATATCGGATCATTTGTGAAATATAAACTCCATATGCGGGTGACTGAGGGATATTACTACTTAAATGTGGAAAATTTACGATGGGAAAGCCGAAATCGTCGCGTTTATCGTATAGCTTAGTTGCTTATTTCCTGTCTGTGTTTATATTAAGTAAAATGTCTAAGTATGAAGCGTGTGTGCTTGATTCTGTTGTATCTTTAATTTCTAGTTCGCTGGGATATATCGCATTGACATATGTATGAAAATTGTCATTATTAATTGACAAAACGTCGTCGATATATCTAAATGTCAAATTAAAGGACACCGCTAACTTTTTCTTCTTTTGATTCAGCAGTTTCTGAATTAAGTCTGCTTTGTATGAATAATGGAACAGGTCAGCCAATAAAGGAGCACAATTGGTTCCCATAGGAATGCCATGTTCTAGATACATGTACAAGATAGAAATTGTAAACGTGTACACATATTTGGAGTTATCTTTCTTTAATTGCTAATTTTTAAATACATGTAGAAACTAACTAAAACCAGGAGTCAAGATAAAAAATCCGGGAATTCACATGTAGTGATGTACAATGTAATGTTTATATACATGTACATTTATGTTTGGGGCCAAAACTGTAGAAATAATTTTCAACAGGATGAAATATTTTTTCATTGATTCAGAGCTCTAGATAAGATTTTCAGGTAAAGGGAATTTCACTCCCAGAAATAAAATTAAAAGGGTAAATCAAAATTCTTAAAGGGTATTTTTAAATATTTAGAGGGTGTTTTACATGATTATATATAAATTATCACTATTACAATTTTTAAAGTCTTCAATTTCCAATTAATAATTTCATTCCCTGTTTAAATTCAATAGCTGATTTTCAAATTTCTAAAGGGTAAATATCACCTTACTCCCCTTATCTGGAGCTCTGTTGATTTATTTATTGTATATGTGTACGTACATTTTTTATATTTACATGTACTTACTTACATGTAGATTATTTGTTTTGCTATCATTTAACTCACCAATTCCTGAAAAACAATAGACTCTTCTGTAAATCAAAGACATAGACTGGTCCAAATGTGTCTTTAGGGGTGAAGAAGTTAAGAAGGGCTAAATTACATGCAGATAGAAACTGCTGTACAGTACATGTAACATTAATTACATGTATCAAGACAAAATTAACAAGTTGGTCAATTTAAAGTACATATGTAATTATTGCCTGTGTAAGTTTATAACAGAAGAACATGTATGTGTAATGCTGCTTTATTGTAGAAATGCAACTGTTACATTCCATTACTTTATGATTGTATAGGTGTAAACTGATGCATATGTAGCCTATCTTGTTTAAATCTAATTTGAAAATTTTATTATTTCATACCCATGAGATTTAAGAATAAGATTGGTTCTTAATGGAAAATTTTATACCCTTGAGATTTAAGATATATTGGGCATATAGTTTCTGACTGGATATTCTGTATGCAATATTTTGTTTCGACAAACAAATTCAGATTTAACCAAATTTGGTAAATTGATGTACATGGACACATGACATTGTACTGGCCTAGCCTTGAACTTTACCTTTTCAACAACTTGCCCAGTCAAGAAAACCTTTTGGCCCATATACTACATGTACAATTCAAATGTACATAGAAAAAACATTTGATTTGCTTAATATGTGTTTTATTAACTACATTTATATGATCTTTTGGTGTTATATAGTTTAAGTTAGTCTGTATATTTTGTCTCTGCTTTTTATTTATCATTTTACCAAAATGCTGTATTCGGTTGCATTGTAGGTAACAAAAATCACTAGCATCACTGGGTCTTCATGAAACTAAGAACCAATGTGGACTTAAGAATGTGGAGCAATTCGGGTGGCAGAGTTCAAAGGTGACTTGTTTTTCTTCTTTCAAACCAACAAATATGAACTTATACCTTCTGGGCATATATATATTTATATAAATTATAATGAACTCTTTAAAAAAAGGTAACTTTTCAATGCTGTATATTGAGCCAACACAGCTATTGTTTTATTCTAGGAAGTTTGTTATTTTTTGACATTTTCTGACATTGATGTTGATTACAAACTCGTATGAAATTGATATCAATGTCAGACTTGTATCCATGTATTTGTTACAATTAAACATTGATATGGTAAGGGCATTTACTGCGAGGAATGACACAGTGGAACAGCATCATTTTATCTGACACACAAAGATTACCAGGACAGGAAATAACAAACCTGCTTAAATAAATAATAGGCTTAGCTTTTTGGCTAAATATATAGCATTGGAAAGTTTATTTATTTTTTGTAAAGACGTCCTTGAATAAATAGACTTTTTAGATACTCGTTTAACCTGAAGGAACATGATGTACAAAATGTATATGTACATATTTATTGGTTTGAAAGCAGAAAAACAAATTACCTTTGATCTCTGTCACCCGATACTGCTGTGCGTTCTTTGTGTTTCCTCTGGTTCTTGGTCTCTAAAGACCTGGCGCTTGTCAGTTTTTAATTATAGCACCGCGTCATTACCATTGTTATTATTAATACATGTATATACTAAAGGTATTTTACAGTGTGTCAGTAATTTTTGCATTTAAATCTACATGTATGCAAGTTTAAAAAGTAAATTTTCATTATTTAGAAAATAATAGCTATCCATCTTTACATTGTATGTATTTCATGAAAACTTTTATTTACTTTCACTATCTACATATATTGATATACATGTACACTCACATGTACACAGTGTAGTGTACGTGCCTTTATTTCATGTATCAAAAAAAGGAAAAATTTGGAATTTTTCTTTCTATGACAGACTAGAAAAATGTCTACAGCAGGGCATATTTCAGACACTTGGGTCCCTGATTTGTTCTTAATGGACCCTAACTCTTTTGTCCAATGTAATTTCCCCATGCTGGACATGCATTGTATTGCGTGACATATATATTTGGTAATTTACAGTTCATACTATTCTTCTTTCCACAACGGACTAGCAAAATGTCTACAGCAGGGCATACACGTATTTAAGACACTTTGGTCTCTGATTTGTTCCTAATGGACCCTAACTATTTTGTCCCATGTAATTTCCCCATTCTGGACATGCATTGTATTGCGTGACATATAATATTTGGTAATTTACAGTGCATAGTGATATTTGTATACATTTGCGAAGTTTATTTTATCAAAATCTATGACCCCAGACTAACACTAACAGTTTGTTTTGTTTGTTTTGTTTATTGTTGTTTAATGTCCCACTCAAGAGTATTTTACTTATATGGAGACGTCACCAAATGCCGGTGAAGGGCTTCAAATTTTGGCCTAATATGCTCGGCATTTACGGCGATTGAGCAGTGAGGGTTCTTTAACGTGCCGACACCTTCTGTGACACGGGTCCTCGGTTTTTACTGTCTCATCCAAAGGACAGGAAACCAATCTGCCGCCGACTGGACACGAAATGACGATCAAGAGTCGAGCGCGCTACCGACTGAGCCAGGCCTGCTCGTAGCCTTTTTTCTGTTGTTTTAGTTTCGTATATATATTTTTTCACTAGAAGATAAATTGTATTGAGTGCATTATTCTCATGACAACACACACATACACACACATACACACACACTTATATGGAGACGTCACCAAATACCGGTGAAGGGCTTCAAATTTTGGCCTATGCTCGGCACTTACGGCCATTGAGCAGTGAGGGTTCTTTAACGTGCCGACACCTACTGTGACACGGGACCTCCAGTTTTTACTGTCTCATCCGAAAGACAGAAAACCAACCTGTCGCCGGCGGGACTCGAACTCACGACCTCACGATCCAGAGTCGAGCGCGCTACCGACTGAGCCAGGCTGGCTCCTAACACTAACAGAAAATGTTCTAAAAATCATAATGGCTACTGCATAGTGCTGCAGATAACTTTAAGGGCACTTGGACACAATGTCCACCACTTTCCAAATGCATTGGGTATTTTGCAATATTTTTTGATTCCGTTGCCAAATTATGATTTCCATCAATTTTAGTTTCTTCTGATAACTTGGCAGCTAAATTATAGTTAATAAGTTAAGAGTATATATTCAACTGTCTGTACATTACAAAAATCTGGGTGAGGATGGGAAAAGGTGAAACACAGGGCTTGAAAGATCCGTTCATAACAAGTACAATAAACCTTTTATCTATCAGTTAGTTTCAGATCCATTGTGTTCAATTTTACGCTTCAAATTTAAATTGCATTGGGTATTTTACACATTAACTCATTGACCCCTAAAGGCACATTTGGACTAGTCAGAATCATTGATTTACAGAGGAGTTCATTGTTTTTGAGGGATTGATGAGTTAATTTTGATTTGCTTGTGCATCCATTGATTTTTGTGTAAAATACGCACCTTATTTGGAGCAACGCACAGCCTAACATCACCAAATAGTGAACAATGGGCTGTAACACTGTTAGTACATGTAACAACAGTTTCTGTCTGAAGACCCAAAATGGTGAAAGCGCTAACAGAATAAAACAAATTTAGATAGAAAATGTATGTATTTTTATATACATGTATAAAGTATGATTTTTTCTTATTGCAGAGTTGAAGAGACAAGACTAGTTGGGTTGGAATCTTCAGTCATATGATTACGATTTCAGTTTGGAGTAAAGTGCCAAAATGAATATAAATCACTTACCAGAGGAGATTTTACTGAGGATTTTCTCAAACCTTTCCATTTGCAACATTATATTTATAGTAAGTAATGTATGTCATCTTTGGAAACAACTGAGTTTTCAAAGGCATTTATGGAAGAACATCAATATACATGCAGAACTTGAGAAATGTTTAACTGAAGAGCAGTTTCTAAAAATACTTCAACTTGTGGCAGAGTATGTTGAAAAAATATGTTTTGAAAAATTGGACATAGCAAATGGAAATTCTAAAGCAGTCTATGTGCATGAAGGGATTATATGCCCCAATTTGAAAGTTCTTCAATTCAGAGGCTGTGATGTTGATGAGGAATCATTGCTACAGATTTGTACAAAATATCCAGGATTATCTGAGATCATTCTCGATGAGAATATATGCATTGGTATTCCACACATCATCAGAGCACTATCAAAATTAAAGGCATTGAAAAGAATAGAGATCTCTGATTGTTATGAAGGTGTTACAGATGAGGGTATTGAGGCAGATTACTCTGAACTTGAATGTTGGAACACAAAGTTGAACGCTATTTGTCAAGATCTTCCTGATCTTGAATATTTTGATGTGCATTGTTATCATTTACAAAATGCTACAGTTTCAAGTATTCTGAATAGTTGCAGAAAATTAAAGATGCTGAAGCTTTCTGGGTGTGAACAGGTGTCAGATAAAGCCATTAAATGTATTCCTAAGAGTAATCGGATAACAAACCTTGGCTTGAATTACAGTTCAATAACAGATAATGGCATTAAAAAACTTGCCATGTGTTCTCCACATTTGAAATATATATCTGTTCAAGGATGTCAGTATGTTTCAGATGTGTCACTTTCCCATCTCACTGAAAACTGTAAATACCTGGAGGAGATTTGTATAAACGCCGATACATTTCCATCACATTCCCAATTTGATGTTGGATGCAACATAACCAATGGTGGTCTTCAGGTCCTAGCATTGGGTTGTCCGAATCTGAAGGTGTTAATGATAAATGGTTGTCAGCAGATAAAAGATGAAGGCCTGATTGCGATTGCTGAGAATTGCCTTTATCTTACCCAGTTACATATATTTGGATGTCTGTCTATCACAGACAAAGGTATCAAGAGTCTTGCGAGAAGTGACTCCATGCTTGAAAACTTAAATATGAGTGGATGTTCCCATGTTACCCAGACTGGGATCAACCAGTTGATACTGAAGTGTAGAAGACTAAAGGTTCTTGACTGTTCGAACTGTTTATTTGTCAATAATCTTCAATTGTCTAACTTTAATGATATTGAGGGTCATTTGTCTCCATATCTACAAACGATGAAATGCCAAAGATCATCCGAAACACCATCTGTAGATAATGATAACAACATGTACAATATGAAAACTCTTAAAAATACAACTACACGTAGCATTCACCCTTTTGGCATTCAGAGCTCTTCAGAAAGAGATTTGGAGGTCAGCAGGAAAGAAGAAAATACAGTTATTAGTTCACCAGAAGAAAGTGCTAGTTCTGGGGGTGTAAGCGTAGGAAGAAAAAATCTTCCAGCCTTAACTACTGCTTCCTTGTCAGTTATGAGGGCACATTCTTACTTACAGAATATAAATTTGAATTTCTGTTCAAAACTTGATGATGATTCTGTTGTGCAACTAGCTTTACATTGCCCAGAACTTAGGACATTAGAATTAAATAGTTGTTGCAATGTAACTGATATAGGTATAGAGCAGATAGCGAAACACTGTCAACTATTACGGCGTCTGGATATTTCCAACACTTCAGTAATTCAAAGTAAAAAGATAACAGACAGGTCTCTGCTGGCTTTGGCAAAATATAGTATTAATCTTCGGGATATTAATCTGGAGAAAAACTATTTGATAACAAGCAATGGTTTGAAAGTCTTCTTCAGGGACTGTATATCCCTTCAGTCAGTAAGCCTTATGGTTGTTGCTGGCTCTGAGTTGACATTAGAATCTGTCAATGCAATTGTGAGTCCGGATGAACTGACAACCAAATATGCTGAAATAAAAAGTTTTGGTGCGATGCAAGGTAAAACTTATATTCAGGTCCTTTTGTTTGACAAGATGGAACGTCAGTTGTTCAAAGGAGATCCCACCAAAAGCTTTTTCGAGTAAAACACAATAATGGACTCGACTATATTTATGTTGCACAAGTTGGTTAAAAAGAAATTTGAAGATGGATGAAATTTTGTATGACTTATCAAGATCTAAATGTTATCAATTATGCTTCACTTTGACATAAATTCCCTTTGAAGTTGATTTAAGTATAACTTTCTTGAAGTACATGTATTCATAAAGAAGTTATGTAGTGTCCATAACTTTCCCTGTATTTTGGACCAAAGGTCATGTCTGAGTATTAGTTGTTTTTCACAAAAACAAATTTAAACTGCTTAGTATACGCTTATAAAGATTTAGGAATATATTAAAGATATTTTGGCCTTATACAATCATGACACAACAGTTCTATTCTAAAATCGAGTTCAACTGATGAAGTCTAATTGGCCCCTTTCTTTTACAAAACTATAACTTGTACTGTGTATACATGTATAATACATTTGTATTATAAATTTGTTCTGTTTTTTTTTTACTTATGCAAGTCAATTAACTAAGTATTGCTGACAAAACATTTCATTTTTTGAAGTACTGTCATAGTATAATTTTCAGCTGGTGACAAATATACAGTATAATGTTGTATGCTATCTTATAATGTTGCCAAACCTTGGTAAATTCTTTACAGAATCGCACAAACTAGAGGTTTATACCTCTAAAACATTGCATGCTGCTGTACATTGTATACCCGGGCATATGTTGGACTGTAACTGTTTTAGATCACCTGAGAGCCGGCCTGGCTCAGTCGGTAGCGCGCTCGACTTTGGATCGTGAGGTCGTGAGTTCGAGTCCCGCCGGCGACAGGTTGGTTTCCTGTCTTTCGGATGAGACAGTAAAAGCTGGAGGTCCCGTGTCACAGTAGGTGTCGGCACGTTAAAGAACCCTCACTGCTCAATGGCCGTAAGTGCTGAGCATAGGCCAAAATTTGAAGCCCTTCACCGGCATTTGGTGACGTCTCCATATGAGTGAAATATTCTTGAGTGGGACGTTAAACAATAATAAACAAACAATTTAGATCACCTGAACGATGTGTTTTTAGTAACATTAACCGACAGAGACATTGGAGGTATCCATGATATAGACAATCGTTTACATCAAGCTAGATATATTTTGTTTAACTTAGATTATATGTATCACAAATTCTAATTTGTCATGTCATTTATAATGTACATGTCTCATGTATACCATATTTTTGGTATTCTTATGAAACTAGTTCGAACCCAGTTTTAAGCTGTACAGTATATTAGGAGTCTAGGTGTTATAACTCGTAGTTCAACGTTTGTGTGACAGTTTTAGCTGCAATTTATATTAATAAATCTACTTTGTAAAGCTGTTTTATGTTTCATTTAAGTTTTATGCCTTGAGATCGAAGATCAGACTTATTGTTTCGATCCACCTATGTGTCTGTTTGGAACATTGTGGTTTCTTTGAAATAACTTACAATTTATTGGAACCAAAATTGGTATGTTCCTTTAATATATATAAATAAGATCTACGGTGTGTATGACCAACTTTCTGAAACATGTTCCAGATTTATGGGACATTTAATCGCTTTATGAATCATTGTGTTTCTCAAACACGTCTTGTTGATACATCATGTAAGAATTCTAGCATCACAGGGAATTCTTACTCTACCATGGCACCTGGTTCCACATTTTGATTCCCAGAGGTCCCTTTGTCCGTCTTTACCCGGGTAACCGGGGTTTCTCCTCCACCAATAAAAACTGGACGCCATCATATGACTGAAAAATTGTTGAGTGTGGCGTAAAACAAAAAATCAAATCAAATCAAATCAAATTTTCACCAGATTTGTATCTATATCCTGGACATCATGAAGATAATAATACTTTGGTATTTGAGATTGTTACATGTTGTAGTGCAGACAAGTGTCTTTTTTGTAAGTGTCAAATTATGACGAGGACCTACCTATTACATTGATCATGCAGTCATTTAATGGAATCAAATTTATATATTGATCATTTATAGCACCTCGAAATCCCATTACTGACATAAATATTTAGTTGTTCTCCGGTTGATGCACATTTCGAGTAAAAAGCAACCAGGTTTAACCAGGTTTAATTTGAATTAGCAGGGGGAAACCTTTGTTTAACTCATTAAGGTAATTAATTTATGTACAGTTCAACCTGAAACACCCATGTAAAACCAATTGTCTGTGGGCATAAGTCTCCCATGACCTTTACATGATCAGTTATATAGCCTAATAGCCTAATATACCCTTGCAGGATATCTGCGATCCTGTAACTGGCAGAGTGGCAAAATGATACGAATTCCCGGGAAATAGACGTCGTTATAGAAACTGATTGATTCTTGATGTCATTTTCTGGGAATCTGTATCATTTTGCCACTCAAAGCTAACGGAACGCAGTTTAGGCTTTATATATCGCTGATATGATCAATCCCAAAATAAGTAGAAGTGAACTAAACATACTGGCATTAGAAAACGGGATCGGAATGATTACGCTCAAGAGTTTTTTTAAGCCTGTAAACATATGTCTTTGATTTGATAAAATAAGATAAATTTCGATCACCTTGTCTTTATTGAGTAACAGTTTCATTATTACATGCATTTACATGTACGTGCATCTTGAAGGAATTAGTTCTTTGCTAAATACCGATCTTTCAAAGATGTGTAAATCACTTTATTTAATTATATCGTTATGATATATATTTGTTTAATCATATCAGACATAATCATGTTCTGTTCCTATGACCTTGCATATTTCTGTCGAGCGTTTTCATTGGTTTTTCACTAAAATTGCATTAATGCTTTTAGATTAAATGAATTATGTCATGAATTTATTTTCTCATTTAAAGCTGAACTACGAAGATAAAAAGCTTTTGAACTTTTAATAAAAAAATGTGTGTTGAAAAAAATGTTTCCGAAACATTCCCACTTCATATCCCCATACAGCTGACATATTTGTAATAGTTTCTCCGGAAAATCAAGTCCCACAGCAGATATAAAAGGCGGATTAGTTATATTGGTCGTTATTGTATATCGGCACGTTTCGCTTTGCGAATACAGATATACATATGACTTATATGTCTGTGCATCAGATTTTAGCTTGAAAATTTCACTTCCATTTTAAATTCACTCCTATCGAAGAGCAAAGATCAAACTGGAACGTGTTAATCACAATAAGGAACTATTGAACTGATTTTCATTTGTTGACCAGATGGTGAAAAGTTAATACAAGATACAAAGTGTGACACACACACATATTATATATATATATATATATATATATATATATATATATATATATATATATATATATATATATATATATATATATAGTATACATGGTAACTTTAACCCCTTGTTATTTTCGCCCTGCTACACTTACAAACTTTTTTCGCCCCGTTTTAGATTCCCTCATACTCGTTACAATGGCAAGGAACGTTTAACAATCAGTAAACAGCGATTTTAATCAGTGATCAAATATGATTTTTTTTATTGCAAAGATTTATTGAACATTTGATACTGGTGCACACATACTTTCTTCATGGTTACATTAAAGGTTTTTTAAACAATTGTGTGTTGATTAATTTGGAATATATAATAGATACTCTGCAGTTGATAAAAATAGATGAATTATTTTACCGTTTGAAATTCGCCTAGTTTTTAATTCGCACACGGACGATGGTCACGTCTAGCCTGGTCTGTTTTTACGCTAATCAACTATGTCAGACTAATTATACAGTCATATTTATAAATATCTATTTGTATATAAAGTTTTGTAATTTGAACGTATCCTATTTTGTTCAGAAGGTAGTAGCTGTAGGGTTATTCGGGTGTATTTGAGAAGTATTTTGCATGTCGTGGACTGTTCATATTCTTTCTATTGTTTGTTACCCGATGGAAACTTGTGTCAGTCTAATGCTTTTCTTTGCAACTGAGTATACATACCCACGCCATGAGATCTTCAATGTATTGCCCGGTTCAAGTTGACACTCCCTGGAGGGTGAATGGTTGCGAAAATGAAATTTAAATATCTATCCATGGGTTCCTAACAAAACCACCTCAGTCTTAAAAGAAAAAGACGAGTTGACAACATTGATACAGACAATAGCACAAATGACTGGGCAAGATTTCTTGTGATATCTGCCGAGGACAGGGCTTCTCCTTTTTAAATATATAAAAAATTCAGATACCAAAGTATAAATCAATAGAATGTTCAGGACATAGATACAAATCCGGTAAAAATGGACAAAGGCGGACCTATGGAAACCAAGAGGTGGGATCAGGTGCCATGGAGGAGTAAGCATCCCCTGTCGACCGGTCACACCCGCCGTGAGTCCACAGTCAAGTCCAATGAAACTCGTGAGGAGTGTATCTTCGTCACAATTGGTACAGACGTCTCAACAACCGCCAACGAAAAGGCAACTCAACATTTCATTTAGTGAAACAGAGTAGTCGCAAACAAGACTATTATACCGACAGTGAAATTTGCGGAACGTTGGCATTAAACGCGGTTCTCGATATCCCTGTGACAATAATTTGTCAGTGAGTAGTTTACCTCTGTATATGAAATCTTCATATGTTGTACACGCCCTGGCATATCGGATCATTTGTGAAATATAAACTCCATATGAGGGTGACTGAGGGATATTACGATGGAAAAGCCAAAATCGTCGCGTTTGTCGTATAGTTGCTAATTTCCCGTCTGTGTTTATTTTAAGTAAAATGTCAAGTATGAAGCGTATGTGTTTGAGTCTGTTGTATCTTTAATTTCTAGTTCGCTGGGATATAACGCTTTGACATATGTATGAAAATTGTCATTATTAATTGAAAAAAAAAACGTCGATATATATAAATGTCAAATTAAAGGACACCGCTAACTTTTTCTTCTTTTGATTCAGCAGTTTCTGAATGATGTCTGCTTCGTATGAATAAAGGAACAGGTCGGCCAATAAAGGAGCACAATTGGTTCCCATAGGAATGCCGACAGTTTGTTGAAAGACCACGTCTCCGAACATGACAAATATATTGTCTATTAGAAATTCCAGCATTTTTTTTTTATATCAACTTCAGTGTATTTATGTATAGAATCAGAGTGGTGTTTGACGAAATAAGTATCCTGATAGCCAATCACTAGATATTTGAATTTTCGGGTACCACCTTTAGTGAAAAAAACAATTGTCTATGATGCTGAAAAGCTTTTCTTTTAATTTTCTATTTGGAATAGTAGTGTAAAGAGTAGAGAAGTCATTAGTTTTGATACTGTGAATTCGAGAAAATTGTGTGACTTCAAATTTTCTAAAAGCTGTTTAGAATTTTTAAGTATCCACATTTGATTTACACCGCTTCTGGAATAAGTATTGTTGAAGTTTCTCCTTAACGGCTGTTAATATCTTGGTAAGGAGTAAAGATAAAGGTTTGGTAGACCATTTACTGGGTCCTGCTATGTATCTTTGCTTATATGGGGTTTTATGAAGTTTAGGTATCCAATATAAATTTGGTAGCTCGAAACCGGTATCCGTTGTAGGTATATCAAATGAGCGCAATACGGACACGTGATTTTGAAGGATCTCGTCCTTTGAAAGTGAGATACCTGTGTATGTAGAATTTCCAGAATTCTTCTAATAAAAAATAATAATAATAATGTGTCTTACAAATAAAAACTATATTATTTGAAGCTTTGTCTGCTGGTACCAGAACATATTGGTCATGTAATCTATCCAGTTCAGTTACTACTTCTGGATTATTAAATACAAAGGGATAACGTGTTTTCATGGTCCCTTTAAGTTTTCGAATACGAGATTTTATCAACCATCGTATGGCTTTCAGCCATTGAGACCAAGTGTCTGGTTCTACGTCTTCACGTTTGGCCCATCGTTTGGCATAATCTTCGACAGAATCCATAACTAAACTGAAATTCTGACGCCAATTAAAGGAACGGGCACCCGGTATTTAGGGTCCCTTAAAATAAGATTTTTGAGGCTTTCATTTTCAACAATAGAAACGTCGTCGGTAATGACATGCCCGATAGAATTGTATTTGAAAGGAGATGAAGCACATGAACATGTGACAGTGTTGTGTAAAAGATGGTTGATGTCTAGGCACTGCAAAACCTGTTTGTAATTGAATAGCTTGGATGCGATGCTAGGTGTATAAGTTTATGAAATTCAAGGCGTGTTTTTCAGTTTAAAATATGGTGGAATACAGGACTGAATTTTTTTGTGATTTAGAACATTGCCAATGTTTAAAGCTTCTGTCTTTTTTTGTAAATTTAAGTTTAAGGAAAAGACGTTTCTGTTCAAAACAGTCATCGTTTGTAACTCGTGCAGGCTTAAACAGTCTGTGATAAGCGATGTCCATTATAATGAAATTCAGTGTGTATTCTGGGGTTGAAGAATCCGTGTAGGGGTACATTCTTGCTTCTTGAAAAAGTTTATTAAGATTTGTAAAAGGAACAGAATAACGTTTGCTGCGAATGTGATAAAGACCCCATTTTTGTTAACGTAAGGTAAAAGAGATGAAAAAGTGACATGTATGTAGGGTCGGTTGTTTGAACGATGTCAGTGATTTCGTTTACATCTTACGTTAGACTTAAAAATTTCCATCACATTAACACCATTACACAGTGGGCTTGATAGATTGCGTACACTTTGGATATTATCGTTACATCCATAGGGATATGCAGTGCCAAGCTGTTTAATCCAAAATTCTTCACGTTGTCTACGGAAGTGGGTACTCAAGGTGGGATTGTTGGTCCAGTGGTAATTTTTTTAATTATACGCACTCTCATAGACAAGATGGAATGGTCAGGAGAGTTGAAATGTCGATAGAGTATCTAGTTACCCCAATTATTAATCTCGAATCGATGACCAGATAAGATAAAAGATTATTCAATCTGTCACAGGAACTGTACAAAATATTACCAAGCAAAGAAACGGAAATATTATGGTTGAATGTGACCGAAATCAATAATCGGTTAATCTACTGAAAGGTGACCACATTGGTGAAATTAATGTCAAGGTATTTCCCCATACAATTTTAAACACCAGCAAATGTATATAAAGACAAAATGTAAAAGAGATGTCAATGAAACTAAAACACATAGTTTACGTTCCTTCTCACATTCAACACACCATCGGCCCCCCTTGGATACATAATTGCAAATGTTGATTTGTACTTCATGCATCCTACGTTGTTTTTTATTGTAATGGTCATAGAACTTGTCACCGATTGGTTACCAAATTATAGCAACGACGACGACGACGATGATGATGGTTATTTTCACTTTTACAATCAGTTTAATGCAACACCAAAGTGTACCAATTATAAAGGCAGCCATGTGCTTTTTAGAAGGAATGTCCTTATTATAAAAAAGAGGCTGAATTTATTAAAATTAAAGTGGAAAAAGGTATCTCGTTCACCGAAGCCTGAGATATATATAACAAAAATAATGCAAACTCGTGCACAAAACAGTTATGCGTCTGTACTCAAAGCAAAATAAGACTGTGGTTGTTAGACAGACATCGAAGGTATAGCATCAGAAATAGATCCAATGCTAAGCACAAAAAATCGCCAGCTTCTCAATCCTCACCAACAAAATCATCATCATCATCATCATCATCATCATCATCATCATCTCAAACATAACAACAATCAAAAGAATGAAACATAACTCCGCTAAGCCAAGACCTTAACACAGAAAATTAAAAGTCAACTAAAACACAACTTTGAACAACTCACAAATTACCACAGCCAACAAATATGCTGTATTAGAAATAGAAATGGAGGACGTATCTCCTACTTCTGAAATTGTAACTGAAAACAACAATAATGGGTAAAAGCAAACGTCTACAAGAGAATGTAGTAAACCTCCAAAGAAAACGGTGCGAAAAATATCACGAATTAGATTAAAACAATCATTAAAATTTTTATCATACAATGGAACTGTCGAGGATTGAAATCAAATTTTGAGGAATTCACTTTATTGTTTAAAGATTATATGTCTACAGGAGACACATTAAATTATGAACAATAATATTTCCCTTCGGGGGTATGAATTTTATAATACAATTGATACTACTTATGAGAGGATTGCTGGTGGCTCTTCCATTTTAATAAGACAAAATATTGTCCATAGTGCACAATAAATTAACTCTAATATACAAGTTGTTGCAGTAAAAGTAATCATATTTTTTACAATAGCGAAATGAAATCTCTCCATAACAATCTAGATTGTTACAGATAATTTTCAATTCGCTGAATTGTAAAACGTTAATATAACAGTATCATTGTAATTTGTATTTAATGTTTGCTCTCTTTTTATTACTCCAAATTCTGACATTAATAGTAATACTTTAAATAATTGTTCGAACAAGTAACTGAATATATACTAATAAAAATGATATTCTGTTTAATAAATGATGGGTCAGATACGTATATGCATCCAGGAACTGGATCACACACAGCTTTTGATCTTTCACTTGCAACTCCAGATATTCTCAATAATTGTGTACGGGATGTTCATGATGATCTATGTGGAAGTTATCATTTTCCTATTATAATTAAAACAATAACTGACAAATGAAAATGATTCCCACCAGCGATTGAAACTAAAACAAGCAGACTGGTCCACTCTTAAAACATTCTTTTCTGTATATATATAAATAAAAACATCCAGGATTGTGAAAATCCAATCGACGAATTCACAAAAATGTAATAGACACAGCAACAAAAACAATTCCTCAAACCTCGACAACTCCAAAACGACGTAAACCATGGCACGATGATGATTGTTAAACTGTAATTTAGCAACCCCACAGGTTATTACACAAAACCTGATGTAGCTAATAATTTAACTGAAACAATTTCACACAATTTATTATTGATCCATTGTTCAGACTCATTTAGCAAGCATAAAAATAGAATTGCGAAACAAAAACTGAATTTTAATTCTTCCAGTGAAGAATTTAAAAATAAAGAATTCAACATAAATGAATTAAAAACATCTCTACACAAATCACACGACACTGCTGAAGGTCCAGATAAAATAAAATATCAATTTTAAAACGTTTACCTTCATTTTTCTACAAATATTTATAATATGTGGAAAACCGGGCATTTTTCTGAAATTTGTCGGGAAACAATCAGCATTCCTATTCCAAAACCAGGTAAAGATCACTGTCCTAAACAACTACCGCCTCATGGCTGTTACAAGTTGGAGAAACACTGGAGAGAATGATCAACGATCGATTTGTATGGTATATTGAACATAATAACATTGTTTCAAAATTTCAATGTAGATCAAGTAAAATGAAAAGTACAACGGGTCATCAACTTAAATTAGAATCTTTTGTTAAAATTGTATTTTCATATTGTATCAAATGCTTTATTCTAAATCAAACATATTGATACAGCATATTGTTTAATAAAGCATCTCTAGCAAAAGATTATCATTCAACTAGATGAACAGTTAAATTTTTGTAATAAACGAACCGCTCATCCTGACCCAAATATATTTTTGAATGGTCAAAAAATTAAAATTGTTAAGAAAAAATAGTGTTTTAGATTTTACATTTGATAGTAAATTAACTTCCATTCCTCATATTAAATCTTTAAAAATAACAGAATAAAAAGCTTTAGATATTATGAAAATAATATCACACACACATTGGGGGGAGGGGGCGTTAATTATGTTCTTTTAACATTATACCGCTCACTTATCCGTTGAAAACTTAATTATGGATGTTTATGGTTCTGCCAGACCTTCTGAAAGTTTATATGTAGAGGCAGGAGAAATGCAATTTAAAAAGCGCAGAATCATAGTACATTTACAGTATATTACTTAACTAAAATCTGGCCCTTTAAATCCAGCGTATAATTATCTATTTCAACTGTGATATGAAATTGAATATGAAAGTCTAACAAGTATAATCGCGCATTTAGGTATTCGTATTTAAGAACACATTGAAAACAGACTCATTTTTACATACTACACGCGCGTGATCGCAGCACTGAAGCGCAAAAGTCTCGCACACTAATTTCTGCACATTGACGGAAGATTATATCTCTTTCAGATCAGTTTTGGCTGTAATTATATCAATGTGTATACCTGATTCGATGATTGGCATTTTACAGCAGACAATACGATTTATTCGGCGTGATGCTGTTTAGACGCTTTCACAACAATATTTTATGTAAAATTACAGATACCAAAGTATCAGTCGTAAGTAGGTTCATGAAACAATATACAAAATAGGTTAAAATTGGACACACACTAATAGTCTTGTTTGCGACTACTCTGTTTCACTAAGTGAAATGTTGAGTTGCCTTTTCGTTGGCGGTTGTTGAGACGTCTGTACCAATTGTGACGAGGATACACTCCTCACTTGTTTCATTGGACTTGACTGTGGACTCACGGCGGGTGTGACCGGTCGACAGGGGATGCTTACTCCTCCATGGCACCTGATCCCACCTCTTGGTTTCCAGAGGTCCGTGTTTGTCCATTTTTACCAGATTTGTATCTATGTCCTGGACATTCTATTGATTTATACTTTGGTATCTGAAATTTTTATATATAACAAATCAAAACTCGGCGAGAGACCATGAAACTAACACTAGACATCTATATAGAATCTCAAGACAAACATCTCCATCACCTGACGTAATTAATCAATCAAGTCAAGTGATAAAGATGTTATTGGCTATGTCGTTGTATTGTTTAATATTTGTTTTAATGTTGTGTATTTATCATTGATATACTGTTATTCACATGGGTACAAAACTACATACAATAAAAAGTCTCCTTGTGTGATCATGGATAATTATACGTCTGAACACAAACGTTTGTTAAAGTTGTTTCTATTTGGAGAATAATAACTTTGTCACACTGATATAAGCCATATAAAAGTATTATAGCAAAATGTCGATTTACATGTTACTGCATACCTCTATGGGTGTAATGATAATATTCAAAGTGTAGGCAATCTATCAAACCCACTGTGTAGTGGTGTTAATAAAATGAAACTTTTTTAAATTCTAACGTAAGACGCAAGCGAAATCACGGACATCGTTCATACAACAGACCAAACATACATGATGTCACTTTTTCATCTCTTTTTACCTTACGTTAATAAAAAATAGGTCTTCATTACATTTGAAGTAAACTTTATTCTGTTCCTTTTACACTTCTTAATGGACATTTTCAGGAATCTAGAATGAACCCCTACACGGATTCTTCAACCCTAGAATACACACTGAACTCCGTTGTAATGGACAGTTTCACAGACTGGTGAAGCCTGCACGCGTTACAAACGATGACTGTTCTGAACAGAAACGTCTGTTCCTTTTACAAATCTCAATAAACTTTTTCAAGAAGCAAGAATGAACCCCTACACGGATTCTTCAACCCCAGGATACATACTGAACTCAATTATAATGGACATCGATTATCACAGACTGTTTAAGCCTGCACGCGTTACAAACGATGACTGTTCTGAACAGAAACGTCTTTTCCTTAAATTAAATTTACAAATATAGGCATAGACGCTTTAAACATTGGCAATGTTCTAAATCACAAAATAATTCAGTCCTGCATTCCACCATATTTTAAACTGAAGACTACGCCTTGTATTTCATATAGCTATACACCTAGCATCGCATCCAAGCTATACAATTACAAACAGGTTTTGCAGTGTCTAGACATAAACTATCTTCTACACAACACTGTCACATGGTCATGTGCTTCATCTCCTTTCAAATACAATCCTATTGGGCATGTCATTAACGGCGAAGTTTCTATTGTTGAAAATGAAAGCCTCAAAAATCTTATTTTAAGGGGTCTTAAATACCGGGAAGCCTGTTCCTTTAATTGGCGTCAGAATTTCAGTTTATTTATGGATTCTGTCGAATATTATGCCAGACGATGGGCCAAACATAAAGACGTAGAACCAGACACTTGGTCTGAATGGCTGAAAGCCATACGATGGTTGATAAAATCTCGTATTCGAAAACTTAAAGGGACACGTTATCCCTCTGTATTTAATGATCCAGAAGTAGTAACTGAACTGGATAGATTACATGTCCAATATGTACTGGTACCAGCAGAAAAAGCTTCAAATAATATAGTTTTTATTTGTAAGGCACATTACTATAATTGTTTATTAGAAGAACTTGGGTTTAATACGAATTCTGGAAATCCTACATACACACGTAGCTCACTTTCAAAGGACGAGATCCTTTAAAATCACGTGTCCGTATTACGCTCATTTGATATACCTACAACGGATAGCGATTTCGAGCTACCACATTTATATTGGATACCTAAACTTCATAAAACCCCATATAAGCAAAGATACATAGCAGCAAATGTTCTACCAAACCTTTATCTTTACTCCTTACCAAGATATTGACAGCCGTTAAGCAGAAACTTCAACAATACTGTACAGTTGCTTATTCCGGAAGCGGTGTAAATCAGATGTGGATACTTAAAAATTCTAAACAGCTTTTAGAAAATTTGAAGGCACACAATTTTCTCGAATTCACAGTATCAAAACTTATGACTTCTCTACTCTTTACACTACTATTCCAAATCTAGTGATTGGCTATCAGGATACTTATTTCGTCAAACACTACTCTGATTCTACACAAAAATACACTAAAGTTATATAAAAACATCCTGGAATTTCTTATAGACAATATATTTGTAATGTTTGTCTTTCAACAAACTGTCGGCATTCCTATGGGAACCAATTGTGCTCCTTTATTAACCGACCTGTTCCTTTGTTCATACGAAGAAGACTTAACTCAGAAACTGCTGAATAAAAAGAAGAAAAAGTTAGCGGTGTCCTTTAATTTGACATTTAGATATATCGACGACGTTTTGTCAATTAATAATGACAATTTTCATACATATATATGAACTAGAAATTAAAGATACAACACAATTAAGCACACACGCTTCATACTTAGACATTTTACTTAATATAAACACAGACGGGAAATTAGCAACTAAGCTATACGACAAACGCGACGATTTCGGCTTTCCAATCATAAATTTTCCACATTTAAGTAGTAATATCCCTCAGTCACCCGCATATGGAGTTTATATTTCACAAATGATCCGATATGCCATGACGTGTACAGCATATGAAGATTTCATATACAGAGGTAAACTACTCACTGACATATCATTGACACAGGGATATCGAAAACCGCGTTTAATATCAACGTTCCGCAAATTTTTCGGTCGGTATAATAGTCTTGTTTGCGACTACTCTGTTTCACTAAGTGAAATGTTGAGTTGCCTTTTCGTTGGCGGTTGTTGAGAAGTCTGTAGCGATTTTGACGAGGATACACTCCTCACGTGTTTTATTAGACTTGACTGTGGACTCGCGGCGTGTGTGACCTGTCAACAGGGGATGCTTACTCCTCCATGGCACCTGGTTCCACCTCTTGGTTTCCAGAGGTCTGTGTTTGTCCATTTATACCAGACTATCACCTATATCCTGGACATTCGATAATGTACGCGTAACATTGTACACCTCTAGGATACAGTTATCATTATTCTTGTTTTTTTATTATTTAAAAAGAAGCATACCCATTAAAGCATAATATACATGTAATAGTTTTCTTGTTTTAATTGAATTGAATTGTTGAAAAATAAAATTGCGTTTTACAGATGGCATTGCTTTATCGAAAGATATGTCTACCTTTTGGAATAACCTTTGTTCTCTATTTTGGTATACCTATGCAAGTGGTCTATTTTGTAATGTAATGTGCTAGTGTTGAAACACAGACAGTCATGGTTTAGTTTAGTAAACAAATCCAAATCTTCCGATGCATTAATTCTACAGATGTTATTTTATGAACTGTTAAAACACACGAGGCGCATTTTGAAATTAATCCCCTTTAGTGATACTGACAATTTTATAACTCGTACACGTATTAAACGTATGTTTTAAAATTTATTGATTTTACTTATCTTTAATTATGCAATTTAATGTGGGAATTTGGATTAGATATACCATACATATATCATTATATCGCCATGTTCGTTTCATTGAAAATTTATTTTCTAAGAAAATATTGTAATCATTGATTAACATACAACTAGATAGTTTTTCGATTTACATGAATTTTAGTAAAATGCATACGACTAGGTTCGTTACAAAATTCACTTGTTTTGCTCGACTAATTGATAAACTGATTTTGCTAGAGGTCGAAGGAATTGTAGCTATTATTTTTTTTAAAAGATTCAAATTTTCTTCCTCTGTCAATCCGCCATCAGACCCATCCATCGGCCACCCAGGTATGGACGTTTTTCGTTGTTTCTCTGTAACCACAAATGATTGGAGAACAACATTGGAAACTTGAAAACTCCGTACATCATGACACCTGACATCTTTGAAATTATATACCCATATGCATCACAGTCGAAAATCTAGGTCTAGATTGAACACAATTTTCAACAAAGTATAATTTTACAAAATTACAATTTATTTCAGCCTCGAAAGGGGTCTCTCTCCATGGTCAAATGGTTAGAAACTACTGGAACCTAAGATTATTCTGTCAGTTTATTTCCGGAAGGTCGGTGGTCTCTTCCCAGTTACGCTGTCACCGTATTCTCTCATCCACAATTTAAGGTGGCCAGCGGTGTATAATTGTTGAGTGTGACGGCGTAAAGCACTATTTAAAGGAATGTAATCAGACATGTTAGTTTTAAGTTCCCGAACAATAGTTCAGTTCTGTAGAATTGCACCATATATATTCTTTAAGTGCTGTTAATTGCCAACTTCAGGATTAGTATTTCCCTAAACAAATGAGTTTTAGCCATTACCTATAGTTGGCATATAAGATGTACACTTAAATCACACCAAAGTATAAATCGTGAAAACTTTATTTTGAAGTTAATTACTTATACCCAGAGATAACGTTTCTAAAAGCTTATGTTCTATAATACTTTACAACGCGAGCGCGCGTGTGTGTGAGTGTTGCATGTCCTTTTCACTTATAATGTTGTCCGGAGAAGTGTAGCATACTGTACTTCGTCGGACAACACTGCAAGAGAATGTTAACAACGAAAAGATATCATGATATCTTTACTACAATATGTGTCCAACTATTGCATTAACCCAGACACCTGATAGTATACTGGATATGTTTGTTGTCTAGAAAACCACGATCTAACAAAGGAGAAATAACTGTAATAACAGTGTTGGTTGTCTAGAAAAACCACGATCTAGCAAAGGGGAAATTACTGTAATAACAGTGTATAGTTCCTCAGGAAATTTGGTGAATTACGAATACTGCTCATTGTCAGGTATAGTTGCTCGTCGTCAAGCGCCAATGAATACCACTCTGAATAGACAGTAAATATCTAACTATATAACGCCTCAGTAACAACATGCTGTGCGTCTTTGAAGATCGTGCAGACTCTGCAATGTTTGCCTGTCGTGGTCGAAAACAATGGGGAACAGATTTTAAGTACACCGTAAGACTGCACAAATTGCTGTTCACGTCCAGCAACCACCGTACTTGCTAATGGGGGTATACGATTTCGAAAAATAATAGGATGTCCTTGCGTGCCACATACGTTGGTTGTCTAGAAAAACCACGATCTAACAAAGGGGAAATTACTGTAATAACAGTGTATAGTTCCTCAGGAAATTTGGTGAATTACGAATACTGCTCATTGTCAGGTATAGTTGCTCGTCGTCAAGCGCCAATGAATACCACACTGAATAAACAGTAAATATCTAACTATATAACGCCTCAGTATCAACATGCTGTGCGTGTTTGAAGATCGTGCAGACTCTGCAATGTTTGCCTGTCGTGGTCGAAAACAATGGGGAACAGATTTTAAGTACACCGTAAGACTGCACAAATTGCTGTTCACGTCCAGCAACCACCGTACTTGCTAATGGGGGTATACGATTTCGAAAAATAATAGGATGTCCTTGCGTGCCACATCCAAGAAGGCTGCTTACTCACCACCTTAGTTGCATGCACGGACAATGAGGGATTATACCGAGATTTATCTCCCCATGGCGCAAGGTGGCGCATGATACGTTCAAGTCCATGGCTTCACGTTTTACGATTATTATCACTACAGCGAAATAGCGCTGAAAATCGTTTGAATATGAAAAAATATCGCTTACTGCAATAGTGTGATTAAATCGGCACTTGGGAATATTCATTTCGACACTTTTGAATATTTATTTATTTATTTATTTGAAAATGTTTGTATGGGCACCCGCCGCGAAGAATAATTTCAACAGAATTTTTAAAGTAATTTCTGTGCTTAAATAAGCGATCTTAATGATTTACTGAAAACATTCACCTTACGTTAAATGTGTTATTTCTTTCAAAACATCATTTTGCTCAAGCAGTCTGGATGTCAGCCGGAAGCGGAAAGATGTAATGGGGACCTTCACCATGATCGATCACATTACAAAGCGAAACTTAGATTTCATGAGTAAGCTTAGAGAGAATGACAACCTCCACTCTGTGTGGTATTACAATTGTAATATTCATGCCGTAGAAGCCACCGGAGAACGCCACAGATTTGACCTAGGAGACAATTGTGAGAAGCTGAAGAAAATCGGAGCGTCAGTCGGAAGAGCAGGTTTTACTTAATGAGATCTAAACAGCGGACCGAAGTTTGACATCTGTAGTATGAATGTGTGTGCCTGTATGTGTGAGAGAGTCAAATGATTCTGCTTATTCTGTAGATAAAGTATTTTACATATGTTGAAACATCCATGCAAGACGATATTAAGATATGCTCCCTCAACTGTAGGGGCTTAGGTGACTTCCAAAAACTCAAAGATGTATTTCATTATCTGCGGTCAAAAACGTATCCATTTATTTTCTCCAATATACCCACTTAACAAAAAACAATATAAGTAAAAGTACTGAAAGCACTGATACGAGTTGATGAGGCATGATACACTCAGTATACTGAATACTTTTTTATTCGGTAAAATTAGGTTTTACAAAAAAGTAACTAAACATCAGGTCAGACATTTGGCCTAACGTGAGTACTGATGACTTATTTATTATGTAACAAACTACATAGATCAGCGGTATGATTATAAATTCTTGTGCTTATAAACATTGTTTCATCGATATTAAATTTCTATGTGACAGCGCAATTTTATACCCTCAGTAGCTTTAAATCTCTAGGTCGATACGTGTACATGTAAACTTCTATGTCTATCTTCACAGACAGAACTTGCCAATACACAATAAGGGAAACTTGACCAAAACTCATTTGCATATTAATCGTGCGCAAGAATTGTCAATAGACCAGTCTATCGCTTTGAATGGCAATTCTATGAGAAGAGTATAATGGTAATAATAGTTTAAAAGTAACATTCTAAAGCAAATTGATAATATCTTAAAATCCATAAAGGATGCCAAACTGACCTTTAATAACATATATATCAACACGTCTCGTAGACCTATATTTTTCAGCGAATTGTTACTATATTTTTGTCATTTTAAAAAGCAAAAATACACGAATAAAAGTGTGATTTGGAAATTTCAATCTTGCTGTTTAATTTATGTTGCTGAAATGCACATACATGTGTAATTGTGCGTCAATACAATGTGTTATTAACCCAATACTGCAAAATGTGCTTTGACTTGTTCCCAATAAACAACTTAGCATAACATAACTGCGTTGATGTTTCATCAACTCGTAAAAGGGAAAGAGCAATATGGGGGTATCAGATACTGATGAGCCCTGGGGGAACTATGATTCTTTTTAACAATAACCTCGAATACAAACTTTTAAGATCCGAAAACGACTCACAAGAAAACATGATTGTACCGGAAATAAAAATTGGTGAATCGTATACATTCATACTAATAAATATCTGCGGCCCGAACAATACCAAACCAGACTTTTATGTAAAAATCCGCAGTTTGATAAATAGATTTAATAGTAATTTTGTTATACTGTCTAGTGATTTTAATCTTGTCTTAGACCCCAATAAAGATTTAAACATATTAATAACCCAAATGCACGAAGAGAAATAAATATTATTATAGAAGAACATAACTTAATTGATGCTTGGCGTGTTCAACACACTGATTCAAAAAGATTCACTTGGTCTACGCGGAATCAATACAAGTGAGCGAGAATGGACTTTTTTCTTATCTCAAATAATTTAATGTCAGTGATAGAAAATAGTAATATATACCCTGGATATACAACAAATCATTCATTAGTAGAAATTCAATTAAAATTTGGAAAATACAAAAAGGGCCGCGGATTCTTGAGATTTAATAATTCACTTTTGAAAGATAATGATTACATAAAATTGATCAAGTCAGAAATAGAAAAAACAAAACAAGAGTATTCTCTATTTTAAAGGAAATAAAGCACGTAAAAATATAAAAGAAAACTGGCGTCACATATCACTAGTATATGTATTTTACAAAACTCTATTAGGTATACCAGCAGAACGAATAAAACAAGTACTCCCAAATATCATACATTCCGATCAAAAAGGGTTTATTGCGGGTAGATTTATAGAAGATAATACCAGGAAAATATATGATGCATTACAATTCTTAAAAGAAAAAGATTTTGTAGATTTTGAGAAATCTTTGATTCGATATCGTGGATATTTATTTTTTAAGTGCCTATCTTTCTTTGGTTTTGGTGAAACATATACAGAGTGGATTATACTTCTTTATAAAAATACTAAACTTTGCGTTATTCAGAGCGGTATATTTTCAGGATTTTTCAAAATTGAGAAGAGATGCAGACAAGGTGACCCTATTTCGTCATATTTGTTCAATATTTGTGTAGAAATTTTAGGAATCATGATAAGGATAAACCAAAATGTAAAAGGAATAATTATAGGGAACAAAGAATATCGTTTACTATAATACGCAGATGATACGTGTCTTTTTCTCGATGGAAGAGAAAAAAAGCCTAAAGAGTACATTCGATCTTTTATTTCAATTTTCTAAATTTTCTGGGCTGATGCAAAATATTGAGAAAATGCATGCAATCTGCATAGGGAAAGGCATTGACACTGACATCGACTTTGTAATGAATATAACTTAAACTAGAGTCACTCTTCTTTTACAATCTAGATATAATATTTCAGTAGATATATTTAATATTGAAGGTATTAATTTCAACAACAACAAAAAATTGCGATATTAAAAGAGACATTGAACAGTGGTCTAAACGTAATTTGACACCTCTACTAAAATCATTACTTCTTCCAAAATTAACACATTTACACATTTGATGTTTACTCTTCCAGTTCCCAACACAATCCCATTTTCACAGACATTAACGATGTTTTTTTCAAAATATATCTGGAACAACAAAAGAGATAAAGTGGGGAGAAAACAAATGATCAAAATCTACAACGAAGGGGGTTGTCGTATGACTGACATTTACTCGTACACAAAGGGAATTAAATTAACATTGTTTAGAAAAATAATATAAGGCGAATGTGACTGGACATCACTTTTCTCTACTATGTCGGTATATGAAAAATAAGTAAATTGAAAAATAAGTTAAATTCGGCGATGAATATTCCAACAGATGTGCAGCTTCCTCGAAAAATAAGTTTTGGAAAGAGTCACTCATAATTTTAAATGAATTCATCAAAATTACCGACAAAAAATAACGCTGACCCATTGACAAAACATTTACTTTTTAATTCCACCTGCCAATAGAACAATACAACTACAATCTCTTTATAAACACAATGTAACTATTATACAAGACCTATTTGACTCTTTCGGAAATCCTTTATGATTCAATGAATTTAAAGATAAATTTAATATCAATATTCATTTTACTACTTACTTTGGAATACAGAGAGCGATTTTTAAAACGCGACCTTCCCCAAAAATTCACGTTCCAGTACACCTATTGCCGATGATACCAACCTTTGTGAAGTACCTTTTCCACGACAGTAAAGACTGTCTCTTATTATATGATACATTTATAAATAAAATCAACTGTTTCGAAAAATACAAAATGAAATGGGAAATTGAACTAAGGAATATCGAACTTAACTGGAAGAAAATAAACGATGACATTTTCTCAGGTACACAGAACAAATATCTTCAGTGGCTACAATATGGTATTATACATAGAACATTGGCAACAAACATAAATTTGTTTACCATGAACATAAAAGAAACACACCACTATGTTCCGTGTGCATGCAAGAAAACGAAACAATTCTACATTTACTTTATAAATGCATACTGGTACAAGAATTACTTTCAAAACTTACAGACTGGATTAATAGAAATTTTAATCAACATATATTCTTTAACGTTACTCAATATATATATATATATATATATATATATATATATATATATATATATATATATATATATATATATATATATATATATATATGTGTGTGTGTGTGTGTGTGTGTGTGTGTGTGTGTGTGTGTGTATGTGTGTGTTGTCATGAGAATAATGCACTCAATACAATTTATCTTCTAGTGAAAAAATATATATACGAAACTAAAACAACAGAAAAAAGGCTACGAGCAGGCCTGGCTCAGTCGGTAGCGCGCTCGACTCTTGATCGTCATTTCGTGTCCAGTCGGCGGCAGATTGGTTTCCTGTCCTTTGGATGAGACAGTAAAAACCGAGGACCCGTGTCACAGAAGGTGTCGGCACGTTAAAGAACCCTCACTGCTCAATTCGCCAAAATTTGAAGCCCTTCACCGGCATTTGGTGACGTCTCCATATAAGTAAAATACTCTTGAGTGGGACGTTAAACAACAATAAACAAGCTTAACATTGAATTAATTAAATTAAGAATATTTGAATATATAAAGTTACTAAAGTATATACATAAAAAATGACACATATGACGAAGTTGAAAGGTTTAGAAATATATATGTACGTTAAAAACAATATGACTCTCTCATTATGGCATGTACAAACTATAGACCTACTGTACGAGTGTGTATGTCTGTGATCCATGTTAGTAAATAAACGTGCTCTGACATTGTCTATGCTTAACTTTAAAGTTATTAAAATGCTATGATTATTTGCCCTAAGCTAAGCCTTGTGCACAACACATCCCATAATAGCATAATAATTTAATATTTCTAAAAAGCTGATGACTTGAATTTGCTTTATTGTATATCTATAAAAGAAATGTGATTTTTACAAATATGTAGACATGCATCCTAAAAAAGTCTACATTACCGGAAAGTATATATAGAGGTTTAAGTACTTTTGACATGTGTATGTATGTATGTATGTATGTATGTATGTATGTATGTATGCATGCATGCATATATGTATAGGTGTCTGTTCATGAATAAATGCTATACATTTGGATAATATGTAGATATATATATTTGTTTTGCCGATACCATGGCCACCAAATTTGCTCTATACAGAAGCTCAACTTTTTACCTTATTATTTTGCATGTATATTCACTTCTAAAACTTTTGGGTTTGAGTGATAAGGAAACATATTTTATTTTTCATCGTTCCCCTATAAATTTTTGCATCACGTGCACATTTATAATGTTCTTATAATAAATATGCTGAGTACGGTATTTAAAATTTGAGAACGTTTTCAAACATTTTTTAAATATTTCTGACGTGTTCGTCAAATTAGCAATTTTTTTATCGTTATTCGCAATTGTATGCCATCAGTATACAAACATGACCCGTTATATAATATACTTGGTTACTTTGGGCCGTGGTTTTATAGCCTCACTTAACTTTTTTTCACAAAATATCGTTAAAACAATATATATCTACGTTAAATATTTCTGAAAGATCGGGAAATACGTTAGAACCATTCCACTGACTCTCAATCATTGGACATGTTAAATTAATAAATGTGCAAGTTATTTTCAGGGCTTCTTATTTACCTCTGTAGCACATTACATGAAAATTAGTGTAGTCTATTTTAAGATTCCGCACGTAAACATAATATTACTAATGAAATGTTTTCAAAAAGTCTTTAATACATTGAAAATCAAGTTAATCTGTAATATTTGTATTTTAAGATATCATTATTTTACATTTTCCCGCAAAATTAATTGCGTAAAGCCTAAGGCCTACATCCGTTACGGGTGTAAATTAAAATAAAAGAATACATTTAATTATGAAACAACTTATTTCAGTTTTTGTAGCCTTTATTGCTGTAATGTTTAGAGATTATTTTCTCATTTCTGGTAAGGATATCAGTCGCAAAGATGTCTGTTGAAGGTAGGCAGACCCACCGATTTCAGTCGGCGCTGATCTGACTATAATTCGTTTACGCAAATATATAGATGTTGGAAACCGTACACCGCCTCTAATGGAACACAAGATCATTCTATTAGACGATTTCAAGTATAATGGGTCTTGATCGGTTGAAAATGTCACAGGAATTCCCGTTTCAGTAGCCCCATGTCGTTTATAAACAGGCAGGACCGGAACGTATCGTGCGCCACCTATGTAACAGATAATGGAAGTAACTGACAATAATCGCCCATTGTGACCGAGGCTTAATCAAAATTCAAGAATCTAGCATGAACTTAGCTACCATTATATTCTGTCTGATGAGCCGTAAGGCAAAAGCGCTCACGGAATAAAGCAAGTTTACGCAAAAATGTGATGTTTTCAAAAGTTTTTTTCTAATATATATATATATATATATATATATATAGAGATAGAGAGAGAGAGAGAGAGAGAGAGAGAGAGAGAGAGAGAGAGAGAGAGGGGGGGAGATTAGTAATATACGACATTATAGCCACCTACAACAACATGGTCAAATCACAAAATCACCCATAACATGGTCAAATCTGTAACTGACCACAAAATGGTCAAATTCACAGTCTATCTACAACCTGGTCAAATTTATATTTAAACCACGACATGGTCTGTATAAAATTTAAATTTTTTTATATAAAATATCTTAAAGAATTTTATTTTATTATGATAAAAACTGCCAAATGCCACGGGTTAAGGTGCACTATCCTTGTACTAAAGAGGCTATGAAAAATCCATATATTGTAATAGTCACCACTATATAATAGAAAATAAAATCGCAAAAATGAGATTTTGTCAAAATTGTGGATGTCGCACAACATCGAGATATCTATTTTGTGACGGCTGTTTAGGACAGTATTTTAAGACGAATGAAATATATCCATTTTTAAAGAAAAAGGAAAAGTTGATCGTGATGATATACTCTATTTTATTTTTAAAGAAGAATGTAAAAGATTAGGTAGAATAAAAGATTAGGTAGAATTTTATGAGAACTTATTATCGTTGTTGATATCGTTGTTGATATTAATTTTTGGGATGTGTGACATTATATTAAAATGAAAATAAATGACCGAAAGAAAACAATATCTGCATATAAGAGGTATAATGGAAAATAAAAATGGCTTAAAGAAAATGATATCTGTATATAAAAAAGGTATTATGGAAAATCTGTCAAAAGATAACGGTTCATAAAGATTAACCGTAAAAGAATAACAAGAAACTCGCTAAACAAAGAGGTTAAAAAAGATATTCTAACAGACAAAATGATGAATTACTAAATTTAGTAGGAGTTAAAGATAACGTTTTACAAAGATTAACCGTAAAAGAATTAAAAAGCCTCGCTAAACAAAGAGAGCTTAGAAGGTTATTCTAACAAACGAAAGGGTGAATTACTCAATTTAGTAGGTGTGAAAGGTTTGATTGGTCAAAGAAGAAAACAGATATTGATAATTTAATAAGTAAAAATTCTTAGATTTTTCAAAGTGGGCAGGTGTTCAACAAAAGAAAATAGAAAAGAAAAAAATACGCGAAAAAGAGGAGAGAGAGAGGAAAAGAAAGAGGAGAGGAGAAAGAAACAGAAAGAAGAATCGCTTCCCTACAAATTTATCTTGATTGATGAGCAAACAAATAAAAATAATAAATTTACAACTTTTTTTATACTTATATAGTGCACTTATGAAGGGATTTTTTTTCCTATTGATGTAGAAGATATATAGATGAATCTTATAAAAGAGGTGATAACGAACGGAGATCTACAAAGAGGTGATAAAATACGTATTTTCGCCGACCACTAGAAGTGGCATAAACCATATAGTACACATTATATGACTATTTCTGATGATTTAGAAAACATTATTCTCCAGGAAATAACCTAATTTACAGAATATAAAAATGCCCCTATAAATGAATTAGTTTTTTGCGTTCATTCGACTATAATGGCAAAAGGTGCAGGACGCCGTAAAGAACCTGTGACCAAAGATAATTAAAAAACGAGAAAAAGCATCATCACGATTAAAGATAAAGATAGTTTATGTTTGGCTTGTGCGATTGTGACGGCAATGGCTAACATAAACAAAGAAAAATGTTAGAAAAGTCAGATTAAACACGGTTTCAATGAATCTATGAAACTACAAGAAAAAGAAGCTTTAAAACTTCACGAAGAAGCAGAGGTCAATTTTTAAGATTTTGGTAACGCTTTAGATGACGTGGAAACTTTCGCACGCCATCCGGGGGTCCAGATCAAACGTTGTTGACGGTTCTCTATTAAATTAAATTATTTATACAACGTTGGTAAGTACGACGACAACAATATGATATATATATATATCTATAAAAATGGTAACCACTTCGAAGTGATTACGAAAATGACGGGTTTTTTGAGGAAGATTGTTTAACTGCCATAGTTATAAAAAGCCTTATGTTAAAAGAGATTGTCACAAATGCCCTCAAAAATGTTTATCTTGCTTTAAGTACAAGTCTAATTGTTGCGGTGAAGCAATTATGTGTGATATTTGTAATCGTACGTTTGTTTTTCGGTCAAAAATGTTTCGAAGAACACAAGCGTATCCGTGGTAAGAAGAATTCCTCCACAGTTTGTCAAACCGTTCAAAAATGTTTACGATGTGAACGAACCGTTAATAATTTACATGATGAGGAGCAAAAGCATATTTATTGGTTTTCTAAATGAAGTAATTGTCTTGAAAATTGTGATTATAACTCACCAACGTTATATGATTTACAAACCCACTAAAGGCGTTAAGTGCAAAACTAAATGTGCCAAGGATTCAAAATACAAGTGTTATGATTTTGTATGACGAGAACAAGCGAATACCTTTTATACGATATCGAGGCAACTCAAGACACAGGTGTACATATACCTAATTTGGTAATTTGTCAAGTTTTTTATGGTAAACGTCAGGAATTTCCCACCGTGGACGATTTTTGTAAGTTTTTTCTCGATACCAAAGAAGGTATCTTTATAGCACATAACGCAAAGGCGTACGATGCTCCATTTTTACTACGCTAATTAGTAGAAAACAACATTAAACCACATGCTCTTTATAACGGTACCAAAATCATGTACATGGAAGTTAATAAAAAAGAAAGTTTATAGACTCCATTAGTTTTGTAAATAACCGCCTGGTGGATTTTCCTAAAACGTTTGGGTTAAAAGAACTCAAAAAGAGTATTTCCCTCACTTTTTTAATAAACTTTGTAATAAAGGTTTTGTGGGACCATTATCTAGTAAAAAACATTACGGCTACGATCAAATGAGTGCTAAAGATAGAAAAGATTTTTTGGAATGGTATAGTACGCAGAAAGAGTTTGATTTTAACAAAGAACTTCACGAATATTGCACGTCTGATGTAGATGAAACAAATTTAAGACTGACTTTCTTTGTTTTTGCTCTTGTATTTCCAATAAAAAGAACGGTAATCTGTACAAAAGACAAAAAGACAAATATTTAGACAAAATTCAGACATTGACAAGACATACAATAGTACAATTACAAGATGATTGAATGAACATGTGGATTTAGATAAACATTTATTAAACAATTATAAGTTATCATTATTACTTATCCTTTATTTATTGGCTTAAACAATATCTTCAATTACTATAAAAAGAAATATTATAAGTCAATAATTTACCGTATGCACATAGATGACTCTGACAAATAGATGTGGTACGTGTACTGTAGGCTTCAGTGGCGATATGCATTGAAGACCACAAACAACCCAGTTATATTCAAAAATAAAAAAGAGGGAAAGAATTTCATTGCACAAGATATACATAGCTAAGCCAATGAAAAACTTGATATAAAAGAACCAATCGCTCACTGTTTCAATCCCTAGCTTCAGGCAAAGGAAAACAATTGAACTGTGTCATTACAATTCTGCCAACCAGACTAAGTGGAACAAAATAAATATATATCTTAAGTTCACCTGCCCACATAGATATATTACGACAGAGCATGTTAAGATTTCGAGAAGATTTTCTAGAGTTAGAGAACATAGATCCACTACAATACACCATAATCGCGAGCGTGTGTATGGCTATTTATAAAAGTAATTACATGTCCGACGATACTATAGCCATACATAAAGATACAACCTCTTCGGAAACGTATAGTTAGATCTCCATCTCATGGTTAGAAACCATGCAAAGAAAGATGGTGTAAAAATTCAAAACGCTTTAAATGATGGTGAATTCCGCATAGAGGACGTTGGTTAAAGTCACGGTTATTTCGAGGAAACAAAAAGGTTTTTTTTGGCACGGTTGCACAGCGTGTTTTACTTCTGACACCATTAACACTAAGAATCAAATAGATATGCGTACACAGAAATTAAAAATAAGAAAATAAGAAAAGCTGGATACAATTTAATCGAAGTTTGGAAATGTCAACTTAATAAAAATTTGTTGATGAAATCATTGATTAATCCGTTAGAGGTTGTAACACCTTTAAATCATTGAGACAGTGTTTTCGGTGGTCGAAACAACATCACCAAATTATTGTATGATTTTAAAAAGGGTGAAAAAGGACGATACATCGATTTCGTATCCTTGTATCCAACGGTTCAGTTTTACAAACCGTACCATGTCGGACATCCTACTAAAATCTTCGAACCTTTAAAGTCGATCCTTCCTGGGTCGGGTTCATCAAATGTAAAATTATTTCCCCTAGAGGTATTTATCATCCTGTTTTACCTGTGAAAATTAAATGCGAAAACGCAGAAGCCTGGCTCCTGTTCCCGTCGTGTAAAACATGCCCTCAAGCAAAAATTAAAAAGTGTACACACACCGACGAGGAACGATCTTTTATAGGAACGTGGTGTACACCAGAATTTTTTAAAGCATTGAATAAAAGTTATAAAGTTGAAAAAAATTACGAAGTGTGGCATTTTGAAACCTCTACCGATTTGTTTAAAGAGTACGTCAAACAATTTATGAAGATAAAAATGGAGTGTTCCCACTTACATGTGGGCCGTGGTACGCCTTATGAGTCGGTAGAGGAATATAAAAGAATTGTCATGACATGACATGAAACAAACGTTATTCGTGAACGAACCGAAGGTGTTTTACGAACAATTGTTAGACGATCAGATTGACCATCTCAACATACAATTTGTAAACGCCGATATGGTGCAGATGGATTACGATCCGAGAAACCGATTCGTAGACCAAAGTAGAGACACTAATATTTCTATAGCTGCGTTTACACCGGCTCACGCACGTTTGATGATTTTCGACATTTTGGACAAACTTGGACATCAAGTGCTAGGATTTGACAGTGATAGTGTATGGTACGTCGATCGAGTCGACTTTGCTTTCATATCGATCTTTGTCTGTGGATAGATCCACGGGTCGGTTTATGGCGCCTTCCACGAAGACTAAAAATTGTTCTTGAGCGTCTTGCCCTGTAGCGGTGTCACTTACTATGGAAGATCATGTTTCAGCCTGGGCACCTAGAAAAGCCCACACGTAAGTTCTTATCGATTCATCGATTCTTACTGCACCTGGCAAAGTATACCAATCTAACACTTTTTCCAAAATAAAAGTCGACCACTTCGTTTTATAAATTCCGAAGTTAGTTCCCTTAATCTTCCAATCAGTTTTAGGATGTACTCCAAACTCCCTACAGATTCTTTTATAGGCAGATTTGTCGACATTGTTATCATATAGATTAAAATCTGGGTCGCTAGGTAATGGACAGGACATCTCTTTCAAAATTCTTCGTATCTGAAAATAAATGTGAAATTGAAACAAAGATTTTGACAAGTTACCACCAGCCATAGTCTTCTCGATGGACACTAGTTGTACACCAAATCGCGAACGGCAGTTAGTTTTTCCAAAATGTTATAGGATCGAGGTACCATCTCTTCAACACCTTTTACTTTTTCATCTCCCGCTCCAAAACTGTCGCGGATGTTGTATTTTATGAACACGTCCTCGAACGAAGCGTGAAAATGATTCACCCCCGAGACGTAGACATCGAAAGACGATAAATTAAGATATTTTTCATTGGAATATTTCGCACCTATCGGGCGCATCGTTTCCATGAAGTTCGACATTTTTAATTATGTACTTATTAAAAATGTATCATTTAATAACGATTTTAGAGGAACCCGTAAAATTGACGCACTACATAGATAACACCAACGGTGATTGCCACGTGGGTGTAAAATCCATCCATATGTGGAACGGGTTGTATAATATTAAAAAAGACATCCAATTTGGTTATAGTGATGGCTCAGGATATAAAGAAAAAACATGCAAGCGGGGTACTATACTTTCAAAGAATTTAAAAAACCAGTTTTCTAACTATACGCATAAAATGGTTCTCGATAGCCATAATTCAAAATTACGAATCTACCTCAAAGCAACAGAACTTTGGTATTATGTTTATAATACACTTGATTTACCACCCCAACTGACTAAAATATTTGGATTTGACGAGGAATCGTTACAAAAGTTTGATAGGATAGAACACATCAAATCAACGAAACCCGTAGATTTAACGCCTTTAAAAGTAATAAATTTTCATTCCAAACTTGTCGAAGGACATTTTTACAATAGACAACCAAGCACAATCGTTAAAAGCATACCATGTCCAAACGTAAAATTTTCCGAGTTATACCACGACGATTTTGAACAACCAGAGTTCGTGAGATTAAAACGAGATATAATTACAGAATTATGTTTGGAGGCTAAAGACGAAAATGGGGAGGTGAGCGATAACCACAACCGCCCAATTCATATAGTTTTAGAATTTAAAAAAATGTGAAATAAAAAAAACATGTCTATGGCAGGGTATGTTTACGAAGATCTGGAAGAAGAAGAATTCAAGGAAGAACTTAATAAAGAGTTTCGAAAAGAACTCAAAGCAGAACTCAGAAAAGAGCTTTAAGAAGATATAAACTATCTCATGAAAATGAGAATAATAAACAATACTTTTCAGATGGAATGTCGAAAAAGAAAAATGAAGTCCCCAGGATATATGGTATTAGCTCCAGTTCATTTGATAAAATTAGGGTCGATAGGTGAATTGGATGTGACTCTAAAATTAAACGGTGTGGGAACATCTAGTTACACATCCTCAGGTGTTATAACGATTAATCTATCTTTAGAAGTACGTGTGGGGAATATCATAGATTTCGTCGTTTATAAGCTTCTGAAAGCGGAAGCATCAGTGGATTCATCGCCATAAATTAAAAAAAAAAAATTGAAATAAAAATAAAAACTCATTTGTGGAAGCTTTGGAATCGCACTGAAAGGGGTTCGGCGACTCATATCCAATAAATGAGGAAACACGAGTCCTTGAAAAACCTCGCCAAATCGAAGTTGAACAGCATCCAAGATTTGATTAGTAAGGCTATGACGAACGGACTTATCTCGTCGACTGATTTTAGGCAGATTTCCAACGAGCTAGAGAAATATAAGGCCATGAAAAGGCCCTCAAACGTAAACCTGAAGTGGATTAAAAGAGCGATCCCAAGACGCAAGTGGGAGACTCAGAGGACATCAGGAGGCAATTAGAAGATGTAATAAAACTCATTTCAAAATGAAGTTCAAAATAAAATTCTATTGTATGGTTGATTTATAAACATAAAAATGTTTATAAATTTTCTTTAACATACAAAATATCTGTTTGCATAATAACAATAGACGATAGAATACTTTTTATAATATTCTCGACATTCAATCGCACAGCTGTCTAAATCATATCGATAACATTTTAAAGAAAAAACCTCTTTTAGATTCTCTTGACAGATTTTCCGTAATCTATCTTCTTCCCATAAACGTGTATACAATCGTTTATAACTTTTTCGTTTTTCAATCACGTCGCTTCCGAAATCGTATTGAAGATGAGGTAACAACAGCCTAACAACATCTAGGGCGTCTTTAACAAACCATTCACTACCACAACAATATTCATTTCGCCAAGCAAAATACAAATCAAAAATATTTGACATCGTAAATTCACGTAGAAGAGGCTTAATCATATATAATATTTTCTTCATAATATAATTATCATTCCTCATAAAGTTTAAAAAAAACTTTCAATTTTTTTTTAAATTACATTGTTTTTCCCGGTATCTCAAGTGTATGATCATAACGAGTTTACGAAATGTGTTAATCAATCTAGATTGAGGTAAATGTCCTTATTTTACACAATCCTTTAAGAAATCGGTATATATATGTATACATATCTTTATCACCATCGTATATCTTCAGCCATTCGCTAAAGTTACCCATCACGTTTTCAGCATCTTTTTTCGGTCGCAATCTCTCCACTTCCACCCAATCCACTTTTCCACACCGAGGGAATATAAGTATTTCTTCATTGGCCCTCGTTCAAGAGCTTCGACGTTCGAGAACAACCATCCAATCTCTATCTTCATCCCATTTTTCACAAGGCCATTTGAGGTTATGGATGACCCACACATCTTTATTGGGAAGTTTTAATTCTTTCAACTTAGGAGTTGGTAACTCTGAAAAGAATATTTAATTTCAATTCATATTGAAGAAATTTCCAATCATAAATCAGATGTCCTCTTCTAGATACTTTTGACAGATTTTCCATAATACCTTTTTTATATACAAATATTATTTTCTTTAAGTCATTTTTATTTTCCATATTACCTCTTTTTATATACCGATAGCATTTTAAAAATAAATCTAATATAATGTTACACATTCCAAAAATTAATATCAACAACGATATCAACAACAATATTAATTTCTCAAAATATTCTACCCAATCGTTTATTCTACCTAATCTCTTACTAGATATCTCGATGTTGTGCGACAACCACATTTTTGACAAAATCTTAGTCTTGCGATTTTATTTTCTATGATATAATGATGACTTTTACAATATATGGAATTTTTCATAGCCTCTTTAGTACAAGGATAGTGCACCTTAACTTGTGGCATTTGACATTTCATTTTTTATTATAATATAATAAAATTCTTTAAGATATTTTTAATATATTATTAATTTTATACAGACCATGTCGTGGTTTAAATGTAAATTTGACCAGGTTGTGAATAGATTGTTAATTTGACCAGGTTGTGGATGATTTGTAAATTTTAACCATGTTTTCTACGAAATGTAAATTTGACCACTTTGTGGATGGATTATGAATTTGACCATTTTGTGGATGGATTAAAAATTTGACCATTTTGTGGTCGGTTACAGATTTGACCATGATATGGGTGATTTTTGTGAATTGACCGTGTTGTGGTGGGTGGCTATAGTGTCGTACATTACAACTATATATATATATATATATATATATATATATATATATATATATATATATATATATATATATATATAAATATATGTTTATAATGCCACTGAAAGCCCACTTTTCCAATACCCCATATAATTTCATTTAGGGTTTCTTTCAACCTATCTTCAAACTCATTTATACTGCCAAATATTTACTGACCAAATGGTATGGGATTTACTCTCTATATATTTAGTATGCATTTTACAAGATCCCGTTAAAACCATTTATGAAATATCAATATGCATTGATTTTATTTTTCATATTAATTATAGAGGTGAAACACAACAAGCGTAAAACTATTTGCTACAGTATCAAAATGTCTCTAAGCCTTTCATGTAGTTTGTATTAATAACATTAGATTATCACACAGACACTAATGCCCTAATGGATTGCCTCTGTGCTCCCTAAAAGAGGATTTCATTCTCTCTGGATTACCCCTGAGCATAATTGGAAAAGTCACTCCTTGATCAAATATTTACTAGTGGGATAGATATTCAAGAGGTGAATAAAATTACGATAACTTGGTGGTAAAGTACATTCTTGTTTATGAAGTATATTGTAACATTTTAAAAAGGAAATAATTAAACCGACTATAATGGTACCTGCACATCGAAATTAAGACATAGTCTTTGAGTAATTTTTCAACTTCAAAATTTGACTTTTATCTGCCCATGTTTTGTGTAGTTTATTTCAGGTTCTTAAAAAGATACCAAAGTATTAATATTCAGGGGGAAATATACAAATCTGGTGAATATTGGACAAACAAAGATCTCTGAAAATGCAGAAGTGGGAACAGGTGCCATGGAAGAGTACGTATCACTTGTTGACCGGTCAAACCCACAGCGAGTCATCCACTGTCAAATTCAAATGAAATAAGCGAGACATAAATTTTTGTCACAAATGGTAAAGACGACGCAACAACCGCCATCGAACAGGTAACTTATTACTTCATATAAAGAAACACAGTAAAAGAAAAAATGGTCATAATAACGACCGTAGATTTAAAAAAAAGTAATAAAGATCCATAACTCAAGATCAATCTTACTTTATGGGTTTCATAGGAAATCTTTAATAAAATGATAAAAAATTTCCCCTTTGACGACATGAAATGTAAACTGACTTTTTTAATTTTGTTTTTGTTTTTTTGGTTTTTTTTGGTTTTTGCTTTCTAACTTAAACTTCAATCTTCGTCCGCGAAAAGTCAATATTCGTCCTTGACAGTGCCGTGTCTGTTGATATAAATTGATCTTTAACTGCGCACAATGTAATGTTGTTGCCATTATAAAACTTTGATAACGACATTACCTGCATTTCCTTTCTCTGTTTTGTAATGATTGAAATCGACAAGCTTATGAAAATCAGATTTGATTTCTGCACTTAGCGTTTTTATGTCTCAAAAGAGCATTTTGATGCTTTGAATAATTGTCACATTTACAATATATAATCATACAAAGAACTTTGTACAGAACGAGTTTAATGTACCTTATTCAGCAGAAAACATGCAAGTTCATTTAATTATTTCCTTTACCTAATCGTGTCCGAATTTTAAATGCAAACGAAGATCATTAGTTATAACCTTTATAGAGAAATAAAATATTGTTATTGTTAGACCTAATTGTATTCACCCAGAAGTGTTTTCTTCTGGAAATGGTATTCTCACGTCTGCCATCCTTTAATGCGTGCAGAAACAATCCTAGTATTTTATACCTGTTATACAAAGATTGTTTATTGTCACTTTTATTTAGTATCAGATTACTTAATATACATTAAATTTGTAGAACATGATTAGATACAAACATGTCGCGTAATGGATTGAACTAATATGAAACGAATGACCACTTTTTAATGCGCTGTTTGCGATTTTCTTTCGGTTGGCTTCAGATCCGCCATCATGGAAACAATGGCAAACTCAATAAATCACTATTTTAATTACTTGAAGGACCATTGATAACAACTCATCGTCTTCATGTGAAAACTGGTGACTAAACGAAATACCCTAGATGTGGAAATAAAACAAAAATAGTGGGTCACCTATTCATTAATATCATATTGCAACTTCCCCAAAACCTATGATTGAATGGATTGGATATATATACTTTTTTTCTTATATATGTTTGAAACAACATAAACTGTACTAACGAATAAATGCAGTCGTTTCGAATATTTTACACGTTGTATGTGTCACAAGAATTGTATTTATTTATTTATTTATTTATTTATTTATTTATTTATATATATATTTATTTATTTATTTATTTATTTATTTACTTATTTATTTATTTATTTCGGCTTTCCCATCGTAAATTTTCCACATTTAAGTAGTAAAATCCCTCAGTCACCCGCATATGGACTTTATATTTAACAAGTGATCCGATATACCAGGGCGTGTACAACATATGGAGATTTCATATACAGAGGTAAACTACTCACTGACAAATTATTGACACAGGGATATCGAAAACCGCGTTTAATGTCAACGTTTTGCAAATTTTACGGTCGGTATAATAGTCTTGTTTGCGATTACTCTGTTTCACTAAGTGAAATGTTGAGTTGCCTTTTCGTTGACGGTTGTTGAGACTTTGTGACGAGGATTCACTCCTCACATATTTCATTGGACTTGACTTTGGACTCACGGCGAGTGTGACCGGTCGACAGGGGATGCTTACTCCTCCATGGCACCTGATCCCACCTCTTGGTTTCCAGAGGTCCGTGTTTGTCCATTTTTACCGGATTTGTATCTATGTTATGGACATTCTATTGATTTATACTTTGGTATCTGAAATTGTTTATATAGTTTTGGTTTTTATGTAATCATAATATGCAACGTTAATGTGGCCTCACTTTACATAGTGTATAGGTTTACAATGATAAAGTGCCACAACCAAGTTCTTTAAGAAACAAAAATTATACTGTCTATAATGAATCACTGTAGCTCATATATTTGTGAGAAAATCTGGCCTGTCAACCCTGTTACGATTTGATTTAGACTTGCTGTGTTTGCAAACACTTGCCAATATTTCTGGTTAGACTAATATGAATAATCTCCTGAAGACCATCAGTCATCATTCGCCTGAACATTGTCATACTAGTTACATTTACATTTAATACTTGTTTATGCAATGAGAAATTGACCTTGTACCATAAACCAGGCACATTGCCAATACATGTATCTAACTGGCATTACGAGGTAACATAAATTCAAGATTCATCTTTTATTTAATGTATTAGTATGTGATTTACGTTCATAAAACGACAACATGTCCATTTTAGGTATTTGCAGTAACAAGGAACTCTTTTCCTTCTTTAAGTGTAAAGCTGTATCATTTCGAAACTTACACGAATGCTACACAATTATTTCCGCAACGTGCATCTTTAGACTACAATCTAATTTTGTAGCAGCTTTCTTCTCGCTGCATCGTGGCTACACGAATTTGAAAGTGTTGCATACCAATTCTAGGTGAGTGTAAAGGGTTATAACTCTTGACAAAATTTACCTTTGATTTTTTAGCCGACATGGGTGAGTCGGTAACGCGCTCGACTCTTGATCGTGAGGTCGTGAGTTCGAGTCCAGCCGGCGGCAGGTTGGTTTCCTGTCCTTCGGATGAGAGAGTAAAATCCGAGGTCCCTTGTCACAGTAGGTGTCGGCACGTTAAAGAACCCTCACTGCTCAATGGCCGGAAGTGCCGAGCATAGGCCAAAATTTGAAGTCCTTAACCGGCATTTGGTGACGTCTCCATATGAGTGAAAGTTTCTTGAGTGGGACGTTAAACAACAATAAACAATAAACAAACAGATCTTTGATTTTGGAAAATGGGCATCTTCTCACCATGGAGAAAAATTTGTAATAATTATGACGACACTAGCTCCAATGGTTCTCTTTGTATACGTCACAACGTTAACAGCAATAGGTATAAAATGATTAAACCTAGTATTTTTTATTTTGAACTTTTACGCCACATTCACGGATTTTTCAGCCATATAGTGACAGCTATTTTTATAAAATAAGCTTAGGTTCTAACGGGGCTAGAACCTCCAATGACCAGAACTGAAAACTTTTAGGGTTCAAATCGCTATAGTCTTAACAACTCGGCTACGGGCGTCCCGATTAAATTAGTAGTATGAACATTCTAACACGAAATACTGTAAGTATGTGGATGCCTCCCATTTTCCTACCATTCTGTTAGCTATTTGTATTCATCTGATCACTTCAAATCAGTATCATATTTAATTCAGAATTGTTTACAGGAAACATTTCATGGAAATACCTTAATTCAAAACTTTCTCATTTATCATCATTTAATTTTTCTATTTTCCATGTTGACATAGATTGGCATTTATTTATAATGACTCATTTATCACTGAAATGGCCAGACATTTTCAATAAATACGTCTAAACAACAGGGATAAATGCCTATTAAGTCACCAAAATTTGTTTAATAATCAAATACAAGAAACCGCGATCGACATTTGAAGTAAATGATTAATTTGGTCGATTGAAATGTCGCTTACGATTTTTATAGTAAAACGATCAAGAAATACATTCACTCATTAAATTGAAAATTACACTTCTTAAAAGGAAATCTAGCATTACGCAGAAGTGAAATTGAAAGTTACCATGACAATGTTCAACAGCGAAAAATATCATGATTAAATGTATAATAGATAGGTGTAATCTTGAATGTGTGTGTGTTTTGTGTGTGTGTATGTATGTGTGTGTGTGTGTGTGTGTGTGTGTGTGTGTGTGTGTGTGTGTGTGTGTGTGTGTGTGTGTTTTACATCACCAATTATATGAATTAGAATACTTGGTATCGACATTGGGCTTACTAGTGACATTTTAGAGGGTAACTTTCGGTTTAAGTTACTCTCTAGATCTGTAGGTTTGAAATGGTTAATATAAATCACTTAAGTAATTTCGTACGCCCAGGGTCGTTTTGCCCTTATCTATATACTATTTATGATGAAATAGAAGTCTGTATGAGTGGCTGAGCCCCATAAGTGAAGTTGATTGGCTTTTCCGTTTAAATATTTACATTATTTACTCAACATATAAAATTTCTTAGTCAACATCTCCAGTTTTCAAAACGCTAAAAATGCATGGCTACCCAACTACAATCATTTTATTTTAAAAATAATTAACTATGCTATAGCAAACCTTTGGAAATTTATTTCGTGTATTTTCTTTTTTTATAAATTCTGTATTAATTAATTTAAAAAAAATCGATTTATCAATATTAGAAAATCGATTCTTTTCAATATTAAAAATGATAGTGAAAATATTCCGTAACGGCTTGCTGAACCAAACATCGTTCCATGTCAAATATCGGTAAATATACTTTAAGCTGAACTAGGATCATAAAAAGCTGTTGAACTTTTAATAAAAAAAAATTGTGTTGCAAAAATGTTTTGAAACATTCCCACTTCATCTCCCCACATGCAGACATATTTGTTAGTGTTTCACAGAGAATAAGTCCCACAACAGGTATTAAGGCAAGTAAGTTATATTAGTCGTCATTGTATATTTGTAATTTCAATGCGAAACGTGCGAAGTCCCAGGGGCTAAATTAAACTCACGGACTTAGTCTTACCTGTACTTTTCAAAGAAAATAAACATCTGTGCCTAAAGTGGAGTTTTCTACATCGTATAAACAGCAACAGAGAATGAATATTCATCCACTGTGGGAAGTGGGAATGTTTCAAAAACATTATTTTTTCAACACAATTTATTTTTCTTAAAAGTTCAAAAGCTTTTTATGATCCTAGTTCAGCTTTAAGCATTCATTTGGTATATTTAAAATCTCAGACTGGGCGAAACGATTCAGGGCTTAATGGAATCAGAGCGAAAATACCTTGGTGCGAACTGGAATCCGGGCGAAAGTGAAAACAATATCCCACATTTGTTAATGGCTACTCTACATCTACTGTGCCTCTGAAAGTTTGGCTTAAATCATGTACAATTTGTAGAACACAAGTGATATAAAAATTCGATATAAAATACTAGAAAATACGACATATTCTTTAGAAATATGTACAACACATCAAGGCCGAATATGGTAAGATTGTGATTCTTTAAAAACATGTACAGCACATTTTTTTCAACAAAACGTAACTTGATATCAACGGTAAATTAAAGC
>BROG01000006.1:2635000-2885000 GCA_030159075.1 Atrina japonica | reverse complement strand
GTAAGAAAAAGTACCGTCAAAGAAATGACGTCTATGCTGATCCATACTTGCAAAAACGTTATTCCCTTCTTTTGCCCTACCCGAAGTCCCATTTTAAGCATCATAAAAAAACCAGAAGGTACTGATTTGAATATGAACTCAATGGGGCAAATCTAATGCAGATAAAACTGCATTGATGAACTCTGTAGATTCTTTATTATTCTCACGGGAATCAATAACTTCTAGAACAAGCTGTAATTTTGATTCAAGAGAACAAATACTGGCACTTGTATCAAATGTTAAGCAACAAAAAAGAAAGCGTTTGTCTATCAATACTTTGTCAGTCAGCATATGAAAAACGTCTAGCTCGTGAATACATCGAAAGAAGATAAGGATTAATTATTTGGCCTTGTATTATACCACTTTCCCTCTAGAAAATCTGTTTAAAATTGGAGCTCAACTGAAGAAGTCTAATACACGGAAACGATCGTCTTGAGCATTATAACTTTGGTATTATGTTTACAATATTTAGTTTAATTAGATTACATACTGCGTGTTACGTAAATATACTTTGCTTATATATTGAACATACTAATGGCATCACAGGTTATGATGGGTCATTCATTCATTAGACTTAACATAGTACATCTACAAACAGCAACATACCATTGATCACCTCACAATATTGGTTACACGTTTTTGTTTGAGGTTTTATGTTAGCATTGAATTGCCCTAGTTGGGTTCATTTCTGGAGACTGGTATCTGAACTATATGGCTGTTGGACTTTGAATATTTCTATTTTACTAATGCAATTCTAAATGATAGTGGACATATTGTTCATCATCAATATATTTAAGTTTTGTACACGGAATAATCCCTTCAATTAATTTCACCAGTATAAATGCATACGGTAATTATGATATAAACTGTTCGGTATGTGATTTTATCATTATAATGAACCATTGTAATATGATATATAATTTGATAAGGAATATATATTAATTTATCTTTTTATTCATTTCAGAGTAAAAAGGAAAGTTAGAAACACTATCGTATATTTAATTGGAAACGATAATTCATAATAAAATTAGCTGTCGAATCCATGACCGCGTAAAAGACTGATTAATTACACCATCACGGTTACCTAATAAAGATTGATTATAAATAAATGCGCAACTAACTTTCAGAAAGGAAGAAAACAATATCATCATTATGATTTACTCCCACCTATATAATTAAATTATTCCAATTTAAACCAGTACGCTTATAATATATTAAAACTGATTATAAAAATCATTAAACACAGGCTCTTAAATTCTAGAAGTAAAACGAAATCGGAAGAATAATTTAAAGAAAGCAAACGAAAAGTCATTGGTAATTCTTCATTATAATTAGAGAAAACCTTAATGTGATCGATAAACATAACGCTTCAAAACAAAAATAAAGAAAATATACGTAAGCATAACAACTCACACCACATTTCCGTGAAAAGAGCGATGTGTAGTTCTGACCTAGAAATGTTATAAAAGTATAAAGATTGTACAGTGTCTGAAACATTACCTAATCTTTATCAAAGCATATTTCCAAAACTGTATTAATTAAAACAAAGTATGTGACAGCAAATAGTTCACCAGTGCCATTACCACTGCACCTTTGCCGCCATCTTAGAATTCTGTGGACTGCATGTTAACCATTGAAACCTCCTCTAGAGGTAGTTTGGTTGGCTTCCAGAAGTATTTTGAAACTGATAAATGAGAGAACTGAATTTAATTTCAAACCAGTTTGCTGAAATAGATGGGAAATTTACCAAACTATTTATCAATCAGAATAAAGGATAAATTGACCTGAGAAAAACAAGGTTGGATTACACCACAATCAAGCTAATGAGTATTTAAGTGATTTTGGCACAGTCAAATGTAGTTTTTCTCAGTTAAACCTAGATTTTATCCAGTTAATGTGACAACTAGGTATAACTGATAAAAACTAGGAGGACATTATTTGAAATTTGAATGGGTTTTATGACACACTCAATAATTTTTCCAGTTATATGATGGTAACCAGTTCCAATAGTGGATGAGAGAATGCGGTGGCAATCTACTTGGGAAGAGACCAATTTTTGGCACATAAACACCATATGCAGGTAATTGATGCATATTAATACTTAAATATGAAAATTCACGATGGGAAAGTCGAAAACGTGGCGTTTGTCGTATAGCCTGATTGTTATTTTTTTCTATGTCTATATCAAGTAAAATGTCCAAGTTGGAAGCGTGTGTTCTTGATTATGTTGTATCTTTAATTTCTAGTTCTTTGGAATATATCGTATTGCCATATGTATGAAAATTGTCATTGTTAAATCACAAAAAGACGTCGATATACTAGTGTCCAATTAAAGGTCACCGCTAGCTTTTTCTTCTTTTCATTTGGAATGTTCTCGATGAAGTCTGCTTCGTATGAATAAAGGAGAAAGGTCAGCCAATAAAGAGGCACAATTGGTTCCCATGGGAATGTCGACAATTTATTGAAAGACAAGGTCACCAAACATTACAAATATATTGTCTATTAGAAATTCTAATCTTAGTGTATATCTGTGTAGAATCAGAACACTTGGTGTCGGACGGAATACGTATCATGACAGCCAATGACTAAACATTTGAATTTTCGTGTACCATTTTTATTGAAAAACAGTTATCTATGATGTCTATTTTTAATTTGTTTACGTGAAATAGTTGTTTAAAAAGTAGGAAAGTGGTATGTTTTGAAACTATGAATTTGAGGAAAATGGTATTTTTAAAATTTTCTAAAATTCGTTTAGAATTTTAGATATCCACATTTGATTTACTCAGCTTCTGGAATAAGAAACTGAACAGTATTACTGAAGTTTCTCCTTAACACCTGTGAGTAATTTGCCAATGAGTAAAGATAATGGTTTGGTGGAACATTTGCTGGACCCTGCTATGTACCTCTGCTTATTAGGAGTTGTGTTGTGTTTAGGTATCCAATATAGATATGTAAACTCAAAATCAGTATCGATTGTGAGTACAATACAGACACATGATTTTGAAGGATTACGTGTGTAGGATAACCGGAATTCGTATTAAACCCTAGTTCTTCGAGTAAATAGTTATAGTAATGTGCCTTACAAATAAAAACTATATTATGTGAGGTTTTGTCTGCTGGGACCAGTGCATATTGGTAATATAATCTGTCCAGCTCGGTTATAAAAAGAAGGATAATGTGTTTTCATAGTTTCGTTAACTTTTAGAATACGATATTTTACCAACCATCGTTTAGCTTTTAACCATTTAGACAAAATTTTCGGTTCCACGTCTTCATGTTTGGCCGACCATCAGGCATAATCATCGACTGAATTCATAACTAAACTGAAATTCCCTCGCCAATTAAAGGAATGGGCTTCACAGTATTGTTTACCTCTTTAAATAAGATTTTATTGGTTTTATTTTCAATGATAGAAACGTCACCGGATATGACATGCACGATATGTGTATATAATAAGGGAAATGATGCATAGGGAACATGTAACGATACTATTCAATATATTGTTGATGTCTAGGTACTGCAAAACCTGTTTGTAATTAAATAAATTCGATGCAATATTAGCTAGGTGTATACAGTCATGAAATGCAAGGCGTGGTCTTCAATGTAAGATATGGTGGAACACAGAATCGAACTGGACATTCTGTGATTAAGGACATTATTAATGTTTAAAGGTCTATATCCTTGTTTATAAATTTAATTTTTAGAAAAAAGACGTTTCTGTTTCTAACTGTTATCATTTGTTATCCATGCATGTTTGAACAGTATGCGATGAGCATTGTCCGTTATAACGGAATTCATTGCGTTTTCGGGGTTTAAAGAATGCGTGTAGGGTTCACTTTGGCTTCCTGAAAAAGTTCATAAAGAAGTGCAAAAGAAATTGAATACAGTTTTCTGTGAAGTTTTGCTAACATGAGGTAAAAGTGATAAAAAAGTGGCATTATGAATATTGGGTCTATTGTATGAACGAATAGCCATGGCTTCGCTTACACGGACTTGATAAATCGCGGACACTTTGCATTTTGCCATTACATCCAAATGGGTATGCAGTGTCAAGCTGTCTTTTACAATATTCTTCACGTTGCCCATGGAAGGGGGTACTCAAGGATGGATTTTTAATCTGGTTGTTGAGTTGAAATGTTGATAAAGGATTTTGTTACCCCCATTATTAACCCCGAATCTATTACCAACAACACACGGTGAATTCAGTGCCGTAAACAACTTAGAATATTTACAATCCAGATGACCCCAGCTTATTTTTATGCTTATTTTCAGATTACTAGAGAATCCCTGATCAGTTATTTATATATTGCAGGTTTTACAACTATAGAATATTTATAAATGGTTGGTATATTATTTTAAATGAATTGTCAGAAATGTTACCAAGTCGAATCATATATTGTTTGATTGGCATATAAGCATCATTAGGTCTGTATCAGAATTGGTCATCCTTAGCCTTCACATAACGAATAATAGATAAAAACCCTGAGGACAAATCTAGGAACATCAGACAATCTATATATGACTCTATATTCCTATAGACTCTACAGAAGGACACCATTTTATACCGGCCGCCGTGTCATTCGGCATGCTATTTGGTACTTTATTATTCACTGACGAGATTTTGGCATGCTATAGGTATTGTCTCTCCAGATATTTTAGTACATCATTGGAAAATTGTCAGTCGATAGTAATTGTTAAAACAAAATTGCAAAATAACAAGATTGAATGCAAGAACCATTCAAAAGGTTCTTAATATATAATTGTTTCCTATGAGGACCAGGATGTACAGTCTGTCTGATTAGCTGCTCCTTAGGCACACTATGTTCTTATCAGATGTGCTGCAACGCGAGTTCTTCCATCAATTCCTTGGCTAAATTGTAATACAATTTCGTTATAGTCTAATTCATTGGTCATGACAGTTTATTTCGTACAATAATGTATCTGCCTATGGCTGTTCCATAACGCCTGGTAATGCCTGAAACTGCACGCTTTCGACTGCAATGGAGCGAAATGACGTTGACTATTTTCATGTACGAATTCCTGTTGTGAGAATACCAAGTATTCGTGATCGCTTTAAGGTAGAGTATTTCATTACTAACAAAACATTTAGTTTGTAATTTGTCAGTAATATTATAGATTATTTATTTATCTTGGGGTGTTGTATTTACAAAACTAAATTGTAATATTCATTTATTCCTTAAAGAGTTCTAACACATTTATCACTAGTTAATTATTTCAGATATATTTTTGCAGATATTGAAAACATCGTGCAACGTTTATACAATTGTTTTGGAAAAACATAGGTCAATTAATAAAGCTCTCATGCGACGACACTACTAAACTCTTGAATAGGTAGTTTGTTTTCTCTTTGGCATTTCCAATTTTGTGGGTCAGACATGCATTTTTTATGATAGATATTTCTGTATTAAAACTATTATTTTGCAGCAAAAAAGATCAATAATGAAACATATTTTCTAAATCACATAAAAATCCATTATTGTTGAGCGCAAACTGCTGGATATCTCAAGGTTATTCCTGAAGGACATTTTAATACTTGTTAGTTTTATTGATTAATCCTAAAATAGAACTATATTTTTTTAGGATACTAATACAGTAGGTGAGTAACTGAAAATGCAACACATATATAAAAATGTTAATGTTAGAAAGTATTCTGGACCATGACCATATACAGTTACTTCCTTTCGCCAATCAAATCTAAAACTAACTGATGACCTTTCACCGAGCTTGACCTTTTCCCCTAAATCAGTAGGTGTCACTGGAAAATTTGCGACTCCCTCCCGACAGCTTGTCTCATCCTGTTTGGGATTAGCGATTGACCTCCATGCTGAGACCGTTCTCATATCCAATTTTCCATATTCTAATGGATTTGTTTAGTGTTTCTGATACCATTGGTTCTTCTTCTTTTTTACAGAATAGGAAAGTTTGGTGTTTATAATGCACAATATGAAAGCGGTTTATTTGATATGCATAATATACCAGAATTTTGCGTTTGATATGCACAATATACCAGAATTATGGAGAGCCGACGTGTCTCCGCGGTAGAGTGTTCGATTCGCACCCGGAGGGTCATTGGTACGAGCTTCGGCGGAGGCGGCTTGCTTTTCCTGTCCTTTGGATGACACAAAAAACCTTGGTCCCGTGTCACAGTAGGTGTCGGCACGTCAAAGAACCTTAACTGTTCAATGGCCGTAAGTGCCGAGCGTAGGCTAAACTTTGAAACCCTTCACCGGCATTAGGTGACGTCTACATTTTAGTGAAAGATTCTTGAGTGGGACGTTAAACAACAATACAACAACAACAACAACCAGAATTTTACGTTTGATATGCACAATATACTAGAAATTTGCAATTGATAAGCACAAAATAACAGAATTTTGTGTTTGATGCGCACAGTTTACTAGAATTTTTCGTTTGATATGTTCCGTATAATATAATTTTGCGTTTGATATGCACAATATAACAGATTTTTGTGTTTGGTATGCAGTGTATACCAGAAGTTTGCTTTTATTAAGCACAAATTAACAGAATTACGCGTTTGATATGCACAATTAACCAGAATTTTACTTTGATATGCACAATATAACATAATATTGCGTTTAATAGCCATAATACACAATAATTTTGCATTTGGTTTGCACAATATATGAGTGTAGTATTTGATATATCTAAATAATTTTGTAACAATATATAAATCGTGTTTATTTGTTTTTATACCAGCATTTTGCACTTGATATCTACAATACTGAAGAGTTATATTTGAGAAATATGTACAATACATTTAGTTATTGACATTGGTGTGCACAATATAATCGGCTTATTTGATATGTACATTATATGTAAAGTATACTAGTATGTTTTATTTGATATGCATAGTATACCTGCGTTTTTTATTTGATATGTAAATCATACCAGCATTCTTATTCGATTTGATATGTACAGTATACCAGCCGTTTCATTTGATGTGTACAGTATGCAAACGTTTTTTTTTTTCGATAAACCCTCGAAACAAATACAGTACAGTATACCAGCGTTTCTTTATTTGACAAGTACAGTATGTCAGCATTCGTATTTGATATGCACAGTATACCAGCATTCCTATTTGATGTGTACAGTATATCAGCCGTTTCATTTTATATGTACCGTATACCAGCAATAATATTTGATATGTACCGTATACCAGCAATAATATTTGATATGTACCGTATACCAGCAATAATATTTGATATGTACCGTATACCAGCAATAATATTTGATATGTACCGTATACCAGCAATAATATTTGATATGTACCGTATACCAGATGTATTTGATATGTACAGTATACCAGCAATAATATTTGATATGTACCGTATACCAGCAATAATATTTTATATGTACAGTATACCAGCAATAATATTTGATATGTACCGTATACCAGCAATAATATTTGATATGTACCGTATACCAGCAATAATATTTGATATGTACCGTATACCAGCAATATGATACCGTATACCAGCAATAATATTTGATATACATATACCAGCAATAATATTTGATATGTACCGTATACCAGCAATCCTATTTGATTGATATGTACAGCATTCCTATTTGATATGTACCAGCAATAATATTTGATATGTACCGTATACCAGCAATAATATTTGATATGTATACCAGCAATAATATTTGATATGTACCGTATACCAGCAATGATATTTGATATGTACCGTATACCAGCATTCCTATTTGATATGTACCGTATACCAGCATTCCTATTTGATATGTACCGTATACCAGCAATAATATTTGATATGTACCGTATACCAGCAATAATATTTGATATGTACCGTATACCAGCAATAATATTTGATATGTACAGTATACCAGCAATGATATTTGATATGTACAGTATACCAGCATTCCTATTTGATATGTACCGTATATCAGCCGTTTCATTTGATGTGTACAGTATGCAAACGTTTCTTTTTTATATATAAGCCATCCAAAACATGGTCGAAGCTGTACTGTTCCGAAATGAATTATGTATAATGTAAATAAACAAATAAATACATATAATGAAATAAGTAATTAGTGTTATTCTACACGTTTCATAATTTTTTTTCAATAAGCTAAGTGTGTTTGGTTCATTTGGACTTTTGGATTTTATCCTTCAAACGGAGTGCGTGATATCCTTCAAACAAACTTTTCTTAAACGAGCTAAACCTGGTTTAACTGCAACACCGTATTAATGAGTTATTTTTGTTCATTAATACTTTCTTTTTATGCGCTTAAATAAATTGCTGCACCACAATCATACCACTGAGTCAAATCTAGTATTTTCTCCATTTAAACCTTGTTCTAAAAACGAGTTAAACATGGTTTAACTGCAACATCATATTAATGAGTATATTTTAATACTTTGTTTTTATGCGCTTAGATAAAAATTGTTACACCAAAAGCATACCACTGAGTTAAACGTAGTATTTTCTCCATCTAAACCTAGTTCTAAAAATCCGAAAGACTGAAGAAAAACCTGTTTAAACTGAGAAAATCTAGGTTTAATTGGAGTAAAACCAGGTGTATTGAGGAAATCTAGATTTAACTCTTTAAAGTGTCTTCGGCGTACCTTAAATAATCAATACTGTTTTTCTTAACGGTTTTATACAATTTATATAATACACTAAAACTATCGCTTTTTGATACATCCGCACGTAACGTACAAGATAGCATTTTCCGTTTTATTACCAAAAAGAATTTTATGATATTCTTTGAAAGAGCAACTTTAAAGTGTATCAAATTAACCACCATAAAATTGTATTAGGAATGTTTACTGCTAAGTATTATTATTATTATTATTATTATTATTATTATTATTATCATTATTATTATTATTATTATTATTATTATAACTATTGACATCAAATCAACATACACATCTCCGTGTAATTTTACAAAATGTATATCATATTCTGATAAGAATATACATCTTGGACGTCGTGTCAGAACAAGGTTGCAAATTCACATTACAATCTAACATCGGATCATAACCATGGATTTCAAATCAGTTTCAGTCATTCACACTTACCATCATCTACCAGTCAATTCTATTTTATATACCATCCTGCAATAAATCAGTTATTATATAAATCACATTCTATCAAGTTTTCTTTCCCTACTGATCAAATAATTATATCACTTTTGAATTCGCGCGAATAAATAGATGTTATCTTTACTCCTAACTCTTTAACTGATATTATTGTATTGTATTTCACCCAAAGGGATATGTACGAACAAACCTTTCCACACAATCTCCGAGATGAAATATTCCCCCTGGACTTATCATTTATTGAAGTGAAAAATATTATCAATCTTCAGGAGAGGACAAAACATTCATTTCTTTGGATGTAGTCAATATAGGATGTAATTTTATTTTTCGTTCCGGGTATTTAGTAATATATAAAGGACTAAGTTGTCAGTATTCAATAAGAGAAGGAAAACAACGCAGACATATTTTACGAAGATATTGGTTCATTATTTTAATTGCATATTGATGATTAATATGAATACTTCAATGTAAAGAAAAACTAACTTTTACAGTAAAGATATATCAGTTTTAAGTGTATGGTTATTTGACGACATCATTATCAATTATATCGGTGCTCCTTTACTATTGTCATAGGTTTCAGATAAAATCTATTGAAAATGATGAGTGAAGTTTTGTTAACGGAATGTAACGATGTCTGTAGTATTAATGGTTCAATTATTTTGTTGTAAGCAGCAAAACTTCAAAACAATCTGTCTTCCATCATGAATGGATATACATATAGGTGATAAAATACCTAGTAGCACATATTTGTATAAAATCTCTCTCTCTCTCTCTCTCTCTCTCTCTCTCTCTCTCTCTCTCTCTCTCTCTCTCTCTCTCTCTCTCACACACACACACATATATATATATATATATATATATATATATATATATATATATATATATATATATATATATATATATATATATATATATATATATATATATATATATATATCAATTCTTGGATTTGACAGGGGAGTATGTGATATGGTATGGTGTTCGGACACGTGGGTCCTCCCAACAAGAACACCCTCACACCATCGCCAGGGCCAACGAATATACATTACACACACACCACACACTACACACACAGATATATATATATAAATATTGATGTCCCAATTACTTGGCTGTCTACGTATTCACTAAAATCAATATCCGATAGTACATGAGGAATATATGTAATTTCAAAATGTTCACTAGGTTCCTTACCTCTAATCAGCTTAGGTTCGAGTCTCACTGGAATCTAAGCTTATGTTACTTGCGGAAGGCCGGTTAAATCTTCTCCGGTATATTGTACCCTGGGTCTCCTCTTTCAATACAAAATGGCCCAATAAATGAAAACATATCTAAAGTTATAGATTTGCAAAAATGAAACCGAAACAAATGTTCAAGACGATTTATTGATTCTTTTAATTAGACTCCATCAGCTTGAATTTGAAATGAAAGCAAATTTCCAAAGGAGGATGCGGTATTATACGCGACGATTTCGGCTTTCTCATCGTAAATTTTCCACATTTAAGTAGTAATATCCCAACAGTCACCCGCATATGGAGTTTATATTTCACAAATGATCCGATATGCCAGGGCGTGTTCAACATATGAATATTTCATGTACAGATGTAAACTACTCATTGACAAAATTATTGACACAGCGATATCTAAATCCGCGTTTGATGTCAACGTTCCGCAAATTTTATGGTCGGTATAATAGTCTTGTTTGTGATTACTCTGTTTCAATAAGTGAACTGTTGAGTTGCCTTTTCGTTGGCGGTTGTAGAGATATCTGTACCACTTGTGAAGAGGATTCGTTCCTCGCATATTTACATTTGGATTTGACTGTGGACTCGCGGCTGGTGTGACCGGTCGACGGGGGATGCTTACACCTCCATGCCACCTGATCCCATCTCTTGGTTTCAAGAGATATGTGTTTTCCCAGATTTTATCTACATGTATATCGTGGAGATCCTAAAGATTTATACTTTGGTATCTTAGATTTTTTATATTCTTTCTGAAAATATAAAAATGCAGACATATCTTTATGTCCGGGGGTGACTCTACGAATATGGTGGATATAGGAAAAATTAACTGTGGGATAAAATAGTGAACAATAAAATGTGGGATAAGGTGCACAGAAAGAAAGGATTCCACAGAACGATCACACAGGCATTGAGTGGACAGTCCAATCGAAATTAAACTAATATGAATCCACCATATCTTTTTAATCATGTTTAAACCAACCCTCCCCCCAAAATAATAAAAGATAAATTTTAAGATTTTATTTTAAAAGGTGTACGGTGACGTAAGACATTACTCAGAACTGGATTAGTAAACTGTTCTAAGCTTCTAAGGGGCATTACCTGTATTTTTCAAGAAACCCAGGTTTGCCACTTTTTCGATTGCAAATGATTAACTCAACCTTGCTATTTATATATGAATACCACACTGGACCCGACCTTAATTTCACAAAATATAAAGGAAAGTGGGTTTTTTATGTCTGTGTATAGCTTTTATTTAGTATTGTACATCAAGTAGAAATAGTAAAAGTGGAAGAAAAATGACCTTTGGGGGTAAATTTATACAGCTAATGCCCCTTTAAGGTTTTTGGATTTAATTTAAATCACAAATACCACAGTATTAATTTCAAGGAGGTTTGGTAGACAATTTAAGAACAAAGACCTGGAAATCAAGAGATGATATCAGGTGATATGAAACATTAAGCATCTCATATCATACTCAACGGGAGTCCACAGTCAAATTCAAATGAAATAAGTTAGAAATACAATCTGTAAAGACGGTTCAACAACCATTATTGAACAAGTAACTCCAAATTTCATTGAGTGTAACATTGTAACTTCACGCAAGATCATTAAACCGACCATTAGATTTACGAAATATCTATATCAAACGCGATTTCGGATATCATTGCGATAACAATGTATGGTTAAGTACGGTTCTGTATGTCAAAAGTTTATATGGTTATTACACCCTGTCATATCGGATCATCTACTAAATATAAACACTGCAAACAGACAGGAAATTATATTGTAAAAGTTTATCATAAGTAATCCGAAATAATCAAGTTTGTCGTATAGCATGGTTGTTTATGTTTCGTCTGTATCTTAACTAAGTTCAATGTCCAAGTAGGAAACGTATATGTTTGAATCCATGGTGTATTTAATCTCTATTTCATTGGGAGATATTGCATTCACATATGAACATATTGTCATTTGAATTAGATACTTTGACAACAGACCTATAACCAGATCCTTAATCAGAGATTTTAATCTACAAGAATATTGTGACGAGGTCTACAATCTATCTGCTAATATATACTAAGTCTGTATTGGAATGACAAATGTATAAAAATCAAATATACGGTTGTTAATCTATATGACATCACAATAGGTACCATTTACAAAGAATCATAGGTCTCGGACTTAATCTTAAAGCTACCATCGTAACGTTTAAACAAGTTTTGAATTCGATAAAAAAATCAAATGCTTTTGAAATATTATTCCACAGGCGAACATTTTTGTTACATGTTATCAATAGAAATCGGCTCGCACTTCCGCTGTAAAAAGGAGATTCCACAGAACGACCGTTATTTCACACCTGTACTCCCAATACGAAACAGTGGGCAGAATACATGTAATCAAAGCATACACTGTACTCAGATCATAAACACCCCGCATTAATTTTTACACCAAAGACTTCAATAAAGATACGTAATAAATAAATTTTATTACAAGTTTTAAATTTATTATTTTAGTATCCGTAAAATTATATTCACTTTGAACATAAAATTGAATAAAATCCTACCAGTAATCTGCATCCTTTTGTATTGTTGTTTACATAACGTCATGCATTATTGTGAACTCGGTAAAGTGAGCAGTCGGGTCGCGCAACACTTGACCAAATACAAGGTACCCCTTCTCATGTTTTTACAACGATGACATCAAATACACGTTATAACAGACATACTAAATGGATGTGAGTGGTCACGTAAAACGAGCAAAGTGTTCGAATATATATTTGCGACTTGACCTTGGTCTGACTTGTCCTTGATTCGTTATTTCGCATTTCATAACAGGTGATCTAAGCTCCCGTTTGTTTTTGGAAATTTAGAATTATTTTTGATATCCTCATGTTTAAACTGATTCATTACATGCTTGTGAACTGTATATTAGCTGGCAAAATGTCGAGATAGAGGAATTGAATGTTGTTGATATCAATATTCATTTTCAACATGCAGGTGAGTTATACTCTAACTTCATTAATTATTTCACACGTTTGTTCTATTTGATGTAGTTAGACAATGACGATTGATTTTGCAAACTTGCCTTTTATATCGGTTGTGGGAGCTTGTTTCTATTCATAAAACTGAACAAATATGGCTACCCATGAAAGTAAGATACTGGTGATGTTTCAAAAAGTACATTATTTTTTATCTAATTGAATTGGCTGAAAAGTTGAGGTGACAGCTTTAAAGCTAAACTTAGAATTTGAAACAAGTTTACATAGAATAATATTAACAAACAAATGAGTTTTTATCTATACAACTTCCGAAAGACATCTCTTAGGTGTCATTGCAATAATTCACAATTTGCTACAGAGCAACTGTAGGCGTCTAACAACTATTAGCACCTTATTTGGAAAAATTGGATACGTCAGGCAAGCAAAGATATGATAAAACGGGGCTAACAGTTGGGACCGGCAACACTTACATAAAACACGGCATAGACTACCTGTGTAAGTACATTTCATGGTTCATGTTTTACTATGGCGATATCCAGTAGTTTTGTTTAAAACAATAATTGGTTTCAGTATTATAAGTACCGCGAGTGTATAATTGCCGTTTTGTATTTTATATCGGAAGTGTAAGACGTGTCGATGGATTTGCTAAGACAATAAATCAAATACTAATTTGATATATGATAACACTACTACATTGAGATAAAAACAGGACATGGACATATTTGGTAAGTGTTATAGAATCTGCCAAAGGAAATGCATTACTAAGTCTAGAATTAGTGAATGCGTCGTCCATCCATTATGATGGCGATTTGGTCACAATGGATTTTACATTCTGAATTTCGGTACATTTATATTGATAAAATTTCCACAAAGAAAGTACGTTTAGTTCTTGAATGTGTTCAGTAAAAACAGTTATAACTTGTTTCTGTGTTTTAAAACGCTGTCTATTCCAATTCTGTTGCATTTACAAAGGGAATCGTGTTTAAAAAGATAAAAAAAGTCGATTGAATCCTTAACTTTACAGTTTTTACTCGATTTATCATTACATCTCGAGATCTATACAAATGTATCTGAAACAGAAAGGAAAAGCATGTGATTGTCTTATATCATATCCACATGATTGCCTTTACCAAAGTTTGTTGATAAAATAATTGCTTAGTCACAAATTGTTACATTTACATTTCACTTCAACTATAAAAGACATTTGACCATTCCAGTGCTATTATTCTTATATATATATATATACAATGCACTAAAACCTACAACAAAATATACCTTGGGTGTCGGATCTAAGCAATAAATCCAATTCAGGAAGAGAATATATAAAGCATTAACATGACTAAGACACGGAGGAAATGAATGTCAAATTTTCGGGACGACCTGTCCCCTCATCAGGACAAAACGATTGAAATAACATGAAAAAAACGTACACATACACACTCTCAAGGAAACATCCACTCACACACAAACAAACGGAAGGTTACAATAATGCTACATTTTACAAACACAACGTGATATTGCAATAAATAAACGAAAATGGAAATCAAATAAAACACTAAGCTCAAACTACCAACGAAATGTGAATCGAACTAAATCTAAGTGAAAATTTGGTCCTTTCACTTTTGGTGCTTTATATAAATAAATACATACATACATACATACATACATACATACATACATACATACATACATACATACATACATACATATATACATACAAACACATATATATATATATATGGCGTGTGTGTCCTGACTACGGTGTATACATTTCACAACTTATACCTTATGCAACGATATATCAGTTAATTATAAAACCAAAAATTAAAGTGATTTATATATGTTTAGAAAGACTAATAATGCTTTTTTTCGCCTTTTATCTTAAGTTCTCACAGAATACGATTTATGGTATGCATATTTCGTTCGTAAAGACTCATTATATGAAAACAATGTGTATAATTTCTGATACCATTACTATGCATCAGTGAACATATTACCCAGTTTTTCATCGACGATGTCTAGTAATGACGTTTATACGTACATCGGTATACAGTGTTGTTAAATGACATGTATTTGACATTTCGTCAGGACATGGCACTTACTGCATATTACCAATTATTCTCAGATAAGCACACAGTTGAAACGACTGAGCAAAATACATGCAGACATGATATAATGTTTCGTGAAATAACGAGTCATTGTTACTCTGTTGTCTACATGTATGCTAGTGACAATGAGAAAACGAAGAAGTACCAATGTATAATCGAAAGTTAAAAGTCAATTATAATACGAAACATTAGATATACAAATTGTCTCTACAAGACGATCAGAAATTGCGAATCCCAAACGGGATGGGAGACCAGGAGACCAGGGGTATTTTTATACTACAATGAATGTCAATTTGATCTGCGTTGGTTGTTTTGTTGCAGTAGCAAAACTAATTTTGGTAAGCAATGAGCAAAATTTTGTCACCGTTAGTTCTGCCAGTGTAGTAATAGATTGTAAGTGTAGTACAACGAGTTTTGTTGTTGTTATTCTTGTTGTTGTTGTTGTTCTTTTACGTTAGAAAAATGACCACCGCTGTTACTCTGTGTAAGCTGTTTTAAAAATATGAGAATTCGTGTCGCTCTATCTCATCAATTTTTATTATAAATTTTTGTTTCTTACCAAATGGACATCATTGTTAGGGACGGGGTTTTTTTGGAATGACATTATTATCTAAAATTATTTTTGGAATGAAATGAATATAATTATTACTCTGTCTTGACGTTTCTGGTGGATGTTTAACTTGTTGTTGTTGTTGTTGTTGTTGTTGTTGTTGTTAAACTATTTTAATATTCAATACATTGTTTTTATGCATTTATACATTTATTTCATGGTGTCATTTTGCCGCTGTTCCACTGTATTATGGCGTTATGCGTTCCGGTGTTTTATAGCCTCTAGACTACTACAGCATCAACAAGTCAACTGACCTGAGACTTCTCCCAAAATGTTTCCCAAGAGACCTGACAATGTGTGGTCTTCAGAATAAATCGTTCAATGTTTGATAGCTTTTGTCATTCTTATTGTTATACAAAAGTTGGTAAGATAAATATGGATGATTTGTTTGGAAATCATTTTGGAAAGTAATTCATTTTTCTCAGCGGTAAATAGGGGTAATGAATAAACAAATGAGAAAATATTTACTCAGTCATATTGAAAAGCTAAATACCTGTATCTCAAAAACGTCATCCAGACCGTTAGCGGTGGTTTCGCGGCAGAACGTTCGACTCGCTAACAGAAGGTCCTGGATTCGACACCAGGCTTTAAAAATGACAGTGACTGTTCCTTCGCCATACTCTCAACATACAAAGTGAAAGTCACGGGTCCTTCGGATGTGATTATAAACCGATATGCCATGTCACGGCAGTCGTGACACGTAAAAAGTACCCTCACTGCCTTGGCGCCCATAGCACAGGTTCAGAGTTTTGAAACTTCACCTACAGTTAATGGCATCACCACGTAAGTGAAAAATTATTGACAACAAAAAAACATTGTACTTATGTTTGATATATTTGGTTTAGTTTAGTTTAAATATATTTTATTTCCATTTAACAGAAATAGGATTGGGCTTGATATATTTGGGCGAGTATTGAATTAAAACATCATACTAAATTACAAGAAGAGAGAGAGACGTAGTGAAGTGTCCTTAATATATGTTTGAGTTGCTAACATGATAAGTTCATTTTCCTCATTAGATAGACTTACATTTCCAAATAGTAAAATTTCAACAGTAATAGGGCGATAATTTGACAATGTGTGAAATAACTTCTGTCTCTGCTGATCATAATTTCTACATTCTAAAAGGAAATGATAAGAATCTTCAAGAAAGTTTCCACATTGACAAAGGGGGGAGTTTGTTAAGTTAACACGAAAAAGGTCAGAAATTTAGACAAACTGGAGATACATCGGATTCTTGTTTGCAAAACGTTTAATTTCCTTTCACAATATAAAAGATGATTTGGTAGTATAAAATCGTCGCTGTGTGACTTGAGATTAATTTTTGAAGGTATAAATTGAAGGGTTATGTCTAATATCGGGGTTTATACTATTCCAAATAAGTGGCGTACTGTTGACGGATAAAACGAATTTTATTGTAGTATTAAGTCGGTACCTAGGAATGTTAAAATCCGCGACTCGACGTAAGTTGTAAGGGTTTGTTATAGAATATGTTTCTAAAATTTCAGTTAAATAACCTGGTGCTACATTGTGATATATTTTATGTAAAGTACAAAGTTTTCTTCTTTCTCTTCGATCACTTAATTTTTCCCACCCTGTTTCGAAAAATATAAAGATTCCCTTGATGCAAATAATGGAAGGCCTGTTACTAATCTAGCTGCTTCTAGTTGTATTTTTTCTAATTTGTCTTCTTCCCCTTTGTTGCACCCTCCCCCAAACTTCACATCCATATTCTAAAATGGGTAAGATAAACGAGCAATAAATTTTGTTTAAAGTTTCTCTTGAAAATGTAAATTTGAATTTTTTTAAAAAGTTTATCCTTGACAGTGCCTGATTTTACATATATTATCAATATGTGACGACCATTTGGCATTAGAATCAAAAAGTAACACCTAGATGTTTATGACTATTAACCGGCTTAATTGTTGAATTATTAAATCTGACTTCAAAATTTTCTGGACATTTGCCAATAAAAAGAAGTTCTGTTTTGCCAGGATTAAAGTTGACTTTCCATTTTAACTGACCAGTCATGTATTTTATCCAGGTCACTTTCCAAATTATGTTTAAATTTCCCGAGGTTCATTAGAAGAAGAAGATATTGAGGTGTCGTCAGCAAATAGACGGGTAAATGCTTATGAGACTGTCTGCAATATCATTTACATAGATAAGAACATCAGAGGCCCAAGCACTGACCCTTGGGGGACTCCTGCATTTGTTACCAGAAGAGGAGAACTCGATTCATTAATAAATACTAGTTGTTTTCTGTTTGAAAGGTAGTTCTTTAAAAAAGCTAACAAAGAGCCACAAATACCATGTGCTTTTAATTTCACTAGAAGACCTTTGTGCCATACACGATCAAATGCTTTAGAAACATCGCAGAATATGAAACATGTATTCTTTTTTTTCCTCCATGTCTAAGACTATGGAATGGTATATCTCTAGTAATTGATATATTGTTGAATTGTTTGAAAGAAAACCACTTTGATATTCATAGATAGCTGGTTTTCTGAGAAGAAGTTATACATATATTTTATGAATTATTCTCTCAAACAATTTGCCAACTGTGCTAAGCAGGGAAATGGGCCGATAATTAGACGGAAGATTTCGGTCTCCTTTTTTGAAAATAGGCATGACCCTAGCTTGTTTCCAAGAAGATGGATAAATACGTGCACTTAGTGACTTTTTGAATAATATCAATAGAGGCTTACATTACGGAAAGCGCGGTGTACTTTTTAACATCTTATGACTTATATTATCCTGACCTGACGCCTTATTAGTTTTAAGAGAGGTTATAATGTCAACTATGTCGGATTCCGATATTTCAATATGATCTAAGACGTTTTCAGTTCTAATGGGACATTCTGGAACGTCATCATTATCATCACTGATTGTGGAAATATCTGCAAAATATTGATTAAATAAAATAGCTTTTTCGATGTCATCTATTACCACATCCCCATTCAACTGGTTTATAAGAGGTTGGGATAGAAAAGCTGTATACACGATTTGGTTAATTTACGAGCTAATTTCCAAAAATCTTGATCGTTATTTGCAGAGTAATCGTCTATTAGTCCAATGTAGTTCAATAAAATATGTCTGTTTAGCAGCCTTTTTTAAATTGTTAACATGATTACGTTGTTTTCTGTAATTGTCGTAAATGACCAAAGAATTAGATTTTTAATGCTCGTTTTCTGAGTCTGTCTCTTTTTCTTATTTCCTTTCTGAGTTTCTGAGTTAAACCAAGGTTTGTCATTAGGGCGAATTGTAACAGACTTTTTTGGGAATATTTTTTTCGGCTAACTTAATAAACGTATTAGTGAAAAAACTCACAGGCTTGATCAACTTCAGTAAATTCGGTGATTGTTTCTTCCCAATTAACATTATTGATATCTTCATTAAAATTATCAAAATCTCCATTCCGATAGTCCCATATATCCCTTTTGTACGTTTTTTGGTAACAAGAATCAATTTTTAGGTTTACTAAGACACCATTATGATCTGATATTGACCTATCTACATCTATAACTTCAGAGTTCATAATCGAACATTCCCTTACTAGAATTAGGTCAAGTAATGTGTCACGCACCGGACCAAATCGTGTAGGTGATTCTATACAGTTATACAAACCAATTTCGTTCATAATATCTATAAGCCTATGTTGTGTTACGGAACCAAGATCTACGTTTAGATCCCCCAAAATGAGAATATGTTCGTTTCTGATCAATGGCATTTTCAAGTGATACATGGAAATTATCCCAAAACTTATGTGGTGAATTTGGCGGACGGTAAACGCAGCATATTAGGAAAGTTTGATTCGATAGTTTTAGCTGTAACCAAATCATTTCCATGTCAATTATTTCTAAATGGGGCTGTCTTTTGACAAATAATTTCTCGGATACATATACCATTAAGCCTCCACCATACGCATTCCTATCTTTCCGAAACGGATTAGGATAAAAACCATCTATTACGAGGTCAGTAGTATTTACATTTTCATCGAGATGCGTTTCAGACACACAAATAATATCATACTCTTCCGCTAGGTCTGAAAGATAGGAGACTTTATTTCTGAGACTACGTATATTTAGATGAAATATTGATAACGTAAGGTTACTGGAAATATCGGGGCCGGGGTTTGGATGAACATCATTACATAACATTAACAACATATGCATATAGAGAGCTATAATCACATATCCCGTGACGGCATAAATGAATAAAGGGGCTAGGATGGTAAGATGATAATGGATCTGAAACAGTAATTCTAAGCCAAGATCTCCCAGAGACTCGAAGTTGAATACTTCACTAAATAGCAGTTTGATTTTCCACACTATAAAGACCTGAGTAAGCTCGGGCATGGTGAAGGCCCACTGCCACCCTGTATTGAACTATGTTGTTACCTATGTGACTGCGCTAAAGTACAGGTAGAATATGGAATGTCGATACGGGGTGGCAGCAGGTCGTGCAGAACCGTGTAAAACACATGTATATCAACATGGACAGTAGAGGGACACCAAAGAGAACGAAACGTGATAGACAAAGCGAAGACAGAACAATCAATATTATAAGTGCAATGAAAAGAAACATGTTGCGATTTCAAAAAGTATGAAAGAGAAACAAATTTACAAGCAAAAGTGCTAAGTGTACAACGATGAAAATTTGCATATAGACCTAATATAGCTAATATGTGTAAATTAAATTTGACTCAATGAACAAATAAACTTGACTCAATAATTGCACAAATTTGTCTAGCTTGAACAATTTAAGATGAAAATAAAGAATTAAGGAGTAAATATACTTCTTACAAACAGTGTAATCATATAATTATGAACATTGATAGACATTATAACTAAAAAGTATACTGATTTAGTCTATTTAATAATGAGGATAAAATTATGGTACAAAGTACATGTATAGCATAATTAGATTTTAACCTGTTAATTCTGTCCAATCTGTAGTATGTAGGTTCTTATCAATTGATACACTGTTTGTCAGATGTAATAAACATAGATGTGATCATTGCAAGTAAGTGTATTCACCATCATCTGGATATGCAAGCATTCATATATCTATATATAGCAACTAATATTATGCCACGCTTTTCGAAGAACATGACGATGATATACCTAAGTACACAAATACGATTATTGAGTATATAATATATTATATGCATATTTGTGGTTTCATGCTGTCAGAAATATTATCTATGTCATAAAGATGAGTATTACTAGTAATCAATGACAAGATAAAAGCTATTGAAACTATAACAGTTACTTGAGGTTCGTCGTGAATATAATATGCAAAAATTTGTTATATTTTTGGTATTAAATTATACTTGTACTATAATACAAGTTATATAATAATATTTTGACCAAGTTGCCTTGCCTTAACCTTATTCAAGAACTACATGTATACGTATATGATTATTGTTATTGTTTTGAAATATAGTAATTATATCAAAACTAATGGTTTGATGCATATCAAGGTCAACCAGGGTGAGTATAAATTCGGAGTTAGTCTCGATAAAATATCCTGAAAAAGGTCAAGACATCAGCACCAGGTGAATATCTGTATAAAATTCACATACCATGTTAGACAAATGGGTAAGAAATGTATATATATGATTTATGAATGTGATTATGTATGTGGATATTACAACAGGTAGGCATTTTAACCGTGAGATGCGAGTACATGTAATAGTAAGACTCAATTGTACATGGCGGGTATACGGTTTCGTGTGTCCGTGTTTATTAAATTGTAATAGATCGTCACATTTGAGTAAGTTGTTGAACGTTCATAGATTACTAGATTACTTGGCATACCCGGTAGCTTCCATGTACTCATCTGCAGGTGGCGCATAGTAGTTAAGGTCGTCAGTACTGCGGATGAGATGCTTGAAGTCACTGTTCGGTGTTTTAATAAATATGCGTCCGTCGTTTGTCCAGAAGGAGGACACTTTACCAGCTCTTTTAGCTTTCATGGTTTCACTAACTATTGATTGTCGATATGAAGTGAGATCCTCTGTTATGAATACACGGTCGGGGTCCTCTCTCAGATTGCGTTTCTGTCTGTAGACTCTATTTTTTAGTTTCCAGTTACGGAAGCAACATATGATTTGACTGGCCCCGTGTCCTGTTTTTACGACAAACCGGATGGGACCTACATATATCATCTTTGGTGATATCCACTTCAAGTTTGTCTTTGCACAATTTGACTATTACTTCATCTGTATCATCAGACTCCTCGATCTTGACATTATGGAAACGTAGGGAATTTCTCCTTCCATACTGTTCCAATTCCTCGATCCTCATCATGTAACTCCCATACCTTGTTTTCCGTCCCAGCCTTTAGATCGGAAAAAGACTGCTCAAGCTGTGTGACCCGCTGTGCGAGGGCATCTTGTGTGTCAGACAATTTGTCAATGTCCCCCTGTTAGCATCAATACGTGTGGTGGCGTTGACTAGCTTTCCCTCCAAAGATTTGAGGGCATCTTTGATTACATCACTTACTGATACTTTGATCTCCTCAGACAGTTTCTGGGTCAGGACGGGTGTGAGGTGTGTTGATATTACGTTGATAAACAATTGATTGCTCATCAGACTGGGGACAAAATTAGTCATGTCAAAAGTACCTCCTGAAGGCGGCTGATAGTTAATCACAGGGAGAGTGAAACCATGGTATATAGGGTTGGGTCCAATGGCGGATCCCATAGTGTCATGGGTTTCGGCAGTTTGGATCGTACCCTTAATGTCATCGGTAGTTTCGACTTCCGATAAAGTATTATGCTCTGGTATGTGTGACATGTTTGCAGATAGAAAACGACGCCGTGTAAACCGTGTGATTGTAGGGTGGTGATATGATTTCAGGCTGTTTTCGTTTTAGGTTAGACATGAAAGAGCAAGTTTCATTGAAGTGTAACACTACTCACTTTTGTTGGAATGTGAAAAAATCTCTAATAATCACTCTTATGTTCCACAGATACATCTATAAGGTGCCCATATACCTTCTTGGCTTTACTACATCGACAATTTATCGGTCACACAGAAATTTAGCACTTCCTTAGCACTTTTTTTTTTTACCCGAACTCAAACACAAACACCCGCCATCATGACGTCATTAATTAATTCATATATATTTGGTATTGAATTAAAAAGACGGAATTATGTTGTGATGTAAGTTTTTTTTATGTATATCAAGTAAATAACGAAAATGAATATAGCTGGAACGTGATATCTTACCAGGAGGTGATAAAAATTTCAATGACTATATGTAAGAATGCCAGTACTTTTAGATAATTATGTTTGTTTTACTTTTGCAAAATTAATTGATTACACTTTCAGTTTCTTCTTTTTTATATTGGATCACTTTAGATTTGCCAAAAATAAATGTCCGTTTGCTTTTAAAAATTATCACATTCTGATTTGTAAAAACGTGCCTGACACCACTGTAACATCACTCCTATACTCAAATACAAATTGAAAATAACCGTATTGTCGGTTTAAAATGAATTTAATCAAATATACCGTCAACCCATAAATCAAAGCGTTATCACATCTTATCGACCAGGAGTTTCCAGAATTTATTTTGAACACTTTATTGCATATTCTTTGCTGCATCAAAAGCTATGTAATGAAACGCAAATTAAAGAGTATTTACTGAATGACAAGTAATTTTGATTACACAATGCGAACAAATTCAGTTGTAACAAAACGAAATTGAATTTATTTGCCTTAAGAAAAATCATTCTTGCTAGATCAATTCTTCACAATAATGTCAATGCAGAGTCAAAACATATCCGCATATTATAAGATTAATATCAACTGTGGCAATTTTACATCGCCAAACTATTGTTCAGGGGGAAATGACGAAAAATGGATAAAAGGTGAAGATTAATTACAATTTCATAGATTGTATAAATTCGTTTGAAAAGAACATTTTCCCAGTGAAACTTGTTATGGGCACATTTGATGCCGACTACATGTAATGTTTCTTTATATATACACATACCCATAACTCTGTTGATTGGTTTCTATGATATTATCTAAAAACAAATTTGCACTACAGAAATTAAATATAGTTCTATTGTAGATATAAATGGAAGTGGTAGACGGAGACATCAGAGGTCGAGTAAGCAGAGCATCGCGTTTTAAACCATGACATTTATCGACTCTTATCAGCTGGTGTTCGATCTGCGCTGGAATCGAAGCTGATTTGTTTTTAAAGCTTGGCAGTTTACATGCGGAAGGGCCAGAGGTCTCTTCCCTTATACCTTGTAACCGGGTTCTCTTCTCCACCATTTTAAACTGGCTGCCATTATGCGGCTGAAATTTTTTTAATGTAGAATAACATTGACAAATTTTGTTTACAGGGATATTGACACAGGACACTACAATAGTCAGTCAATTTTTTGTTTACCTAATTTGATTCATTTTGTTACCTCCATGGATTCAATCAAGGAACCTGCTATTGCAAGCGATACACCCTGAAACGAGGCAACTGTCCAAAACTTAACGTCAATGAGATCACGCGGGATCGTGTCTAAATTAAGAAACCGCACAAAAGCAAACTTTTTGATTTCAATTGATAAATGTCAGACCAGTGGGTATTATTTGAAAATTATCAAACTTTGATATTGTAATAGGAAAAGTGAATCCCCGAAAATTAGATCAAAGTATAGAACTACCTAAAATAGACATTTTCTAAAAATTACAAATTTCTCTCTCTCTCTCTCTCTCTCTCTCTCTCTCTCTCTCTCTCTCTCTCTCTCTCTCTCTCTCTCTCTCTCTCTCTCTCTCTCATCTCTCTCTCTCTCTCTCCTCTCTCTCTCTCTCTCTCTCTCTCTCTCTCTCTCTGTTCAAAAATTATATACGGAAAATATACTCATTGTTTTTTACAATAATTTATCATGCATTGTCACAATATAAATGAAATATAGTTGAAAGTGATGTTAAACAACAATAAACAAAGCAAATCTGTCTCAGAGTTGTTTAGAGTAGCTTTGTTTATAATTTAAGTTCATTTTCATGTACTTGTAAATATGTCGCCACACTTTTTTATTAATATTTCATTATTTTATTTTGTGGTTATGCAATTTTACAACATCAATATTTGAAAGGTCATCACTTTGTCATCATAAGTAGCGCTTGGAGTAATGGGACCTGTACAATTAATTTGGATCATTCATATATATTTTTCTTGATACTGTGAATTAGGATATTTTGGCGTCGCAAAAATTTCGCCACCTTGGGCATAAAATGAAAATTTAATCTTTTGGACAGTTAAATTTCGGCCATTTATGTTTATATCATGTTGGCCTAACATCAGATATCGATTTTTTGTCATGTCGCACACTCCAGGTGTTTGAATTATCAAAATATTAAAAGGTGTCGGTAGAATAATTAGAATTGATAAGTAAACTTACATGTAGCACTTAATTAAAACTAACATCCATACAGTGTTATGTAAAAAAAACCTTGTTTGTTAATCAATGAAAGACTAAAACCTTTTAAAAAATCCCGGTAGAAACATTGTGTTCATATTTTGGACGGTTTAATTTTTGCCACTTTAATAGAGTGGCCAAATTGACCAGAATTAAACAATGGCGAACATATCCCAATTTACGGTACTCAATATCATGAATGACACAAAACAAAGAATAATTTTGTGGTGTAACATTTAGACGACCGATAGTTACAGCATTGTGATTTACATTGGTAAACATCTTACGAAACAACAGGTTGAAAGTCAATTCTGTCTTTTTGTTAGTCAGAGTTATTTCCCATGTCAGAGGGTATCGATTGTGATTTCTTGTCTTTACGCGAGAAAACAATGTCGTTTTCCAACAAATATATGACGTCACAATGTATAACTGTTATCATTTGATGCACAATCAAATGACAAAATAATCGGTATCTGCTACCAAGGGTGGTTACTTTGGATAAAGAAAATACCTAATAGTTTGATCACTCACGGATGGGTTCCGATCCTCCGTGACGCCTGACCTCTATCAATTCTTACTTCTCACTCTTTTACCAGAAACTGAATCTGTTCAGTGTTCACCATATATTATTGTTAAAACTTTTAATTCTCTATTCTTTCCTATTATGAAAAAAAGTCCAAAATTCTAGATATTTGCCTCACAAAAATGTTGACTTGCTTTGTGTGAAATGTTGCACGCTTACGTCGCAGCTCATTACTACTGGGTACACTACTCGGCGATTTCCGTCATTAAGCAATTATGATAAAACTATGAATGATTCGTAAAAATCAACGATAGAAGAGTATAGAAACAAAAACTAAAAATATAACAAAACATTTGTAGACAGAGTTTATGTCGAACGCACGGACAAAACTATAGCCTTCGGCAACAGTTTGGTCCTTTGGTTCGATATAACACAGGTTTACTTTAAATCCAGTCAACAAATGTATAATATTTATATCCCTAATGTTTAACACTCTGGTATATGTTGGTTTTTTTTTTACATCTTCAGGTTGTAAAGATATGAAGTTATAATCTATCATTTAACTGAACAAAATCCTCAAGGAACTGGTTTGACTTGTTACACCTAGTATGTCTCATTTTATACCAATCATACAAAATAAATCATTTCAAAATGATCCCCAAAGATCAATTTTCATTATTAGATATTTTCTATTCAAACATTTTCGTCGCTGTGACAATACAATATAACGTAGATGTCCTTTAATGTGTCTGGGTTTTCGCCATTCATTGTCTATTCCAAGACTTTATTGTATGAAATACCTATAAATATTGGTATGAATTTACACATTTAATAGTATTGATGTTATTAGGCGTCTCATGATCACAGGGCTAGTTAATGAAGTCTGTTGAAGTATGTCTATGTATTTTAAATAATAAAAAAGATGAAAATAAAACGAACGTCTCGAAATATAGACATAATCATTGCATACATGTGTAATACAATTGCTATTAACAAAATACACACTAAAAGTGAAACCTCTTTATGTAACAGATATACAGTCCACACACACACACACACACACACACACACACACACACACACACACACACAACAACAACAACAACAACAACAACAACACAACAACAACAACAGCAACAGCTACAACAAAACATGCACCTACACACTTTACATAATTATGTACATACACGCCATATGTACCCGTTTATTGTTCTAAAGAGCGTTTCGTCCATGTTTGTATATCTTGTAGCCGATGCAGAGAGAGATGGAAATAAATGTGTTCAAACGAAATGTATCAATGATTTTGATTTTGATTTTGACATTGTTCCATTTTACATATGCGCATATCATCGAGATGCTTACATGCTTTTTCGCACAACAAATATCTAAATAGATATATAAAGTGAAATCGATTCCAGGAAACATAAAAAATAAATCCGCGATGTGAGAATGTTCTTTTATACAAAGGGCAAAATAAAATCTTAAACAGAGAATTTTCATTTGATGTATGTATCGATTAAAGAAACATAAAAACATTGAAAACCATGATCAACAAATCTCATGAAATACATTTTAATAGTGGCATATTTCTTAAAATTTAGTTTGCTAAAATGCTTATGCTCGATTGTCGGTGTGTTGAGTATTAAAGGCATGATGCACGGTTATTTTATGGATTTGCGGGCAACAACAAAAGTTTCAGGGAAATTGTTATTTGAGGCCATTAACTGTTTCCTGCATCTTCATTGACGACAAGGGACAATTAATGACTCCTGTCGATTGGAAAAGACGGTCAACTTCACACATCCCTCTATGACAAACGAGACGATTTCAATTTTCATATCACAAACTTCCCGTTCTAAGTAGTAATATTCCATCTTTTCCTGCCTATTGTGTTTTCATTTCAGAACGTATACGTTATGCCAGGGCATGCTCTTCTTATGAATGTTTTATTCTGAGAGCTAAACAACTAGCCAATAAACTACTGATACAATGTTACATTGTTGAAGGCTTGGGGTCATCGTTTAAGACGTTTTATGGTCGATACGGGGATTTTATTAAACATTATTAAGTCCCCCACTCAGAGATAGTATTCTGGATCACGGCCACAGACAGTGACTCCGTTCACCAATCATGCATTTTCACCGGTCTTGACCTCATCACCAAACTAGACCTTTTTACCGAATTTGCCCGTTCATCGAACTAGAAAGGTTTGCATGGAACATTTGCAACGGGTGTGGCATGCCAGCAGAAGACGGTCGTATCCCGTTTGGGATTCGTAGCGGTTCTTCATGTTGAGACCATTTGCACATCAAATTCGTCGTGTTATGATGGACCTGAGTTTTGATTATTGATTAGTACTTCTTCAATTTTACTTATTACGCAAAATCACATTGACGAATAAAACCTACTTTTAATCGAAACTGGTCGTGACTGGAAAACAAGGTTAGACTGATAATATTAATTCTCTACTGGCACTGACACTAAATTGTAAAAACAAATCGTCGTTCATCATTTCAAGAAAATATTCGTACAAGAATGGATGCGCTTGAAATTCGAACTCCAATAATGAAAACTTAAAGAGAAAATTAGAATCATTCTGAAAAAAGGAAATATAAGCACTGAACCGCTTTCAGTTAACTTAAGAATGACAACTGGGCAAATGCAAAATTCCATCAAGCGCATTAACTAGAATTGGATAGAAATTTTGTTAAACTGAGAAACAATTGGCAAAAGGCATTAATGTCATTTTAGCGTGATGTCAACATACTTCATAGGTAAATAACGATACAAATAATCTGTCGACAGAAGCTTACTTTGATAAGTACAATGCGTTTTTTTAGAAAACTAAATGATTGTTATTTGGAATTTGGTGACATCTAACTGTATTAAGATGGAAATGTATTTACAATAAAGACATTCATATGGTTATATATGGATGCCTTGCAAAACAGCACAGCATAAAATCGATAATGCAGCTTCGAGACAAACGGAAGAAGATCCACCTATTTTATAGATTCTTTATGGTTGAGTATTGTTAGCAAAAGCAATAAATTCAAGATGATCATTTCTGTATTTTGATGAAAATGTTATGTAGATATACACTGGTTTTAGAACTTAAAGATGAACTGGACAACATTTGACCAGTTTTTTTTACATAATGCCTAAATATAGCATGTGATGTTTTTACTGTTGACCTCTTACATCGAACAAATTGTACTAGAATATAATGAACTGTGAAGACATTGTTTGATAGCACAATACTGCAAAACACCATCGAGATCTGTACGCTAGTATCAGAGAGTTATCTTTTAATAAATAATTCCAGCGTTGAATTGTTATTTTACTTTTATTTCTAGTCTCAAATATATGAACATACAAACCAAATCGTAGATAATCCCACGTAATCATGCCATACACATCACATATTAGGTGTTTTTCGTTCGATTACTTCGACCTCATACAATTCTGATAATAAATCTAAAACAAATTTCATCAGTTTGTACGTCTTCGCTGTTCTTACTGTTTTTTTTTTTCTAAATTGCAATCATTAGGCCGTCTTGATTTACGATTTCTGTGTTTTCTTTGTAGTTGGTTATACATAATAATGTTTGCGATATTCATGAAAATGAACATCTACAAGGTGACTAAACTGAAAACCATCTACAAGGTGACTAAACTGAAAACCATCTACAAGGTGACTAAACTGAAAACCATCTACAAGGTGACTAAACTGAAAACCATCTACAAGGTGACTAAACTGAAAACGTACACATAAAAATTAATATATGAATATGGTCACATGTCATAATTTCATACCTTTGGGTCCATATTAAAAATCTAGTAACCTGCTGGGCTAAAAGGTATATCAAGTATCACATGATATATGTAGATTACAAATTTTGATAAAACGTGATTTTGTAAACTACTTACATGTCTATTTAAAAATCACAGATACCAAAGCATAAATCTTAAGGATGTTCAGGATACAATATACCAATGTGGTGAATATTGGACAAACATGGACCTCCGGAAATCCAGAGGTGGGACCAAATGAGTAAACATCTCCATGAAACGCATATTTGTTTTAGCGTGTAATATCTATTTTTTCCTAGTTGTGACGATACAGGCTTAACAATGATGTATCATTGATGACTCTGGTTACATACATGTTTAATGGCTACCATTAATTTTCATTTTATAGTATATTGAAACACATCTGAACAGTGGATAAAAATCTTTAGAATAGAATTGACATCTTTCCTTTTGAGGAACAATAAAACCAATGATATCAGGTTATAGCTATTAAGTAAAGTTCAAATGCATCAAGTATCACGATTTCCACTAACATTTAACAGTTGTATAAATATGGTAAAAAATCAACAAGAAATAAACATTATTAAACACCTAAATGACCAGTGACAGTTACGTGCGAAATACATGTCCAATGTTCAAATTTGGATGTGAAATTACAACTTCAAGTAATACATACATCACAACAACCATGAAATCAACAACATTTTATTCGTAATAAAATCAACAAATTCATCGTCTCGCTGTTTGTTTCGTTCTCATTTTTGTGTGCAACTTTTGTTTATAAAATAATATAACAAGTACGTACATATACCAAAGTATTTTAAGCATTAAGAAGTTCTGCGGGTAGTATACAAATATGATGAACAGTCGGAGACTCGAGTTCCTGGAAAATCCACAGCGATCACATTACGGTATTATGTTTGTCATTATGTTCTTGTTCATTTCTCAACGTACATTACTTTCCAGATAGATCTAGCCTGACAACACTTACTTTATAACATATTCAAGGATTGTCAATGATTTGATAGAAGATTCCTTTTATGTTATAATATCATTTTCATTTCCGATAATTATAATTTTAGTAATAACGATAATAACTATCATCATCGTCTTCGCCATCATCATCATCGTAATCATCATCGTCGTCATCATCATCATCGTCGTCGTCGTCATCATCGTCATCGTTGTCATCCTAGTCGTTATCATCGTCAACATCATTATATCGTCATTATCATCGTCGTCGTTGTCATTATCATTATTGTTTTTTCATCATCATCGTGATCAGTATTATCATTACCAACCATTTCATCATCATTATTATTATAATTATTGTCATTTTCATTATTATCATTATTGTAATTATCATCATTATTATTATATTTGTATCATCCTTTAAATATATTAGCTACACAAGGATTAGAAACATAGTGTACAAATGTGTACATTACCTCAGTCCATGATGAAATCATGTATAGGAAGCTTTTATTTTACATCTTTAATTCTAAATGATTGAAGGCAGCAAATGTATATTGCTGTTTTAATTTGTCTTTTTTCTGTAATGTTTTTACAAAAAGTAAAGAAACTCAAGATAACCGAATTTCCATACATTATTTACAATATGTTCCATTCATTCCGACACCAAAGGTTTAACAAATATTAGCAGTAGCAATATTTATCATGCTATTTTGGTTTCAAAAAGGATTGCGCGTGTTTTTGATTATATTTATCACAGAAAAATAATTGACTCTTCGTCAAAATTACACATTATATCTTACAGAAATTATCTCACTACTTAATAGGTATATCGCTATAATTTGAGTTACTGTCGACCTTCACTTTTGAAGTCAATACAGTACTTTGTTGCTGTAGTTGCTTTAAGTTCTATCCTTATACATAATTGTATGCCATTACGAATATACACTAAAAGACACTTTTCATCATTTTAGTGGATGCCTACAAAATAAATTAAAACAACATATCTTGGAATCCTTTTGCTCGATAACTACACTTCAGTTAATCAATGTAAATATGCAAATTATATACCTCATATATTCCGCTTTTGAAAATTGATTCTAACAAATTAATACACACACACACACACACACACACACACACACACACAGATATATATATATATATATATATATATATATATATATATATATATATATATATATATATATATATATATATATATATATATATATATATATAGGTGTATTAAGTCAAGTTTAAAATTTTTCTTTTTAGTTATGTATGTGGATATTTTCCAACGAATAAAATTATAGAATAAATTAGGTAAAGTCAATCTTTTCCGATTCATATATAAATATATTCGGCTCAATGCAAAAAGAGGCTTGGCTAATTAACTTCAATTCTTATATCTGAACACTATTTCAATTTTTTTTAAAGTAAGCCGAATCAATATGGAGTTCAGTAATTTCTCAACTGAGGGACTCGTACTTTGCTAAATCTATACAGGTCCAACTAAGGATCAGGAATTCATTTCTTGTAAAATTTTAAATAAACCTTTATTTTGCACTGTTAACACAATTTAAATTCGAAAATTGTCTAAAGCTAAGATGGTCATTTTTTTACAGTGGTTATTCTAAGACGGATTTCGACTATACTTTTAGAGATATTATTTGGCCTTGTATGATACCACTTTATCTCTAGAAAATACACATACTTTTCAAATTGGAGCTCAACTGATGAAGTCTTATTGACAGAAACGATATCGTCTTGAGTATTATAACTTTGGTATTATGTTTATAATATTTATAATCACTAGGTCGTTGTCACTGCTGGTGGACCGTTTGAGTCCCCGGGGGTATACAGAAACCTAGTACCTGGTATGTCGGTACCAGCTGTTCATCTTATACTAAAGTAATATTTGGCACTGTTAACACTATTTAAATTCGAAAATTGTCAAAAGCTAAGATGGTCATCTTTTTTTTTACAATGGTTACTCTTAGACGGATTTCGGCTATACTTTTAGAGATATTATTTGGCCTTGTATGATACCACTTTATCTTTAGAAAATACACATACGCTCAACTGATGAAGTCTAATTGACAGAAACGATATCGTCTTGAGTATTATAGCTTTGGTATTATGTTTATAATATTTAGTTACTAAAACAGTACGATTGTTTTTCTAGACATTATAATTTCAATGACATTTGCAATAACGATGCATCAAAATGCACATCAAAATATAAAAATATCAAGATTTGGAACAGTTCTTTCTTGTTAAAAATTGAACGAATACTTCATTTTAATGAAAATTGCTATACCAGCTACAATTTCCAGATTTTATAGCTAAACATATCAATTTCTGAAAATATTTGACTTTCAAAAGCGATTATATTGTCTTTGCCGTGCAAAAATGGAATGAGATTTATTAGAGCAATTAACAAAGTTACGCGTATTTTATGACCAACGCTAAACAGAGCTAGACAAAAATTGCATTGTTACAGAATGGATTACATGGCTGTTTTCGTATTTCAAACGTAGTTCATAAAAGCAAAGTCAATTGCTTCCGCTCAAACGTTCAAAGCAAGTTTTCGTTTCAGAATACGGTGTTATTAGTAGTTTGGTCGTTCCGACAATGAAAATACTTGTGGGTGCTTCCTTGTTCGTAACAGCCATTTCCACAACCTCTTTGTAAGGTCTGACAGTACAACAAGTAGAAACAACGTTATCATCCTGTGTAGGTGTCTAAAAGTGTCTGTATATTTGGTCGACTTATATAAAATAATAGATACACAGACGCGGATGCAGTATCATTCGTCAGGAGATTCCAGAAAAAAATATCCAAATTCAGTGAACGTTGGACAAACATGGACAAACTTGGACCTTTACTTTGAACGTCCGTTCGTCCCATGGTGTATACGTTACGTACCCATACAGTTTTCACGCAAGCTATTACGGTTTTATTTCACACATAAATTCACCAACTTTTTTTACAAATGCAAAGGTACTGAGGTTAAATGATAATTATGTTAATTATTGCAATAAAACGACATTACCCACAACTCTTGATTAGACTTGTCTGATGACAAGAATAATAGAATGAAAACTTTACAATAATTTTATTTAGTTTTTTTTCTGGTTATCTGTTCTTTTAGTCTGTTGCCTTTTCTAATGAGCACTGTTTTTGTTTTCCGTTTATCTTTAATAATCTTTATCTGCGTTTAGCACTATGAAAAAAATGAATGCCATTTCTATATTATAGTTGCTTTAATTTTAACCAGATCATTAGATAAACTCATTCTGTTAGACATATGTTTACGATTATTTCAAAACATTTTAAAAAGATATTTACACATTCTCAATGGCTGATTTCTTCCTCTTCGTACATTAAGTTAAGTATTTTGTGTTAAGACATACAATATCTACAGTAATCCATTTAGCAAATAAACCAAAAGACCGCTATGTTTATATATATATATATATATATATATATATATATATATATATATTTATATATATATATATATATATATATATATATATAAATATATATATATATATATAAAATCTCAGATACCAAAGTATAAATCAATAGAATGTCCAGGACATAGATACAAATCCGGTAAAAAATGGACAAACACGGACCTCTGGAAACCAAGAGGTGGGATCAGGTGCCATGGATGAGTAAGCATCCCCTGTCGACCGGTCACACCCGCCGTGAGTCCACAGTCAAGTCCAATGAAACACGTGAGGAGTGTATCCTCGTCACAATTGGTACAGACGTCTCAACAACCGCCAACGAAAAGGCAACTCAACATTTCACTTAGTGAAACAGAGTAGTCGCAAACAAGACTATTATACCGACCATAAAATTTGCGGAACGTTGACATTAAACGCGGTTTTCGATATCCCTGTGTCAATAATTTGTCAGTGAGTAGTTTACCTCTGTATATGAAATCTTCATATGTTGTGCACGCCCTGGCATATCGGATCATTTGTGAAATATAAACTCGATATGCAGGTGACTGAGGGATATTACTACTTAAATGTGGAAAATTTACGATGGGAAAGCCGAAATCGTCGCGTTTATCGTATAGCTTAGTTTCTAATTTCCCGTCTGTGTTTATATTAAGTAAAATGTCTAAGTATGAAGCGTGTGTACTTGATTCTGTTGTATCTTTAATTTCTAGTTCGCTGGGATATATCGCATTGACATATGTATGAAAATTGTCATTATTAATTGACAAAACGTCGTCGATATATCTAAATGTCAAATTAAAGGACACCGCTAACTTTTTCTTCTTTTGATTCAGCAGTTTATGAATGAAGTCTGCTTCGTATGAATAAAGGAACAGGTCGGCCAATAAAGGAGCACAATTGGTTCCCATAGGAATGCCGACAGTTTGTTGAAAGACCCACGTCTCCGAACATTACAAATATATTGTCTATTAGAAATTCCAGCATGTTTTTTATATCAACTTCAGTATACTTATGTGTAGAATCAGAGTGGTGTTTGACGAAATAAGTATCCTGATAGCCAATCACTAGATATTTAAATTTTCGGGTACCACCTTTAGTGAAAAAGCAGTTGTGTATGATGCTAAAAAGTCTTTCTTTTAATTTTTTTATGTGGAATAGTAGTGTAAAGAGTTGAGAAATCATAAGTTTTGATACTGTGAATTCGAGAAAAATTGTGTGCCTTCAAATTTTCTAAAAGCTGTTTAGAATTTTTAAGTATCCACATCTGATTTACACCGCTTCTGGAATAAGCAACTGTACAGTATTTTTGAAGTTTCTCCTTAACAGCTGTCAATATCTTGGTAAGGAGTAAAGATAAATGTTTGGTAGAACATATATATATGGTATATATATATATATATATTTGAAAGGGATGCTTACTTCTCTATGGCACCTAATCCCATCTCTGGAGTTTCCGGCGCACAATTTTGTCCAATGTTCATCAAATTTGTTTACATTCTCTCAGAGCTCCTGATGGTTAAGACATTGGTATCGGATACTATTTATCACAGACACCTTTTCTAATTGGGATGATATATATGTATGAAGGTAATAAGATGTCATGAAGTACCAGTTAACAATTCATTTGTCATAATACAAATTATTACTTTCAAAATAACCTTATTGCGACGTGTTTTTTGATATTTACATAATTTCTCTCTTTCTCTCCCTCTCCCTCTATTTTTCTATAGATATATATGAGAGAGAGAGAGAGAGAGAGAGAGAGAGAGAGAGAGAGAGAGAGAGAGAGAGAGAGAGAGAGAGAGAGAGAGAGAGAGAGAGAGAGAGAGAGAGAGAGAGAGAGAGAGAGAGATGATCATGATCATGATGACGGGGACTCATGAATATTATTGAATATCATGACTGACTTTCATAAATAGATGTTGTAATTTTGCATTTTTATTCTTATGTTTATATAAAGAGCAAACAAATATATGATGAATTTTCAACATGTTATACTGATCCAATAGTGTGTTGAATAATTAAATTATCTGATATAGGCAATTAATGTCGTATATCACAGAAAGCTAGGATAGAATTTGCATCTATGTAAATTAAAAATTAATGTGTGACGAGTGTCGATAGTATATTTGTAAAATACTTTCCTGCTGCCCACCAAGTTCAGATAAGATAGGAATTTTCAAAGTTTATATTTATGTACCCATCCTTGTTCCAGCGTGTACAAAATTTGGAGTAGAAAAGCTACATCTATCAATGCATGAAATTGTCAGTTTTTACTGCGTTCTTTTAAAAGATGTATATGACCACTTGCCGCTTGCCAATGGTAGAACTTGTCGACAGTCTGTCCTGGGCACGATTTCCTGATCCGGTTCGTAACTTAGACCTTGCAAGAGAAGTAGATGACGGTTTCTCTACACGCCCTCGACTTAAGATGAGAGAGCCAGCGATCTCTTCGACGAGATTTCAAGGCGATGCACTTGTCACATCAGGTATTGTGCGTTAAAGAAACCACTACGTAATTGAGGCCAATTAATGATACATGTCAGAATGTATGATACTTCATATATACCTGGTCTCAATTTAAGTGAAAACATTCTTAAATATCAAAATAAAACAAAACAAATAATGAACAAAACTGTACAACAGAAATATTTCTAACCTATTCAAGCCTATGGAAATGAGTTTAATTTTTATAATCATTTAATCAACTTCTCTTAGTTAATTTTCGTAGAATTTATTTGTCATGGTAAATGTATGAACTTCCTAGATTGTTGCTGTGAGTTATATATGTAAAACAGGTTTAGATGTATTAACATATTAAGGTCATGCCTTAATATCGTTGAAGTAAACTTTCCTTTAGGAACTGTTTTATTTACAATATAGGAAATCTTACAGATGTCCCTATTAAATGTATTGTTATTTATGTTTACAATGCTGCAAGGAATCTATCTGTGTAATACTTTATTCGTAATTCGGATACTCTGGCATTACAGATGAAAGAAGAAAAACTTAATTAACATTAACGGTGGCGACTCATTTATTTATTTTATTTTATTGATAACAAAAATAACCATTTACTGATTGTTACATCACGGATTCTGTAGCTCAGTGCATCTTTGTAGGAAAATTCTCTTACATACCAGTGTTCAAATATTTGCTATGTACAAATTGATCCATGCGTCTATTTAAGTGTTATCACTTATCAGTTCCTTTACTTACTGTATAATGCATGACGCGTGATGCAAAACTCCCACAGCAAGGCAAAAAATAAAGTCGAGCGTTGCACTAATATAGTTCAGATTTTTGAATGACATTTAATTTACTACAATAACTGATGTTTTAAAGGTCAGAAAATAAAGGTTAATTTGTTGTACACGGAACGTATTAGAACGAAATCAGAAATTTGATTCTGCTAGTACCAAACATATGTCTCTCTTTCAAGACCACCTAAGTGCTTAAAGGAAACATCAATATAGATAAAGCTACGCGATTGTAAAACTGGCATCATAATGATATTTTCAACATTATTCATTTCACATGTTATTTATATTTTTTCTAAGTTTTGCAATTTTGAGTTGTTTTAATACAATTATTTCTAAACAATTATAGCATGATTTTTTACTGTCATTTGGATGAAATAGTAAAATCCTAGGTCCGATATGTACGAGGGTTGATTGATTTGTGTTGAGACTCTTATGTAAGTGTTTGTCTTTTGGGAAACGTCTTGCACTATTTTTCAACCTATAAATCTCCTTCAGCGCCTTTACACTTACGTTTAAGAGCCTAAATGCTCTTAACTGTTCAGATCCTCCACTACATGTATGACGTCATCATCTGTCCCGAAAAGGTTACTGGAAATTACTTTTTTAATTTCGAAGCATAGATGGAAATCTGATAGAGCGAGATCAGGTGAGAAGGGAGATGTTGAATCGATTGAAAGCCACAATCATAAACATAAGTCATGACAATAAAAGATTTGTGAGCAAAGGCATTGTCCGGGTGAACAAGCCACCTTAACCGATATTTCTACGGCGCTTGAACTTAATTTCTTCAGTTAACTGCCTAAGAAGTAAAGCATCAGCCATAATAATACCATGGACTTTATTTCCTATGTCAGATGTTGCCACAGTGATAGGACTTCAAGGACGGGGATCATCCTGAAGGTTATGCCTGTCAACATTAAAATCTGACACACACCTTTGACGGTAGCATATGGAGGGACATCTTCTCCTTGTGTTGCTAACGTGTCAACATGACTAGGGTTAGGAATTAGACCTTTTTTCAATAAATATTGAATTACAGAATAACTGCTATCTCCGCATTTTTGTCCATATTGCTAGTGTCACTTGCTCTGTTTTCTTTAGAATGTACCTGTTCGACAAGAAATGACCAAAGTTACCGTTCTTTGGGTACACAGCCTTAAACAGATGGAGAACATGAAAACTGACATCCCTGATTAACTCCCTCAAATAAGATGGACTCAAAACGTTATCAATCAACCTTCATATATATGTGTTTATTTATGTCTTATATTTTCTATGTTGTAGTACATCCTAGAATTATAATATTTTCCTATAAAAAGCAAAATACAACATGCTATGTTTAGAGTTATGTGAAAGGAAGTACACTAATAAACATAAAGATTCTATTTTAGTTATGTTATGACTGTGTATAATGTTTGTATTAGTGGTGCCAATCGCAGTAATTACGTTCATATGTAATTAGTTTTGTGCAGATTAATGGGTATTTGTGCACGTTCTATAGGAATTTGAGTAACAATTAGGAGGAAATACATTGACAGTTTGATTTTGGGCTGTAATCTCCACAAACTATTACCTGTTCAGTGTAACAAAGTAACTATTTCTGTCTTATGATATGTGATGTTTAAAACAATAGATGAAATTTTAGTGTTGCAGTACGTCAATCCTAAACTAACTCCCATGTTAATGTGTATTGGAGTAATGTTCCATATATCTCTCGTAGGAATTGACGTTTGATCGCGGAGGTTGTATACACAATTATTCAAAATATTTATCAATAACTCTATTTGAGGGAAACCCTGAATTTTGGTTTTTGATATGAGTAATTTGATGTTTATAAAATGTTTATGAGTCTACAAACTAAGTGAAAGCCATGCCAGAGACACATTTTTTAAATCTGGCATTTAAGAACATGAATGATAAATAAGTTTAACTTTGGTGGCTCTTTAAAATCTTAACTCCGAATCCGAATAGAAATGTATTTCACCTACGCCGGTGTATCTTAAACAGTTTCTCTATTGTGGTTCCAATGTCTTACTTCCAAAGCATTCCTCTCATTATATGTCAGTTACGTGACCCAACATCGGAATTGACCGGAGCGACCTCTTCCGATCAGCCTCAATTCATATTTGTTCAATTGGTGTTTTGAATTACAGTATTATTTGAAATTCTTTAGAATTAACTACTGAATGTATAATTAAATTATACATATACGTTTCCTCATATATTTTACTTATCTTAAATTGAGGTTAAATCTGTCATTTGCTTCTGCCAAGTTTTCTGTTCTTAACACTGATATTATTTCATGCAGGCATTTGTAAAAAATGTACATCAATCAATTACAGTGTATGTTTAAGATATATTCCATATCTATCTTAAATATTCTTTCGACTTTAGGTTTATGATTATCATTTACATTGTAAGATAACTTACAAATATATCTTTGTTCATTTCAGTCATTTCTGTGTGTAGTGTAGTTATTACTTTGTCAATATTTCCGAATGGGCTCCAGTGTCATGGACAGAAAATGATCCATAACCCAAAATAGCATCAGTCTAAAGATCACTCACAGTTTGCGAAATTTAACTTAAACTGAAAATTGATTAATGTGGCATAAAACAAAATGCAAAATAAAACATTGTTGGGGATGAAAAATATGAGAGGCTATGAACGAATAACTCTGGATTATAAGTTGACCCTCGTGAAATTCCTGAGGTGATATAGTAATACCCCAAATCACTAAAATTGACGATTAATATAATCTCAATGTGTTGGACACTTTTGGTCCAAAATATACTGTTGCATTAAATAATGCTAGTAAAAACACTGTGGTGATTATAAATGTTTAAGATATATTGGTGTATATACATCGTTTACAAAATGTATACATTGCTATATGAAGTCTAAATCAGAATTATAAAAACCAGGAGTATTTTCAGGAAACAATGATATACAAATAAAGGTTGCGAGAATACGATTTCCCGCTCTGTGTGTATGTGTGTGTGTGTGTATGTGTGTGTGTGCGTATATGTGTTTGATGTGTGCATATTTGTTTGATGTGTGTGTATGTGTCTGTATATGTGTTTGATGTGTGTGTGTATATGTGTGTGTTTGTGTGTGTGTATTTTATTTTATGAAAAAAATGTACACTTCTAAAACACATTAGTTCAACTTACTCTGTGGAGATTTGGGTTTTTCTCCAATTTCGCATTTCTGTGTAGTGTTTCAATATGTATACATTTAGACGGTTTATCTAATCGCAAATAACGTCACAAAACAAAGAGGCGTAATGAGGAATTTAAATTAGAATATTCATCAGAAAATCAGATAAAGTGATATTAAATTGACCTTCTCATCTATCCCAATTAATAACTGATAAGACCATACAAATCCACTTATCCTTGATCTTGGTTTGCATTCTTGTTTGTACCGTTTACACAGTATACTGGAATCAATTTGGATTTGATGAAAGTTTGTACGAAGTTATAGAATATATGTAGTACTGTTATCAAGACTCGCAAAATTGATGGTTTCTGGAATTGGACTACATATATTCTTGCACATTGATAGGATATAAATAGCATATGTAGTACTTCATTTTAACTATTGTTTTATTACTTCTTTGTAGATTCTTCCCTAAAAGTGTCCCATTTACTAACTTACACCAATTTCAAACATATCTCTTAGCGTTCATGAATATCCAGATAGAAATTTGATGGATGATATTTAAGATTTATTACAACTAGAACAAAAGTTTTGTGAGAACCATGAACACTGTGAAACGTGATTGTGTTTGCTGTAGGTGGTATTAATAGAAGCGTTTTATCGGTCTCCGTCAGAGAAAGGAACTGTGTGATCTTACAATCGATCAGCTACCAATTGCAGTTAAAAATGATTGAAAATACTTGCATTAGATAATCTGTGGTCTCGGAGAATTAACATTTGCTTGTAGAATACCTTACTTACACAGAGAAAGAGGTAAGAATATTTTTTTCTCATGATTTATCAAAACTTTCTTTTTCATTAGTCGTTTTCGTGTTTTGATATTTAGTGGAGATCACAAGACCACTGTTACAAGTATAATTTTAGATTAAATTAAATGTTTTGTATATATTGTTTTGCATTAATTAAGATAATCGTAATTTGTATTAAAGACTTTGGTCTATTTCTTTTTGCTCATTTATTTTTCTTTAATTGTACTTGAAATGAAACAATATCGCGATATGTGTTTTAATTACGCAAACAGGTTTTTGGGATTACATTTTCGTGACAAAAATGATTAGATGAATGATGGATAAATCGTATAGTGTGGGTTCGGGAAATTTGTAAAATATTTTGTCCATTGCGACTGACCATTACATAACCTATCATGTTGTCACGTATCCTTAATTTATTTCTCTTTGTTTGTGCTGATGGACTGCATCGCTTTATTTACATATGTCATTAGATACTATTTACGACAAATGCATCAGACAAAATGATAATCGAATAAAATTAGAATTAAAGTCACGGAATTCCTGAAATATATAAAACAAAATGTTCTGTCACTCTCTTTACGGTGTAGATTAATGGAACAATTGTTAAAAAAAACAATGAAAGCTTAATGATATTTGACTAATGAAATTTTAATGAAATCATTTCAAAAGCCGCAATTTTTTTTCTACCACATTAAATGATCGTTAATTTATCGAAATAATTTGTTAGTAATGTGGGAAAATCACCATATTGAAAACTTCTCCAACTGAACTTTCGTGAAAGAATAACGTTGACAGTAAGCGGGTATCAATTCTAACTACTGATGCTGTCTTAAAATAATAATAATAATAAAAAAAACAAATGCTATTCTGCATATTTCAGAATCGACGCACTGAAAGTTGAACTGGGAAGATAATTTATTCGTTAATAACAATCTTTAACACTGAAATCGTATTTCCACAGATTTCAGTAAAAACCGACGAAAAACATATTGTCGCGTACTAAGTAATAAAATAATGATTCAGTCCACCATTGTTAAATCTGAACTCATTACAGTCATTTAACAAATTATACACACATGTAAAGCCAAATAGTTTGAAATCGCAATTTCTTATCTCGATTTTGCTTTGAAAAAAAATACAGGTGAGTGTCTTATAGAGAACAATTATTTTTACCTGTGCGTACTAACAGTGAAATGAATATATTTTTGTTAAAGTCGTATTCATTTGAAGTTATAAATAGAAATTAACAGCTGCATTAGACGTATAGTCTACATAAGGGAAAAGTGTGTCTGCAAGCTAATGAACCAATTAATCTTGGATGATGCTTTCTAATGACGAAGTCATATATTCAGACGAACAAAAGGCTAAAACAAAAAAAGTTTTCATCTTGTTCTATAAGGTGCTTTTTCATAGATTTTCAGGTAGCCGAAATAAATCTTTATTTGTTCAGAATTATGAATTCATTTTTCATTGGTGAATTGAACATACTTATGTGGACTTTGTGAAATTTTGGAATGTAGTTTGTAAAACAATGCAACAAGTGATATAAATTCAGTTAATAAAATTCATTTGAATTAAGATGAATTCACTTTCGCTTCTCAAACTTATGATTCATTATGTCATTTTTAAGAACTCCCGTATTCGATTTGAAAACTACCGTGTACCTGGTAAATTTCGCCCCTATTTAAAATTATCCATTTAAGACAGAAAACATATTTATCCCGTCTTAAATTAGCCCTCAATCACAACACTGTCATGGCTGGCATGTATTTCTGTGCTTGAATAATTCGATTTCATTTGAAATTCGTCTTCATTATCTAAGGATGAAAAGGCAAAATTTAAACTAGAGCAAATATTTCTAGGTATACGGTATTCCATATTCAATTCGCGTAAGTGTTTTGTGTTCGCTGTTTACAATGAAGTAAAATATTAGTAAAGCTGATATTATGCATTTTGCATGGTAAAGATGTACAAGAATAGATGTATCAAAGCATGAAATAATGAGAAGTTAAGACAATACGTTTCTGAAACATACAATATGTTGTAAACTCTGGTTTGTTCAGATACCCAGGCAGAAAGTCGTAGAATATTGATTATTCCAGGATTATTGCAAGGGAAAATCATATTTCTGTGTCTGAATTCTGAACACGAAACCTTGTGTATTGTAGACAATGGAGTATTTCTGTAGAACAATAATTATCACCTTTTGAACTCGAACCAATTATAAAACCTACATTTTAATCAATGTGGTGTTGCTAGTCCCAGCTATTTACATTTTTCATGCCTATCGACCCTAGAGTGGCAATAGTCGAGTTAAAGACACGATGATGTGGCAAGTTAATATGGGACATCGTTGTATAGAATATGAAATATTGTTACACGTCATGTCACAGACCACGTTTTGAACATCTAAAAAAACACCTAGATGTAGCAGGAAGTTGTTGTCATTATGCAGATGCATAGGTCTATATCAAAACTGACTACTGTATTATACTTATTATATTATTCAGTTTACGTCAATTCATCGTTTTCTTTTTATCTATCTCTATCTGTTTGTCTATCTATCTATCTATCTATCTATCTATCTAACTGCCTGCCTCCATGCCTACAAATATATATGCATATATGTAGGTAGGTAGATATATATGTATGTATGTGTGTATGGAATATTTTATTAAATGACAAATACATTTTCGAATTCTATATTGACCACAAATCAATGGGAAAGCATTTCTCCCACCTTGAACAGGCGTTTCGCATTTCGGAATTTTTCTATCCTCACCAAAGGGTATATATAATCATATTGACATCTCAGTATGATTTTATTACTTCTGGCTTCCATGTTATAAATAATCAATGCATATATGGTGTCACATCAGATTTTTTAAAACATAATCCTATATAGATGTATTAAGTGGAAACGGACATTTCAGTTCTCATGGTAGGAACCTCTAATTCCAATCCTTTGAGAAACCCTCGTATCGGAACTCTCAGGAGGAGAGATTTCCTTATGAACTAAACACATCCATGTATGAATCTATAGGTCACCTGACATTATCTGTTGGTCAAACTTCTACATCATATGGATCAATTTTACATGATTCACAACATATGTGTATCACTTGCATGCACTGTTTAATTTCCTCGTAAGCTGCTATCATTTTATATGCAAATGTAAACTAATTTATCATTAGCAAGATTCGCAAGAATCCGAAATATCATTGTTAAAACAAGTTTGCAAATATATTGTTGATATAATGATACAGGGATTGTCCTAGCTTAAGATGGATATAAAGGTTCGTGTACACGAGAAAGTTTTAGATTTTGTGAGAGTAAACATACCGGATTATATTTCTTTAATGAGGACAATACTTATTATTATAACAGAATTTCAAATCGGCAAAATTTTGTCCTTTGACCTGCATCAGCAGGATCTATCGTATTTAAAGTTTGTCTGCTGACCTGATTTGCCATTTTGTTCTTGGTCGGAGCACCTTTAAGAGAGATGATATAAGGTGCACGCTGGGGCCACGCAGTGATGGCTTTTGGCCAATCACTGACTCTGCTTTATCTGAGAAATATAATATCATTTTCTGTATTTGTAATGAAGAAATTCTTAGAGGTTAGACCGTTTAAGCCAATTATAACTACAATGTTTATTTGTGAACGATGAGTATGACTGTTCATCATGCTGTATCGGCTGATTCATAGCAAATGATCATATATACAAATTCCTCAGCTGTCTGGTGTTATTTCAATGCTCGTTGAACGAACATATTGCCTAATTAAATATTTTGTATTTGAACTTGCATTCATCTCGATAAATATATCAACGTGATCTTCGTCAAACAAGTAGTTAGATAATGGTTGTTTCCTCGTCAAGATGGGATGTCGTGGGTCTTTTGGCGGCGGTTGAGACTTAACACCGAGTTATGGCATCACCACAGATGCGACGTATTAAATGACAAGCATTGCATTGGCGTAAGTCCATAGCACAGGTCAAATTTTGTGGGCTTCTTCAGTTGTTTAAGATGAAGTCTACATATAATATCTATTATATCAAACATAATAACAAAGTTATAATTTTCCAAAGCAATAAATCAAGACAAATGTTCAAGACAATCGTTTCTGCCAATAAGGCTTTATCAGTTAAATTGAAATGTAATATAGAAACAGAAAGTGGTATCCTTCAGAAACGCCAATAATAATAATAATAATAATAATAATAATAATAATAATAATAATAATAATAATAATAATAATAATAATAATAATTATAATAATAATAATAATGATGATTATAATAATAATAATGATGATAATAATAATAATAATAATAATAATAATAATAAAAATAATAATAATAATCTACATGAATTGTCTACTTCGTCTTAGAGTAAGAACTGTAAAACAAAATTCGGTTTATTTAATTAAAAATACAAAAAAGAGGAAATCAAAATGAAACAAAATATTTTTGAAAAGATAATTAATCTCTTATTTTCGATTAAAAGTAATATGTATTACAGTTATGCGTTTACTAATAGGAGATCAACATTTCTTAATACATGCAGCTCAACACATAGTCTAATCAATAAGATCTATGTTTATAGATATTTTTTTTTTCATAAAATGCAATTTTGTTTATTTTGCTCTTAAATACATGTTTACTCATTAACAACTGGAAAACAATATACTCTTCTGTAAATCAATGACTTAGACCAGTCCAAATGTGTCTTTAGATGTGAATGAGTTAAGAACCGTGTTACAGATGCATGAGATCACAGAGATAGCACGCACGTATTATGAATAAAAAATAAAACAACAATATATTTTCCTTGAAAGTTATGGAACTGGAATGTAATAAAATGTATAGTGCATTACGTAAATGAGTTTTATTTGTTTTAGTTCTCTACTCATCATTCAAATTTATTTATACATGCACTTAATATATCATTGCGATTTTCTGTCATTAAATATGCACGATCAACATTATATACACATGGTACTGAAATATAAATAATATTCTCGTGTCTTTAATCAAATTGAAACCTTTGAAATGTTTACAAAAATGCACTGATCACCCGGAAGTAAGCCCAGTTCCATTAGTTTAATTAGACAAAATAAACCTGTTAATGACAGTATTGTATGTACTATAAAGATTCAAGGAATACTTAATTTCATTTCATTTTGATATGCTTAAAAATATCCTCTTTGAATAACACGTAAAGGTTACTGCAATCGGGAGTACATTTATAAATTATCGGAGAGAGAGAGAGAGAGAGAGAGAGAGAGAGAGAGAGAGAGAGAGAGAGAGAGAGAGAGAGAGAGAGAGAGAGAGAGAGAGAGAGAGAGAGAGAGAGAGAGAGAGAGAGACAGAGAGAGAGAGAGAGAAAGTGAGAGAGGGAGATACAAAGAGAGGGAGATAGAGAGAGAGAGGAGAGAGAGATAGAGAGAGATAGGGTATTCTCTTAATTATTACAACAATGTCATGAAAATTGCCATCATGTGAACAATTCTAAGACCTGGACAGGAAACATGTCAAAACAGAGAATCGATAATAACGTTCGAATTCAGCATAATTACAAAATATCGTCATTGTTTCAAATGAATAGGCATATTTTATTATATCAAGCAGCGAGTAGGTTCTATAATAGAATATTTTATGTATTCACAAGTTGTACTCTACCAACAATAGCAACGGTTATCACAAAAAGTTCAATTTGCTCATATGTGAAATTACTATCGAACGCTAGGCTATTAGATTTTCTTTGTTTACTCTCTCTCTCTCTCTCTCTCTCTCTCTCTCTCTCTCTTTCTCTCTCTCTCTCTCTCTCTCTTTTTTTTTTTCTCTCTCTCTCTCAATTATGCAAATATAGACTAGGTCCTAGAATAATATACATAAAAATGTTCCACGTAAGGCTTAGTTTAAAGTTTCCAGTATTCTGTACTATGAAGCAGTTACTAAAATACTAAGTCAAAATAAGTCCTTAAAGGGGCTCGCCAAAATATATTATTTCGATTTTTCTACGTTTACTTCTTGCACTTGATGTACAATAACAAATAAGTGCTACACACAGACATAAATATCTTATATTCCTGTATATTGTTGTGAAAATAAGGTCAGGTCTTGTGTGGTATTCATATACAAATAGTAAGATTGAGTTTATTAATTGCTATTGAAAGAGTGCCAAACCTGGGTTTCTCAAGCAATTTTCACTAAATATATAGGGCTTCAAGAATTGTTATGCCTGTGTATAGCTCTTCTTTTTATATTGTATATCAATCTAAGAAGAAACTTAGCTAATGCCTCCTGTAAATACTGATTTTGTTGTGTCCGTAAGAGGGTATTTATATACCAATTTTACTATTCTTCACATTAAAATGATTTAGATAATAATCCTTTGTAAAAATGAGATTAATCACTAAATTGACTATATTTACACAACAATTTATCTCAGTCTTCTTAAAGAGAGTGAATTTACTGTTGACAATGCCAATCATGAAATGAGTAACAAAACAATGTCCTATACTGCTAAACATTTAGAATTAAAGATTTTGATGAAGAATCTATTATAAAATAATAATGATATAATTCATAGTTGTAATATAAAAAGAATAAATAAATGTTGTGAATAATAATAATAATAATAATAATAATAATAATAACTAGAGCTGAGCTTTTTGCTGAAGCAAAAAGGGGTCATCCGACCATAGCTGAGGCTACAGCTTTGATACAGCTTCAGCTCTGAGCAACAGGAGCACAGCTCAGTAGCTATGACCCTGAGACACGAAGTCCGATCCACAAAGACAATTTTTGATTTTTTGATTTGAAATGTTGAAATTGAGTTGTGACCTTGACTTTTGATCGGATGACCTTGAAACTTCACACATGTGTTCTTGAGCTCATTTCCTAAAAATCATCAACAATAACCTATATATAAAAGTTCTATAGTTTTTGAGGTATTTTCAGTTGAAATTTTCAATTTGAGCTGTGACCTTCACCTTTCATCGGATGACCTTGAAATTTCACACGCATGTTCTTCAGCTCATTCCCTACAAATCATCAACACTAACCTATATATAAAAGTTCTATAGTTTTTGAGCAATTTTGAGTTGAAATTTTCAATTTTAGCTGTGACCTTGACCTTTCATCGGATCACCTTGAAATTTCACACATGTGTTCTTCAGGTCATTCTCTACAAATCAGCAACACTAACATATATATAAAAGTTCTATAGTTTTTGAGCTATTTTGAGTTGAAATTTTCAATTTGAGCTGTGACCTTGACCTTTCATCGGATGACCTTGAAATATCGCACAAGTGTTCTTCAGATCATTCTCTACAAATCTGCAACACTAACATATATATAAAAGTTCTATAGTTTTTGAGCTATTTTGAATTGAAATTTTCAATTTGAGCTGTGACCTTGACCTTTCATCGGATGACCTTGAAATTTCACACACATGTTACTCAGCTCATTCCCTACAAATCTACAACAGTAACATATATATAAAAGTTCTATAGTTTTTGAACTATTTTGAGTTGAAATTTTCAATTTGAGCTGTAACCTTGACCTTTCATCGCATGACCTTGAAATTTCACACGTATGTTCTTCAGCTCATTCCCTACAAATCTTCAACACTAACATATATATAAAGGTTCTATAGTTTTTGAGCTATTTTGAGTTGAAATTTTCAATTGGAGCTGTGACCTTGACCTTTCATCGGATGACCTTGAAATTCCACACACATGTTTTTCAGTTCAATCCCTACAAATCATCAACACTAACCAATATATAAAAATTCGATAGTTTTTGAGCTATTTTGAGTTGAAATTTTCAATTTGAGCTGTGACCTTGACCTTTGATCCAACGACCTTTGAAACTTTACATCAAAAACCCCCTTCCAAATCATCGACTTATCTACATATCTTGTACAGTAACAGGTATATAAAAGTTTCACCGTTTTCCGAGGCTATTTTCAATGAAATTTTTTGAGAAATTTCAAACTCACCTGTGACCTTGACCTTTTATCCGATGACCATGAAATTTTCGTATGAACATTTATCAGACATATTTCTGTACAAATCACTCATGTATATGTTTATACTAAAATCAGATAGTTCTAGAGATATTGAGATTTCAAAATTTTAAAGGTCTTTGTGACCTTGACCTTAAATCACGTGACCTTGAAATTTTTTGAGCTTCTGTAACTCATGAAACTGAACAACTTTCTCATGCATATGTCTATAGTAAAGATGTGTAGTTTCTGAGATATTTTGACTTTCCTCTAATTTTTAGCTGAAAAAATATGAGCCCTTTTTTCAGCCCCTAGCGAGCTTTTTTCAGGGGACACTTGGATCAAAATTTGAAACCCACATGCAACCACTTCAGTCTTTGCTCTACCAGAAAATTCAAACAGATTTGCTCTAAGTAGCTTCAGTAGTTGTTGAGAAAATTTTTGTGCCACCAAAATGGGACATGAAAAAAGTGATAAAGGGCGATAACTCGGGAAGAAAAGGTGATATTGAAAAAATTTCAAAAACCTATCTGTAGAATGTTCCTGTGCACAAACGCTGAAAATTTGAGCAAAATCGGCCAAGCCGTTTTTGCTCTAGAGCTGACACAAAATCTACTAGGAAAAAAAGAATAATAATAATAATAATAATAATAATAACTAGAGCTGAGCTTTTTGCTGAAGCAAAAAGGGGTCATCCGACCATAGCTGAGGCTACAGCTTTGATACAGCTTCAGCTGAGGGCAATCAGAGCAAAGTTCAGAAGCTATGACCCTGAGACCGAAGTCCGATCCACAAAAAGACAATTTTTGATTATTTTGAGTTGAAATGTTGAAATTGAGTTGTGACCTTGACTTTTGATCGGATGACCTTGAAAACTTCACACATTTGTTCTTGAGCTCATTCCCTATAAATCATCAAAAATAACCTTTATATAAAAGTTCTAGTCAGTTTTTGAGCTATTTTGGAGTTGAAATTTTCAATTTGAGCTGTGACCACCTTGACCTTTCATCGGATTACCTTGAAATTTCACACGTATGTTCTTCAGCACATTCCCTACACAAATCATCAACACTAACCTATATATACAAGTTCTATAGTTTTTATGAGCTATTTTTGAGTTGAAATTTTCAATTTGAGCTGTGTCCTTGACCTTTCATCGGATGACCTTGAAAATTTCACACATGTGTTCTTCAGGTCTCATTCACTACAAATCGGCAACACTAACATATATATAAAAGTTCTATAGTTTTTGAGCTATTTTGAGTTGAAATTTTCGGTTTGAGGCTGTGACCTTGACCTTTCATCGGATGGACTTGAAACTTCACACATATGTTCTTCAGGTTAATCACCTACAAATCATCAACATGAATCTATATATAAAAGTTCTATAGTTTTTGAGCTATTTTGAGTTGAAATTTCTCAATTTTGAGCTGTGACCCTTGACCTTTCATCGGTATGACCTTGAAATTTCACACATATGTTCTTCAGGTTAATCCCTAACAAATCATCAACATTAACCTATATATAATAAAAGTTCTATAGTTTTTGAGCTATTTGAGTTGAAATTTTCAATTTTGAGCTGTGACCTTGACCTTTTTCATCGGATGACCTTGAAATTTCACACGTAATGTTCTTTCAGCTCATTCCCTACAAATCTTCAACATAACATATATACAAAAGTTCTATAGTTTTTTGAGCTATTTTGAGTTGAAATTTTCAATTTTGAGCTGTGACCTTGACCTTTCATCGCGATGACCTTGAAATGTATCACACATATGTTTTTCAGCTCTTTCCCTACAAATCATCAACACTAACCTATATATAAAAGTTCTATAGTTTTTGAGTTATTTTGAGTTGAAATTTTCAATTTCAACTGTGACCTTGACCTTTGATGATGCAACGACCTTGAAACTTTACATCAAAATTCCTCATCAAAATTATCTACAATATCTTTGTACAGGTAACAGGTATATAAAAGTTTCACAAAAACCGTTTTCGAGATATTTATTATTTTCAATTGAAATTTTTAGAGAAATTTCAAACTCACCTGTGACCTTGACCTTTTATCCGATGACCATGAAATTTCGTATGAACATTTATCAGCCTATTCTCTACAAATCATTCATGTATATGTCTATACTAAAATCTGATAGTTCTAGAGATATTGAGATTTAAAATATTTAAAGGTCTTTGTGACCTTGACCTTAAATTACGTGACCTTGAAACTTTTTGTGCTTCTGCAGCTCATGAAACTGAACAACTTTCTCATGCATATGTTTTATAGTAAAGATGTGTAAAGTTTCTGAGATATTTTGACTTTTCTCTCATTTTTAGCTGAAAAAATATGAGCCCGTTTTTTCAGCCCCTAGCGAGCTTTTTTCAGGGGACACTTGGATCAAATTTGAAACCCACATGCACCACTTCAGTCTTTGCTCTACCAGAAAATTCAAACAGATTTGCTCTAGCTTCAGTAGTTGTTGAGAAAATTGTGCCACAAAATGGGACATGAAAAAAGTGATAAAGGCCGATAACTCGGGAAGGGAAAGGTGATATTGAAAAAATTTCAAAAAACCTATCTGTAGAATGTTCCTGTGCACAAACGCTGAAAATATTGAGCGAAAATGGCTGAGCCGTTTTTGCTCTAGAGCTGACACAAAATCTACTAGGAAAAAAAAGAATAATAAATAATAATAATAATAATAATAATAACTAGAGCTGAGCTTTTTGCTGAAGCAAAAAGGGGTCATCCGAACATAGCTGAGGATACAGCTTTGATACAGCTTCAGCTGAGGAACAGAGCAAAGCTTAGAAGTTCTGACCCTGAGACCGAAGTCCGATCCTCAAAGACCAATCTTGATATATTGAGCTATTTTGAGTTGAAATGTTGAAATTGAGCTGTGACCTTGACCTTTAATTAGATGACCTTGAGATTTTCCTCAAATATTCTTCAGCACATTGTCTACAAATCTCCTTAGCAACATGTATACAAAAGTTCTATAGTTTTTTAGCTATTTGGAGCTGAAATTTTCAATTTAACCTTTGACCTTGACCTTCAATCGGATGACCTTGAAACTTTACACATATGTTCTTCAGCTCATTCCCTACAAATCATCAACACTAACCTAAATATAAAAGTTCTATAGTTTTTGAGCTATTTTGAGTTGAAATATTTGATTTGATGTGTGACCTTGACCTTTCATCGGATGACCTTGAAACTTCACACACATGTTCTTTACCTCATTCCCTACAAATCATCAACACTAACATATATATAAAAGTTCTATAGTTTTTGAGCTATTTTGAGTTTAATTTTTCAATTTGAGCTGTGACCTTGACCTTTCATCGGATGACCTTGAAACTTCACACATATGTTCTTTAGCTCATTCCCTACAAATCATCAACACTAACCTATTATAAAAAGTTCTATAGTTTCTGAGCTATTTTGAGTTGAAATTTTCAATTTGAGCTGTGACCTTGACCTTTCATCGGATGACCTTGAAAATTTCACACAATTGTTCTTCCAGCTCATTCCCTAAAAATCCTCAACACTAAGATATTATAAAAGTTCTATAGTTTTTGAGCTATTTTGAGTTGAAATTTTCAATTTGAGCTGTAACCTTGACCTTTCATCCGATGACCTTGAAATTTCACACGTATGTTCTTCAGCTCATGCCCTACAAATCATCAACACTAACTTATATATAAAAGTTCTATAGTTTTTGAGCTATTATGAGTTGAAATTTTCAATTTGAGCTGTGACCTTGACCTTTTATCGGATGACCTTGAAATTTCACACGTATGTTCTTCAGCTCATTTCCTACAAATGTTCAATACTAACATATATATAAAAGTTCGATAGTTTTTGAGCTATTTTGAGTTGAAATTTTCAATTTGAGCTGTGACCTTGACCTTTCATCGGATGACCTTGAAATTTCACACATATGTTTTTCAGCTCATTCCCTTACAAATCATACAACACTAACCTATATATAAAAGTTCTATAGTTTTTGAGCTATTTTGAGTTGAAATTTTCAATTTGAGCTGTGACCTTGACCTTTCATCAGATCACCTTGAAACTTCACACATACGTTCTTCAGCTCATTTCCTACAAATCTCTAATACTAACTTGTTATAAAAGTTCTATAGTTTTTGAGTTATTTTGAGTTGAAATTTTCAATTTGAGCTGTGACCTTGACCTTTGATCCAAGACCTCTGAAACATTACATACAAATTTCCTCATTGAATTATCTACATTATCTTGTACAGTAACATGGTATATAAAAGTTTCACCGTTTTCGAGCTATTTTCAATTGAAATTTTTAGAGAAATTTCAAACTCACCTGTGACCTTGACCTTTTATTCGATGACCATGAAATTTCGTATGAACATTTATCAGCCTATTCTCAACAAATCACTCATGTATATGTCTATACTAAAATCAGAAAGTTCTAGAGATATTGAGATTTTAAATATTCAAAGGTTTCTGTGACCTTGACCTTAAATCCTGTGACCTTGAAACTTTTTGAGCTTTTGCAACTCATGAAACAGAAGAACTTTCTCATGCATATGTCTATACTAAAGATGCTTAGTTTCTGAGATATTTTAACTTTTGTCTCATTTTTAGCTGACAAAATATGAACCCTTTTTTCAGCCCCTAGCGAGCTTTTTTTAGGGGACACTCAGATCAAATTTGAAACACACAAGCACAACTTCAGTCTTTGCTCTTTCACAGAAAATCCAAACAAGATTACTACTCTAAGCTTCAGTAGTTGCTGAGAAAATTGTGCCACTAAATGGGACATGTGAAAAATGAAAAGGGGAGATAACTCTGAAAATAGAGGGAATTTTGAAAAAATGAGAAAAATGACCCCAGATCATCTGATGCTTTAATGTTGCTGAAAATTTGAGCAAAATCGGCTGAGCCGTTTATGAGCTACAGCCAGTACAAAATCTATTGGAGAAAAAAAAAAAGAATAATTAATAATAACTAGAGCTGAGCTTTTTGCTGAAAGCAAAAAGGGGTCATCCGGATTACAGCTGAGGATACAGCTTTGATATACAGCTTCAGCTGAGCAACAGAGCAAAGCTCAGAAGCTACAGCTTTGATACAACTTCAGTTGAGCAACAGAGCAAAGCTCAGAAGCTACAGCTTTGATACAGCTTTAGTTGAGCAACAGAGCAAAGCTAAGAAGCTATGACCCTGAGACCGAAGTCCGATCCTCAAAATAAAAATCTTGATATTTTGAACTACTTTGAGTTGAAATGTTGAAAGTGAGCTGTGACCTTGACCTTTGATCGGATGACCTTCAAACTTTCCACAAATAGTCTGCAGCGCATTGTCTACAAATCTCCTTCAGCAACATGTATACAAAAGTTCTATAGCTAATGAGCTTATTTGCGTTGAAATTCCAATTTGAGCTGTGACCTTGATCTTTCATCGGATGACCTTGGAACCTCACACATATGATCTTTAGCTCATTCCCTACAAACATCAACACTAACCTATATATAAAAGTTCTATAGTTTTTGAGCTATTTTGAGTTGAAATTTTCAATTTGAGCTGTGACCTTGACCATTCACCGGATGACCTTGAAATTTCACACATATGTTCTTCATCGTATTCCCTACAAATCTTCAACACTAACATATATATAAAAGTTCTATAGTTTTTGAGCTATTTTGAGTTGAAATTTTCAATTTGAGCTGTGACCTTGACCTTTCATCGGATGACCTTGAAATTTCACACAGTTATGTAATGTTCCTCAGCTCATTCCCTACAAATCTTCAACACTAACATATATATAAAAGTTCTATAGTTTTTGAGCTATTTTGAGTTGAAATTTTCAATTTGAGCTGTGACCTTGACCTTTCATCGGATGACCTTGAATCTTCTCACAGATGTTCCTATTTTTTCCTCATTCCCTACAAATCTTCAACACTAAACTATATAAATAAAAGTTCTATAGTTTTTGAGCTATTTTTGAGTTGGAAATTTTCAATTTGAGCCTGTGACCTTGACCTATTCGTCGGATGACCTTGAAACTTCACACATATGTTATTCACTACATTTCCCTACAATCAACAACACTAACCTATATATAAAAGTTCTACAGTTTTTGAGCTATATTTTGAGTAGAAATTTTCAATTTGAGCTGTGACCTTGACCTTTCATCGATGACCTTGAAACTTCACACATATTCTTCTTTTCATTCCCTACAAATCATCAACACTAACCTATATATAAAAGTTCTATAGTTTTGAGCTATTTTGAGTTGAAAATTTCAATTTGAGGTATGACCCTGACCTTTCAATCGGATGACCTTGAAACTTCACACAATGTGTTTTTCACCTCATTCCCTACAAATCTTCAACACATAACATATATATAAAAGTTCTTATAGTTTTTGAGCGATTTTGAGTTGAAATTTTCAATTTGAGCTGTGACCCTTGACCTTTCATCGGATGACCTTGAAACTTCACAACATGCGTTATTCAGCTCATTCCGCTACAAATCATCAACACTAACGTATATAAAAGTTTTATAGTTTTTGAGCTATTTTGAGTTGAAAATTTCAATTTGAGCTGTGACCTTGACCTTTCATCGGATGACTTTGAAATTTCACACATTATGTTCTTCAGCTCATTCCCTACAAATCATCAACACTAACATATATATAAAAAGTTCTATAGTTTTTGAGCTATTTTGAGTTGAATTTTTCAATTTGAGCTGTGACCTTGACCTTGAATCGGATGACCTTGAAATTTCACACATATATTCTTCAGCTCATTCCCTACAAATCTTCTACACTAACCTATATATAAAAATTCTATAGTTTTTGAGCAATTTTGAGTTGAAATTTTCAATTTGAGCTGTGACCTTGACCTTTCATCGGATGACCTTGAATCTTCTCACAGATGTTCCTCAGCTCATTCCCTACAAATCTTCAACACTAACATATATATAAAAGTTCTATAGTTTTTGAGCTATATTTGAGTTGAAATTTTCAATTTGAGATCGGTGACCTTGACCTTTCGTCGGTCGGATGACCTTTGAAACTTCACACATATGTTATTCACTACATTCCCCTACAAATCAACAACACTAACCTATATATAAAAGTTCTACAGTTTTGAGCTATTTTGAGTAGAAATTTTCAATTTGAGCTGTGACCTTGACCTTTCATCGGATGACCTTGAAACTTCACACATATGTTCTTTAGGTCATTCCCTACAAATCATCAACACTAACCTATATATAAAGTTCTAAAGTTTTTGAGCTATTTTGAGTTGAAATTTTCAATTTGAGCTGTTGACCTTGACCTTTTCATCGGATTGACCTTGAAAACTTCACACATGTGTTTTTCACCTCATTCCTACAAATCTTCAACACTAACATATATATAAAAGTTCTATAGTTTTGAGCGATTTTGAGTTGAAATTTTCAATTTGAGCTGTGACCTTGACCTTTCATCGGATGACCTTGAAACTTCACACATGCGTTATTCAGCTCATTCCCTACAAATCATCAACACTAACGTATATAAAAGTTTTATAGTTTTTGAGCTATTTTGAGTTGAAAATTTCAATTTGAGCTGTGACCTTGACCTTTCATCGGATGACTTTGAAATTTCACACATATGTTCTTCAGCTCATTCCCTACAAATCATCAACACTAACCTATATATAAAAGTTCTATAGTTTTTGAGCTATTTTGAGTTGAATTTTTCATTTGAGCTGTGACCTTGACCTTGAATCGGATGACCTTGAAATTTCACACATATATTCTTCAGCTCATTCCCTACAAATCTTCTACACTAACCTATATATAAAAATTCTATAGTTTTTGAGCAATTTTGAGTTGAAATTTTCAATTTGAGCTGTGACCTTGACCTTTCATCGGATGACCTTGAAACTTCACACATGTCTTACTCAGCTCATTCCCTACAAATCATCAACACTAATATATATATAAAAGTTCTATAGTTTTGAGTTATTTTGAGTTGAAATTTTCTATTTTGAGCTGTGACCTTGACCTTTGATCCAACGACCTTGAAACTTGACATAAAAAATGTCCTCATCGAATTATCTCCATATCTTGTACAGTAAACAGGTATATAAAAGTTTCACCGTTTTTCGAGCTATTTTCAATTGAAATTTTTAGAGAAATTTCAAACTCTCCTGTGACCTTGACCTTTTATTTCAATGACCATGAAATTTTCGGTTGAATATTCAACAGCCTAATATCTACAAATCACTCATGTATATGTCTTATACTAAAATCAGATAGTTCTAGAGATATTGAGATTTTAAATTTTCAAAAGGTCTCTGTGGACCTTGATCTTAAATCATGTGACCTTGAAACTTTTTTGAGCATGTGCAGCTCATAAAACTGAACAACTTTTTCATGCATATGTCTATAGTAAAGATGCTTCGTTTCTGAGATATTTTAACTTTTGTCTCATTTTTAGCTCACAAAATCTGAACCCTTTTTTCAGCCCCTAGCGAGCTTTTTTCAGGGGACACTTAGATCAAATTTGAAATATTCCTGCACAACTACAGTATTTGCTCTTCCAGGAAAATCCAAACAGATTTACTCTAGCTTCAGTAGTTCCTGAGAAAAATGTGCCACAAAATGGGACATGTGAAAAATGAAAAGGGGAGATAACTCTGAAAATAGAGGGAATTTTGAAAAAATGAGAAAAATGACCCCGGTTCATCTGATGCTGTAATGTTGCTGAAAATTTGAGCGAAATCGGCTGAGCCGTTTATGAGCTACAGAGAGTACCAAAATCTATTGGAGAAAAAAAAAAAGAATAATAATAATAATATTCACGAAAACAATAGGGTCATCCGACCTAAAGTCGGATGACCCTAACTAGAGCTGAGCTTTTTGCTGAAGCAAAAAGGGGGTCATCCGATTACAGCTCAGGCTACAGCTTTGATTACAGCTTCAGCTGAGCAACAGAACAAAGCTCAGAAGCTACAGCTTTGATACAGCTTCAGTTGAGCAACAGAGCACAAAGCTCAGAAGCTACAGCTTTGATACAGCTTCAGCTGAGCAACAGAGCAAAGCCTCAGAAGCTACAAGCTTTGATACAGCTTCAGTTTGAGCAACAGAGCAAAGCTCAGAAGCTATGACCCTCAGACCGAAGTCCGATCCTCAAAAAACAATCTTGATATTTTTGAACTAATTTCAGTTGAAATGTTGAAAGTGAGCTGTGACCCATTGACCTTTGATCGGATGACCTTCAAACTTTCCACAAATAGTCTTCGAAGCGCATTGTCCTACAAATCCCTTCAGCAACATGTATACAAAAGTTCTATAGCTAATGAGCTTATTTGAGTTGGAAATTTAAAAAAAGAGCTGTGACCTTGACCCTTTACTCTGGATGACCTTGAAACCTCATATATTTGTTCTGTTCAGCTCATTCCATAAAAATCATTAACACTAACCAATATATAAAAATTCTATAGTTTTTGAGTTGAAATTTTCAATTTGAGCTGTGACCCCCTTGACCTTTCATCGGATGACCCTTGAAACTTCACATATATGTTCTTTAGAGCTCTTTCCCTACAAATCATCAACACTAACCTATATATAAACAGTTCTATAGTTTTTTGAGCTATTTTGAGTTTGAAATTTTCTATTTCAAGCTGTGACCTTGACCTTTCCTCGCATGACCTTGAAATTTCACACATATGTTCTACAGCTCATTCCCTAAAAATCATCACACTAACCTATTATATAAAAGTTCTAAAGTTTTTGAGCTATTTTGAGTTGAATTTTTCAATTTGAGCTGTGACCTTGACCTTTGATCCAACGACCTTGAAATTTCACACATAAGTTCTTCAGTTAATTTTCTACAAATCGTCAACACTAACATATATATAAAAGTTCTATAGTTTTTGAGCTATTTTGAGTTGAAATTTTCAATTTGAGCTGTGACCTTGACCTTTCATCGGATGACCTTTAAACTTCATATATATATTTTTTCACTCATAATCCTACAAATCTCTAAACACTAATCCTATATATAAAAGTTTCTATAGTTTTTGAGTTATTTTTGAGTTGAAATGTTTCAATTTGAGCTGTGTGACCTTGACCTTTCATCCAACGACCTTGAAAACTTTACATAAGAATTCCTCATGGAATTATCTACATATCTTGTACAGTAACAGGTATATAAAAAAGTTTCAAAAACCGTTTTCGAGCTATTTTCAATTGAATTTTTTTAGAGAAATTTCAAAACTCACCTGTGACCTTGACCTTTTATTTGATGACCGTGAAATTTGGGATGAATATTCAACAGTCTATTCTCTACAAATCACTCATGTATATGTCTATACTAAAATCAGATAGTTCTAGAGATATTGAGATTTTAAATTTTCAAAGGTCTCTGTGACCTTGACCTTATATCATGTGACCTTGAAACTTTTTGAGCTTGTGCAGCTCATGAAACTAAACAACTTTCTCATGCATATGTCTATAGTAAAGATGCTTAGTTTCTGAGATATTTTGACTTTTGTCTGATTTTTAGCTCACAAAATATGAACCCTTTTTTCAGCCCCTAGCGAGCTTTTTTCGTGGGACACTCAGATCAAATTTGAAATATTCCTGCACAACTACAGTCTTTGATCTTTCAGAAAATCTAAACAGGTTCGCTGAAGCTTTAGCTGTTGCTGAGAAAAATGAGCCACAAAATGAGACATGTGAAAAATGAAAAGGGGAGATAACTCTGAAAATAGAGGGGAATTTTCAAAAAATGAGAAAAACGGGTCTAAGACTTTTGGATGATGCATAGATGCTGAAAATTTGAGCGAAATCGGATGAGCCGTTTTTGCTCTAGAGATGACACAAAATCTGGTTGGAGAAAAAAAAAAGAAGAAGAAGAAGAAGAAGAATAATAATAATAATCGCAATAACAATAGGGTCATCCGACCTGAAGTCGGATGACCCTAATAACTAGAGCTGAGCTTTTTGCTGAAGCAAAAAGGGGTCATCCGACCATAGCTGAGGATACAGCTTTGATACAGCTTCAGCATCTGAGCAACAGAGCAAAACTTAGAAGTTGTGACCCTGAGAACCGAAAAAAAAAAAAGTCCGATCCTCAAAGACCAATCTTGATATATTGAGCTATTTTGAGTTGAAATGTTGAAAGTGAGCTGTGACCTTGACCTTTGATTAGATGACCTTGAGACCTTCCTCAAATAATCTTCAGCACATTGTCTACAAATCTCCTTTGCAACATGTATACAAAAGTTCTATAGTTTTTTAGCTATTTGGAGCTGAAATTTTCAATTTAACCTTTGACCTTGACCTTCAATCAGATGACCTTGAAATTTCACACATGTGTTCTTCAGGTCATTCACTACAAATCTCTAACACTAACCTATATATAAAAGTTCTATAGTTTTTGAGCTATTTTGAGTTGAAATTTTAAATTTGAGCTGTGACCTTGACCTTTCATCGGATGACCTTGAAACTTCAAACATATGTTCTTCAGGTTAATCCCTACAAATCATCAAACTAACCTATATATAAAAGTTCTATAGATTTTGAGCTATTTTTTTTTGAAATTTTCAATTTGAGCTGTGACCTTGACCTTTCATCGGATGACCTTGAAATTTCACACATATGTTCTTTTTGCTCATTCCCTACAAATCATCAACACTAACCTATATATAAAAGTTCTATAGTTTTTGAGCTATTTTGAGTTGAAATTTTCAATTTGAGCTGTGACCTTGACCTTTCATCGGATAACCTTGAAATTTCACAAATATGTTTTTCAGCTCATTCCCTACAAATCATCAACACTAACTTGTATATAAAAGTTCTATAGTTTTTGAGCTATTTTGAGTTGAAATTTTTCAATTTTGAGCTGTGACCTTGACCTTTGATCCAACGACCTTGAAAATTTACATCAAAATTTCTCATCGAATAATCTACATATCTTGTTACAGTAACTGGTATTATAAAAAGTTTCACCGTTTTCGAAGCTATTTTCAATTGAAATTTTTTAGAGAAATTTCCAACTCACATGTGACCTTGACCTTTTATCCGATGACCATGAAATTCCGTATGAACATTTATCAGTCTATTCTCTACAAATCATTCATGTATATGTCTATACTAAAATCTGATAGTTCTAGAGATATTAAGATTTTAAATTTTCAAATATCTCTGTGACCTTGACCTTAAATTCTGTGACCTTGAAACTTTTTGAACATGTGTAGCTCATAAAACCGAACAACTTTCTCATGCATATGTCTATAGTAAAGATGCTTAGTTTCTGAGATATTTTGACTTTTGTCTCATTTTTAGCTGACAAAATATGAACCCTTTTTTCAGCCCCTAGCGAGCTTTTTTTTTCAGGGGAGACTCAGAATCAAATAATGAAACCCACCATTGCACCACTTCAGTCTTTGCTCTTTCAGAAAATCCAAAAAAAACAGATTTACTCTAGCTTCAGTAGTTCCTGAGAAAATTGTGCCACAAAATGGGACATGAGAAAATTGAAAAGGGGAGATAACTCTGAAAATAGAGGGAATTTTAAGAAAATGAGAAAAATGATCCTAGATCCTATGATGCTTCAATGTTGCTGAAAATTTGAGCGAAATCGGCTGAGCCGTTTATGAGCTACAGCCAGTACAAAATCTGTTGGAGAAAAAAAAAAAGAATAATAATAATAACTAGAGCTGAGCTTTTTGCTGAAGCAAAAAGGGGTCATCCGATTACAGCTGAGGCTAAAGCTTTGATACAGCTTCAGCTGAGCAACAGAGCAAAGCTCAGAAGCTACAGCATTGATACAGCTTCAGTTGAGCAACAGAGGAAAGCTCAGAAGCTACAGCATTGATACAGCTTCAGCTGAGCAACAGAGGAAAGCTCAGAAGCTACAGCTTTGATACAGCTTCAGTTGAGCAACAGAGCAAAGCTCAGAAGCTATGACCCTGAGATCGAAGTCAGATCCTCGAAAATAATCTTCATATTTTGAACTACTTTGAGTTGAAATGTTGAAAGTGAGCTGTGACCTTGACCTTTCATCGGATGACCTTCATATTTTCCACAAATAGTCTTCAGCGCATTGTCTACAAATCTCCTTTAGCAACATGTATACAAAAGTTCTATAGCTAATGAGCTTATTTGAATTGAAATTTAAAAAAATGAGCTGTGACCTTGACCTTTACCCGGATGACCTTGTGACACCTCCATAACATTTGTTCATCAGCTCATTCCATACAAATCATTAACACTAACCCAATATATAAACGTTCTATAGTTTGAGTTGAAATTTTCAATTTGAGCTGTGACCTTGACCTTTCATCGGATGACCTTGAAACTTCACACATATGTTCTTTACCTCATTCCCTACAAATTCATCAAACAACTAACCTATATATAATAGTTTCTATAGTTTTTGAGCTATTTTGAGTTGAAATTTTCAATTTGAGCTGTGACCTTGACCTTTCATCGGATGACCTTGAAACGATTCACACATATGTTCTTCAGCTCATTCTCCCTACAAATATTCAAAACACTAACATTATATATAAAAGTTCTATAGTTTTTTAGCTATTTTGAGTTGAAATTTTCAATTTGAGCTGTGACCTTGACCTTTGATCGGATTTGACCTTTGAAACTTCACACATATGTTCATTTCAGCCTCAAATCCCTACAAATCTTCAACTCTAACATATATATAAAAGTTCTATAGTTTTTGAGCTATTTTGAGTTGAAATTTTCAATTTGAGCTGTGACCTTGACCTTTAATCGGATGACCTTGAAATTTCACACATATGTTTTTCAGCTCATTCCCTACAAATCATCAACAGTAACCTATATATAAAAGTTCTATAGTTTTTGAGCTATTTTGAGTTGAAAATTTCAATTTGAGCTGTGACCTTGACCTTTTATCGGATGACCTTGAAATTTCACACGTATGTTCTTCAGCTCATTCCCTACAAATCTTCAACACTAACATATATATAAAAGTTCTATAGTTTTTGAGCTATTTTGAGTTGAAATTTTCAATTTGAGCTGTGACCTTGACCTTTCATCAGATGACCTTGAAATTTCACATATATGTTTTTCAGCTCATTCTCTACAAATCATTAACACTAACCAATATATAAAAGTTCTATAGTTTTTGAGTTATTTTGAGTTGAAATTTTCAATTTGAACTGTGACCTTGACCCTTGATCCAACGACCTTGAAACTTTACATAAAAATTCCTCATCAAATTATCTACATATCTTGTACAGTAACAGGTATATAAAAGTTTCTACACACTCGTTTTTCGAGCTATTTTCAATTGAAATTTTTAGGGAAATTTCAAACTCACCTGTGACCTTGACCTTTTATTCGATGACCATGAAATTTCGTATAAACATATATCAGGCTATTATCTACAAATCACTCATGTATATGTCTATACTAAAATCTGATAGTTCTAGAGATATTGAGATTTTAAATTTTCAAATGTCTCTGTGACCTTGACCTTAAATGCTGTGACCTTGAATCTTTTTTAGCTTGTGCAGCTCTTGAAACTGAACAACTTTCTCATGCATATGTCTATAGTAAAGATGCTTAGTTTCTGAGATATTTTGACTTTTGTCTCATTTTTAGCTGACAAAATATGAACCCTTTTTTCAGCCCCTAGCGAGCTTTTTTCAGGGGACACTCAGATGAAATTGAACATAATCTTGCACAACTTCAGCCTTTGCCCTTTCAGAAAATTCAAACAGATTTACTCTAGCTTCAGTAGTTGTAGAGAACGTGGACCCACAAAATTGGACATGAAAAAAGTGATAAAGGAAGATAACTCAAGAAGGAAAGGAGACTTTTGTCTCATTTTTAGCTGACAAAATATGAACCCTTTTTTCAGCCCCTAGCGAGCTTTTTTCAGGGGACACTCAGATGAAATTGAACATAATCTTGCACAACTTCAGCCTTTGCCCTTTCAGAAAATTCAAACAGATTTACTCTAGCTTCAGTAGTTGTAGAGAACGTGGACCCACAAAATTGGACATGAAAAAAGTGATAAAGGGAGATAACTCAAGAAGGAAAGGAGGATTTTTGAAAAAATTTCAAAAAACCTATCTGTAGAATTATGCTGTGCACAAGCGCTGAAAATTTGAGCAAAATCGGCTGAGCCGTTTTTGCTCTAGAGCTGACACAAAATCTACTAGGAAAAAAAAAAAAATAATAATAATAATAATAATAATAATAAAAATAATTGCAATAACAATAGGGTCATCCGACCTGAAGTCGGATGACCCTAATAATATAAAACTAGAGCTGAGCTTTTTGCTGAAGCAAAAAGGGGTCATCCGATTACAGCTGAGGCTAAAGCTTTGATACAGCTTCAGCTGAGCAACAGAGCAAAGCTCAGAAGCTTACAGCTTTGATACAGCTTCAGTTGAGCAACAGAGTAAAGCTCAGAAGCTATGATCCCTGAGATCGAAGTCTGATCCTCAAAAAACCAATCTTGATATTTTGAACTACTTTTAGTTGAAATGTTGAAAGTGAGCTGTGACCTTGACCTTTCATCGGATGACCTTGAAATTTCACACATATGTTCTTCAGCTCATTCCCTACAAATCTTCAACACTAACTTATATATAAAAGTTATATAGTTTTTGAGTTGAAATTTTCAATTTGAGCTGTGACCTTGACCTTTCTTTGGATGACCTTGAAATGTCACACGTATGTTCTTCAGATCATTCACTACAAATATGCAACAGTAACATATATATAAAAGTTCTATAGTTTTTGAGCTATTTTGAGTTGAAATTTTCAATTTGAGCTGTGACCTTGATCTTTTATCGGATGACCTTGAAAATTCACACAGATGTGAATCAGCTCATTCCCTATAAATCTTCAACAGTAACATATTTATAAAAGTTCTATAGTTTTTGAGCTATTTTGAGTTGAAATTTTCAATTTAAGCTGTGACCTTGACCTTTCATCGGATGACCTTGAAATTTCACACATCTGTTCTTCAGCTCATTCCCTACAAATCTGCAACAGTAACATATATATAAAAGTTCTATACTTTTTGAGCTATTTTGAGTTGAAATTTTCAATTTTAGGTGTGACCTTTACCTTTCATCGGATGACCTTGAAATTTCCCCCGTATGGTACTCAGCTCATTCTCTACAAATCATCAACACTAACCTATATATAAAAGTTCTATACTTTTTGAGCTATTTTGAGGTGAAAATTTCAATTTGAGTTGTGACCTTGACCTTTTATCGGATGACCTTGAAATTTCACACATATGTTCTTCAGCTTATTCCCTACAAATCTTCAACACTAACATATATATGAAAGTTTTATAGTTTTTGAGCTATTTGGAGTTGAAATTTTCAATTTGAGCTGTGACCTTGACCTTTCATCGGATGACCTTGAAACTTCACACATATGTTCTTTAGCTCATTCCCTACAAATCATCAACACTAACCTATATATAAAAGTTCTATAGTTTTTGAGCTATTTTGAGTTGAAATTTTCAATTTGAGCTGTGACCTTGACCTTTCATCGGATGACCTTGAAACTTCACACATGTATTTTTCAGCTCATTCCCTACAAATCTTCTACACTAACAGTTTATATATAAAAGTTCTATAGTTTTTTGAGCTATTTGGAGTTGAAATTTTCAATTTGAGCTGTTGACCTTGACCATTTCAGCATTATGACCTTGAAATTTCACACATATGTTCTTCAGCTCATTCCCTACAAATCATTCACACTAACATGTAATAAAGTTTCATAGTTTTTGAGCTATTTTGAGTTGAAATTTTCAATTTGAGCTGTGACCTTGACCTTTCATTGGATGACCTTGAAACTTCACACATATATTCTTCAGCTCATTTTCTACAAATCTTCAACACTAACATATATATTAAAAAGTTCTATAGTTTTTGAGTTATTTTGAGAGTTGAAATTTTCAATTTGAGCTGTGACCTTGACCTTTGATCCAACGACCTTGAAACTTTACATAAAAATTCCTCATCAAATTATCTACATATCTTGTACAGTAACAGGTATATAAAAGTTTCACCGTTTTCGAGCTATTTTCAATTGAAATTTTTTGAGAAATTTCAAACTCCCCTGTGACCTTGACCTTTTATCTGATGACCATGAAATTTCGTATGAACATTTACCAGCCTATTCTAAAGAAATCCCTCATGTATATGTCTATACTAAAATCTGATAGTTCTAGAGATATTGAGATTTTAAATTTTCAAAGGTTTCTGTGACCTTGACCTTAAATCACATGACAAAAAAAGACCTTGAAACTTTTTGAGCTTCTGCAACTCATCAAACTGAACAACTTTCTCATGCATATGTTTATAGTAAAGATGCTTAGTTTCTGAGATATTTTGACTTTTGTGTGATTTTTAGCTGATAAAATATGAACCCTTTTTTCAGCCCCTAGCGAGCTTTTTCAGGGGACACTCTGAATCAAATTTGAAACTCACATGCACCAACTTCAGTCTTTGCTCTTTCAGAAAAATCCAAACAGATTTACTCTAGCATTCAGTAGTTGCTTGAGAAAATTGTGCCACAAAATGGGACATGTAAAAAATGAAAAAGGGAGGTAACTCTGAAAATAGAGGGAATTTTTGAAAAAATGAGAAAAATGACCCTGGATCATCTGATGCTTTAATGTTGCTGAAAAATTTGAGCAAAATCGGCTGGAGCCGTTTATGAGCTACAGCCAGTACAAAATATGTTTTGGAAAAAAAAAAAAGAATAATAATAATAATAACTAGAGCTGAGCTTTTTGCTGAAGCAAAAAGGGGTCATCCGACCATATCTGAGGCTACAGCTTTGATACAGCTTCAGCTGAGCAACAGAGCAAAGCTCAGAAGCTATGACCCTGAGACCGAAGTCCGATCCTCAAAGACAATTTTTGATATTTTGAGTTGAAATGTTGTAATTGAGTTGTGACCTTGACTTTTGATTAGATGACCTTGAAACTTAACACATATGTTCTTGAGCTCATTCCCTAGAAATCATCAACAATAACCTATATAATAAAAGTTCTATAGTTTTTGAGCTTATTTGAGTGTTGAAATTTTCGAATTTTCAGCTGTGACCTTGACCTTTCAATCGGATTGACCTTGAAATTTTACACATATGTTCTTCAGCTCATTCCCTAACATAATCATCAACACTAACCTATATATAAAAGTTCTAATTGTTTTTTTGAGCTAGTTTTGTAAACTGAAATTTTCAATTTGAGCTTGTGACCTTGACACTTTCATCGGATGACCTTGAAATTTTTACACATATGTTCTTCAGCTCATTCCCTACACAAATCATCAACACTAACCTATATATAAAAAGTTCTATAGTTTTGAGCCATTTTGAACTGAAATTTTCAATTTGAGCCTGTGACCTTGACCTTTCATCGGATGACCTTGAAATTTCCCACACATATGTTTTTCAGCTCAATCCCTACAAAATCAATCAACACTAACCTATATATAAAAGTTCTTAAGTTTTTGAGCTATTTTAGTTCAAATTTTCAATTTCATCTGTGACCTTGACCTTTTCAATCGGGATGACCTTGAAATTTTAACACATGTGTTCTTCAGCTCATTCCCTACAAATCATCAACTCTAACTTATATATAAAAGTTCTATAGTTTTTGAGCTATTTTGAGTTGAAATTTTCAATTTGAAGCTGTGGACCTTGACCTTTGATCCAACGACCTTGAAACTTTACATCAAAATTCCTCATCGAATTATCTAAATATCTTGTACAGTAACAGGTATATAAAAGTTTCACCGTTTTTTCGAGCTATTTTCAATTGAAATTTTTAGAGAAAATTTCAAACTCACCTGTGACCTTGACCTTTTATCCGATGACCATGAAATTTCGTATGAACATTTATCAGCATATTCTCTACAAATCATTCATGTATATGTCTATACTAAAATCTGATAGTTCTAGAGATATTAAGATTTAAAATTTTTAAATATCTCTGTGACCTTGACCTTAAATTCTGTGACCTTGAAACTTTTTGAGCATGTGCAGCTGATAAAAGTGAACAACTTTCTTATGCATATGTCTATAGTAAAGATACTTAGTTTCTGAGATATTTTGGACTTTTGTCTCATTTTTAGCTGACAAAATATGAACCCTTTTTTCAGCCCCCTAGCGAGCTTTTTTATCAGGGGGACATTTCAGATCAAATTTTGGAAACCCACATGCACCACTTCAGTCTTTGGTCTACCAGAAAATCCAAACAGATTTATTCTAGCTTCAGTAGTTCCTGAGAACAGTTGTGCCACACAAAATGGGACATGTGAAAAATGAAAAAGGGAGATAACTCTGAAAATAGAAGGAATTTTGGAAAAATGAGAAAAATGACCCTGGATCATCTGATGCTTTAATGTTGCTGAAAATTTGAGCAAAATCGGCTGAGCCGTTTTATGAGCTACAGCCAGTACAAAATCTGTTGGAGAAAAAAAAAAAGAATAATAATAATAATAATAATAATAATAATAATCACGAATCAGTATAGTGTCATCCGACAAAGTCGGATGACCCTAACTAGAGCTGAGCTTTTTGCTGAAGCAAAAAGGGGTCATCCGACCATAGCTGAGGCTACAGCTTTGATACAGCTTCAGCTGAGCAACAGAGGAAAGCTCAGAAGCTATGAACCCTGAGACCGAAGTCCGATCCTCAAAGACAATTTTTGATATTTTGAGTTGAAATGTTGAAATTGAGTTGTGACCTTGACTTTTGATCAGATGACCTTTGAAACTTCACACATGTTCTTGAGTCATTCCCTAGAAATCATCAACAATAACCTATATATAAAAGTTCTATAGTTTTTGAGCTTATTTGAGTTGAAATTTTCAATTTGAGCTGTGACCTTGACCTTTCATCGGATGACCTTGAAATTTCAAACATATGTTCTTCAGCTCATTTGCTACAAATCATCAACACTAACCTATATATAAAAGTTCTATAGTTTTTGAGCTATTTTGAACTGAAATTTTCAATTTGAGCTGTGACCTTGACCTTTCATCGGATGACCTTGAAACTTCACACATAAGTTCTTCAGCTCATTCCCTACAAATCTTCAACAGTAACATAGATATAAAAGTTCTATAGTTTTTGAGCTATTTTGAGTTGAAATTTTCAATTTGAAGCTGTGACCCCTTGACCTTTCATCGGATGACCTTGAAATTTCACACATATGTTTTTCAGCTCAATCCCTACAAATCATCAACACTAACCAATATATAAAAGTTCGATAGTTTTTGAGTTATTTTGATTTGAAATTTTCAATTTGAGCTGTGACCATGACCTTTGATCAAACGACCATTGAAAACTTTACATAAAAATCCTCATCAAATTATCTACATATCTTGTACAGTAACAGGTATATAAAAGTTTCACCGTCAAAACATTTCGAGCTATTTTCAATTTAAATTTTTAGAGAAATTTCCAAACTCACCTGTGACCTTGACCTTTCATCCGATGACCATGAAATTTCGTATGAATATTCAACAGCCTATTTTTTCTACAATATCTCTCATGTATATTATCTATACTAAAGTCTGATAGATTTTCTAGAGATATTGAGATTTCAAAATTTTCAGATGTCTCTGTGACCTTGACCTTAAAATTCTCTGACCTTGAAAATTTTTTGAACTTCTGCAACTCATGAATCTGAACAACTTTTTCTCATGCATTATGTCTGTAGTAAAGATGCTTAGTTTCTGAGATATATTGACTTTTGTCTCATTTTTTAGCTGAAAAAAATATGAACCCTTTTTTCAGCCCCTAGCGAGCTTTTTTCAGGGGACACTCAGATCGAATTTGAAACCCACATGCACCACTTCAGTCTTTGCTCTTTCAGAAAATCCAAACAGATTTACTCTAGCTTCAGTAGTTCCTGAGAAAATTGTGCCACAAAATGGGACATGAGAAAATTGAAAAGGGGAGATAACTCTGAAATAGAGGGAATTTTCAGAAAATGAGTTATATTATCCTAGAACCTCTGATGCTTTAATGTTGCTGAAAATTTGAGCGAAATCGGGCCGAGCCATTTATGAGCTACAGCCAGTACAAAATCTATTGGAGAAAAAAAAAAAGAATAATAATAATAATAATAATCACGAAAACAATAGGGTCATCCGACCTAAAGTCGGATGACCCTAATAATAATAATCACGAAAACAATAGGGTCATCCGACCTAAAGTCGGATGACCCTAACTAGAGCTGAGCTTTTTGCTGAAGCAAAAAGGGGTCATCCGACCATAGCTGAGGCTACAGCTTTGATACAGCTTCAGCTGAGCAACAGGGCAAAGCTCAGAAGCTATGACCCTGAGACTGAAGTCCGATCCTCAAAGACAATTTTTTTGATATTTTGAGTTTGAAATGTTGTAATTGGAGTTTGTGACCTTGACTTTTGATTAGATGACCTTGAAACTTAACACATATGTTCTTGAGCTCATTCCCTAGAAATCATCAACATTTATAACCTAAAAAAAAATATATTTAAAAAGTTCTATAGTTTTTTTTGAGCTTATTTGAGTTGAAATTTTCAATTTCAGCTGTGACCTTGACCTTTCATCGGGATGACCTTGAAATTTTTACACATATGTTCTTCAGCTCATTCCCTTACAAATCATCAACACTAACCTATATATAAAAGTTCTATAGTTTTTTTTTTTTTGAGCTATTTTGAACTGAATTTTTCAATTTGAGCTGTGACCTTGAACCTTTCAGATCGGTTGACCTTGAAATTTTACACATATGTTCTTCAGCTCATTTCCCTACAAATCATCAACACTTAACCTATATATAAAAGTTCTATAGTTTTGAGCCATTTTGAACTGAAATTTTCAATTTGAGCTGTGACCTTGTCCTTTCATCGGATGACCTTGAAATTTCACACATATGTTTTTTCAGCTCAATCCCAAACAAATCATCAACACTAACCTATATATAAAAGTTCTATAGTTTTTGAGCTATTTTGAGTTGAAATTTTCAATTTGAGCTGTGACCTTGAACTTTCATCGGATGACCTTGAAATTTAACACATGTGTTTCTTCGGCAGCTCATTTCCCTACAAATCATCAACTCTAACTTATATATAAAAGTTCTATAGTTTTTTGAGCTATATTTTGAGTTGAAATTTTCAATTTGAGCTGTGACCTTGACCTTTGATCCCAACGACCTTGAAACTTTACATCAAAAAATTCCTCATCGAATTATCTAAATATCTTGTACAGTAACAGGTATATAAAAGTTTCACCGTTTTCCGAGCTATTTTCAATTGAAATTTTTAGAGAAATTTCTAAACTCACCTGTGACCTTGACCTATTATTTTATCCGATGACCATGAAATTTCGTATGAACATTTTATCAGCATATTCTCTAACAAATCATTCATGTATATGTCTATACTAAAATCTGATAGTTCTAGAGATATTAAGATTTAAAAATTTTTAAATATCTCTGTGACCTTGACCTTAAATTCTGTGACCTTGAAAACTTTTTGAGCATGTGCAGCTGATAAAAGTGAACAACTTTTTCTTATGGCATATGTCTATAGTAAAGATACTTATGAGTTTCTGAGATATTTTGACTTTTGGTCTCATTTTTAGCTGACAAAATATGAACCCTTTTTTCAGCCCCTAGCGAGCTATTTTTCAGGGGACATTCAGATCAAAATTTGAAACCCACATGCACCACTTTCCTCAGTCTTTGGTCTACCAGAAAAATCCAAACAGATTTATTCTAGCTTCAGTAGTTCCTGAGAACAGTGTGCCACAAAATGGGACATGTGAAAAATGAAAAAGGGAGATAACTCTGAAAATAGAAGGAATTTTGGAAAAATGAGAAAAATGACCCTGGATCATCTGATGCTTTAATGTTGCCTGAAAATTTGAGCAAATCGGCCCCCCCTGAGCCGTTTATGAGCTACAGCCAGTACAAAATCTGTTGGAGAAAAAAAAAAAGAATAATAATAATAATAATAATAATAATAATAATCACGAAAACAATAGGGTCATCCGACCAAAAGTCGGATGACCCTAACTAGAGCTGAGCTTTTTGCTGAAGCAAAAAGGGGTCATCCGACCATAGCTGAGGCTACAGCTTTGATACAGCTTCAGCTGAGCAACAGAGGAAAGCTCAGAAGCTATGACCCTGAGACCGAAGTCCGATCCTCAAAGACAATTTTTTGATATTTTGAGTTGAAATGTTGAAATTGAGGTTGTGACCTTGGACTTTTGATCAGATGACCTTGAAACTTCACACATGTTCTTGAGCTCATTCCCATCATCAACAATAACCTATATATAAAAGTTTCCTATAGTTTTGAGCTTATTTGAGTTGAAATTTTTCAATTTGAGCTGTGACCCTTGACCTTTCATCGGATGACCTTGAAATTTCAAACATATGTTCTTCAGCTCATTTGCTACAAATCATCAAACACTAACCTATATATAAAAGTTCTATAGTTTTTGAGCTATTTTGAACTGAAAATTTTCAATTTGAGCTGTGACCTTGACCTTTCATCGGATGACCTTGAAACTTCACACATAAGTTTCTTCATCATCAACAGTAACATAGATATAAAAGTTCTATAGTTTTTGAGCTATTTTGAGTTGAAATTTTCAATTTGAGCTGTGACCTTGACCTTTCATCGGATGACCTTGAAATTTCACACATATGGTTTTTCAGTCAATCCCTACAAATCATCAACACTAACCAATATATAAAAGTTCGATAGTTTTTTTGAGTATATTTTGATTTGAAATTTTCAATTTGAGCTGTGACCATGACCTTTGATCAAACGACCTTGAAACTTTACATAAAAAAATCCTCATCAAATTATCTACATATCTTGTACAGTAACAGGTATATTAAAAGTTTCATCACACACCGTTTTTCGAGCTATTTTTCATTTTAAATTTTTAGAGAAATTTCAAACTCACCTTGACCTTTCATCCGATGACCATGAAATTTCGTATGAATATTCAACAGCCTATTTTCTACAAATCTCTCATGTATATATCTATACTAAAGTCTGATAGTTCTAGAGATATTGAGATTTCAAATTTTCAGATGTCTCTGTGACCTTGACCTTAAATTCTCTGACCTTGAAACTTTTTGAACTTCTGCAACTCATGAATCTGAACAACTTTCTCATGCATATGTCTGTAGTAAAGATGCTTAGTTTCTGAGATATATTGACTTTTGTCTCATTTTTAGCTGAAAAAATATGAACCCTTTTTTCAGCCCCTAGCGAGCTTTTTTCAGGGGACACTCAGCGAAATTTGAAACCCACATGCACCATCAGTCTTTGCTCTTTCAGAAAATCCAAAACAGATTTACTCATCAGTAGTTCCTGAGAAAATTGTGCCACAAAATGGGACATGAGAAAATTGAAAAGGGGGAGATAACTCTGAAAATAGAGGGAATTTTTCAGAAAATGAGGAAAAATGATCCTAGATCCTCTGATGCTTTAATGTTGCCTGAAAATTTGAGCGAAAATCGGCCGAGCCATTTATGAGCTACAGCCAGTACAAAATCTATTGGAGAAAAAAAAAAAGAATAATAATAATAATAATAATCACGAAAACAATAGGGTCATCCGACCTAAAGTCGGATGACCCTAATAATAATCACGAAAACAATAGGGTCATCCGACCTAAAGTCGGATGACCCTAATAATAATAATAATTGCACGAAAACAATAGGGTCATCCGACCATCACCATTGCAATCAATTGGGGTCATCCGACCTGAAGTCGGATGACCCTAATAATAATTATAATAGTAATCTTCATCATCATCACCATCATCATCATCATCATCATCATCATCATCATAATCATCATCACCATCATCATCATCACCATCATCGTCATCATGTTTATGAAACAACAGTTTACTCATTGTTTATGTGAAAAGTCATATACTTTACATACAAAGTTAAACATTCATAAACCAACTATTCTTGGCATTGATGTATGTCATTGGGAAAACCGTGTTTGATCCCAAATATCCCCTTAAGGATGAAAGAATAGAGCCAAGGGCCGCGCTGATTGTCCTGATTAATCTTTTAATTCACTTCAAATGTAAAGATTGTCTTTCTCTATTTTCATCTATCAAGGGAATAGATTCAGGGAGAACTCACAAAGTATATAATTTCCGAAAACGAAAGCAACACACTCATGTTTGATTAGTCACGTAATATTCTGAGAATTGTAGACTATCCCTAGGGGGCTACCAGTATTTCAACTGGCATTGCCAAACAACGACATAACAACAAATTAGAGATGGGAAACTTTCCCATTCACCACCAGAAAAAAAGTAATATTAATTTTCTGTCTCTGACCTTAATGGTAAGTTCTAGACAAAATTCTTTAATAAGTACAACTTTATCTTACCCTACTGGAAATGTGATTAATGTGGGTTTCTGACAACAAAAATGGTTCGCTATTATTAAATATTTCTTTTAACTGAAAGTCCTACTGTTTGCATTCGATATGGTATTGGAAACATGATGTAGTATCTATGTAGTATTGTGTCCCGCTGTCGTTAATGAAAGGAACGGATTTCGTCGCGACAAAAATTGATGATTTTAATCAAAGCCGCATTTCGCCGACAATTTGACGATGGTTGACTGTTTAACGTATACATTGGTATTTTTCTTTGTCAGATTATTCATTTATAGACTTTAAATGTGTAGAGAGGTATTTATCAAAATGTAATTCTTTATTATCATTATTTTGAAGTAAACAGATATAATATTTTATTGCTTCTTTCTGCTAACATTTAGGTTTTTGTTCACTCTCAGTTACTTCCTGTGAAGAGACACACCTTTAGCTAGAGATTTGCAGCTATATATGGAATATTATACGACTAGACTAGTGGTTTCTATTTACATAGATCAAATAATGTCGAAATGTTAAATAATTTGGTATACCAATTGATGGCTACCCCATTCATACCCATTCTGCTCTTTGGTTATTTTGTTGACGACTCATTTTGAATGGTAAACAGGACATTGTGGTTGTAATATTAATATTTTGATATTGGTGGCTGGTGCCATCTATGAAATTTTCTCTAAACTTTAGAGTAAGCTGCATGTGGATTTAGAGCATTCGAGAAATATATATATATATATATATATATATATATATATATATATATATATATATATATATATATATATATACCATCTTATATCTAAAACTGTAACTACTACCTTTAAAACTGTCATCTCAACATTTTTTAAACCAGCTTAATGAAATAAAAATGAAAGTAATAATATACTTTTTGAAACATATCCAGTGGTTTATTTCCATTGGTAACCATATTTGTTCACTTTTCTAAATGGAAATAAGTCCCCAAAACCGATATAAAAGGTAAGTTTTACAAATCAGTCGCCATTGTCTAACTACAGTCGCACAGAGCAACCTTGTGAAATAATGAAGTTTGAGTATAACTTACCTGCATGTCGAAAATAAATATTGATATCAACAAAATCCATTTACTCTGTCGGTATATTTTGCCGGCTGATATACAGTACACAAGCATGTAATTAATCAGTTTAAACATGAGAAAATCAAAATTAATTTCAACTTCCCCATAAGAATGTCGTATAATTACAAACAAACAAGAGCTCAGACCACCTTTTATTATATGAACGTCCTCACTTCCGAAATAACGAATCAATGACATGTCAGACCAATTTCGAATAAATTTTGGTTTTTTTGCGCATTTTGTACAATCATCACGTTTTCATGTATTCATATGCATTGATTTCAACATATGTGATTCAGTCAAAATACATTTTAATGCTTTATTTCATTTGTTTACATTGACACATACATTTTATGCAGAAACAGGTATCGATATCGTTGAATTTAATCCATTTATTTGATACTCTAGTATGATACTTAAAATGAGATCAGCATAACTTACAGTGAGTAATAAGATAGTAATACAATGAGCTACTATGAATTGTTACATATATTACATATAAAATTATTTTTAACATTGACAATTAGTGGCTGTTTAAAAACCATATCATGAAAAGGATGTAATAATCAAAGAAGATACACATTGAGCGACACACTTATATAGAAATATAGAAATAGTTACATACCAATCAAAACCTTTTGGACATTTATTTTTGCCGGGCCAGAGCTTGGCTCCATATAACTTGATTTTTTACTAAAATCTGAGAGTATTCTTAACAGATTTCAAGATTACCCAAAGTTGAGTAAAATTTGACTAAGTAATTCTTATGTTTTATATTGCCAGGTCCGGGCGTTGATCACGTGTAACTGGTTTTTTTTTTTTTTTTTTTTTTTAAGGTATATTTGGGGAATGTAAATGCAATATAAGATATCAGGTATTTAAAAGAAATCGGGTTCATATATAAATTTCAGATACCAAAGTATAAATCAATAGAATGTCCAGGACACAGATAAAAATCCGGCAAAAATGGACAAGTATGGACCTCTGGAAACCAAGAGGTGGGATCAGGTGCCATGGAGGAGTAAGCATCCCCTGTCGACCGGTCACACCCGCCGTGAGTCCACAGTCAAGTCCAACGAAACAAGTGAGGAGTGTATCCTCGTCACAATTGGTACAGACGTCTCAACAACCGCCAACGAAAAGGCAACTCAACATTTCACTTAGTGAAACAGAGTACTCGCAAACAAGACTATTATACCGACCGTAAAATTTGCGGAACGTTGACATTAAACGCGGTTTTCGATATCCCTGTGTCAATAATTTGTCAGTTCATAATATACAGTTAACTTGTATAATCATTGTGAACAACTTTGGCCGGGAAATATATTTTATATCAAATATAGAGATAATTCAAATTAACATTAAACATGGTGATTTTAAGTGGTTTCAACTGTATTAGCTGATCGCAATTATAACATTGATGCATGAAATAGTTGGACTAAATTACATACCATTTGAGTATAGTAAACTGTCCTAATTGTCAAATATGACCACTAAATGGGAAATAATATATGTGACTAATAACCAAATTTTACAATCATACTAGGTCCATCCTGTTACCGGGTATAAGTTTTATATTGCTTTCATAAAAACCCATGACTTTTACATTTTATGCCAACCGCATGGTTGAAGGCCGGTCCCTGTACGTGATGTATGAGTATATCTGCCTTTTATGTGTGAACTAGAAACTATAGTCTGACCTCTTTATTATCTGTATTGCCGTAAATATCCAATATTCTATCATTAAAAATTATTGGGAAATACTCAGACATTATTAGACAGCTCTTTTATATATGGCAGGTATCAACGTCTGGTGTAAAAATTGGTATTAAAGTTAGATCAAAATCGGGTTCGCTTTACAGAGATACAGTTTCTATGACACCAAGCACGTGCTATACATTTTATGGTATTTCAGTCGGGAAGTGTTTCATCAAAAGTAAAAATCAAATCATACAAATACAAAATGAGTAAACGTTATTTTAGGTTGATTTATTGATAAAAATGGTGAAAGCAAGAGAAAGATAGAAAACGATTTTAGCAAACTACATCAGTATAATTTTACAGACAATTTACTATTTATCAAGCAATATCACCGAAATCATTTAGACAGTAAAACCGCCAGTATTTGTTACGTTTCTCTGAACATATTTATCATGTATATTTATCATTTCAGAATTCTTCAACCAGGAAATAACATAGTCGATATATGTCTGGACGTTAAATTTGAGTGAATTATAGGTATTCCAGTAATTGTAGGTGGTATATACATACCATGCTATCATGTAAAATCAACAGATTACGTTAATTGACGTCATATAATTAGTGCTACCTGATGGATATGTTAAATCATGGTGATTTCACTCAGTCTTATCTCAAGCGTGTATTATTCTTTGACATATTCCTTAGCTACCATTTTATACTGAGCACACTGCCAAATCATTGATAAAGGTTGAATGGTTACAAGATCTGATACTTTTTATGCTTTTAGCACTAAATGAGGACATTAAAAGTATACACATGGCATTGATTGACATTCGAAATATCTAAAAAGTGTCTAGATAATCTCAAAATATCAAGTCATGTTTTGAATAATTTGTCCGATAACTGTCATTCTTCCACATTCAAAAGTTTTACGGATAATATTTTTGAAAAATATCCAAGTGCATGAACACACACACACACACACACACACACACACACACACACACACACACACACACACACACACACACACGCATGCATGCACGCACGCACACACACACACACACACTGGCTTGCATTTATTCCCTATTAAAAACCGTTATTAAAATGCAAGATTACATCTGTCAGTTTCAATGCATTTGTTTTGGTTTTCGTTGGCAATTATATCTATTTCACCGAATAATGGAGACTATACATATGTTAATTCAAGAATTTTAATATTCCCGCATTGCATAACTCGCAAGATTCACACAAATCACTTAAGAAAGTAAATAATTAGCAGCCAAGCAAACACTTTAAGTGAAAGATCCCACAGTAATACCGTACCTTTTAATCGAGAAAGATAATAGATAAATGTTGCGGGTACAGATTACGAATATATTATCATACTGATCTAAATGATAACAAACTTTTTCCTTAATACATCCATTAAATGTTTTACCTTCTAAGTATGCCATAGTATTTCAAATATTCATATTCAACATTTGTACTTTTGCTATGTTTTTTTTCAATCATTCTACGTAAAAGGTATCAGTTACTTTTTAGAACTGTCTGTTTATGCGAGGTCGAGTCGTGGAGAAATTGTAGAATACGGATACAAATCAACATTTAACAAAAACTGTTTAACAAAGTATTTGTTAGCACATTGTTGAGGAGAAGAGAGCCAAGACTCTTTAACCGTGCACCTGTTATCCATTTACATTTTGTTTTCCGGATACTTAATATTTTTAATGTAAAATTAAATACAATACACATATATAACACTCTCAAAGTTTTACTTAAATGGAGTCGTGTCAGTTATTAGGTGGTCCCACAAATGTGTAGCTATGGTATGGAATTCCATTCCATTGCGGTGATAGTTCATCTATTTGCATCCTTGGCGTGGCAAGGAATCTTAGCGTGAAACCAAAATCATTTCTGTTACTTCCTATGCACAACGTATGCCAAAAGAAATGTGACTATTTGCTTCATCAAATTTTCAAATTGAATTTAACTGTGAGCACATGGCGGTGTGACAAGTCAACAGGGAACTCAAGGCTTACTTCTCCATGGCACCAGATCATACCTCTGGTTTTTCAAAGGTCCATGTATGTCCATCAAACCGAATCATATTTATAAACGTTGAATCACTCGAATTTGGACACCCCCCCCCCCCCTGCATGTGAGGCGATTGTTTTAAATGCTGATCAACGTCAAGTAACGTCATAGCACTGAGCGAATTCTATTAGACTCCTACAATTAAGCAACGGCTGGCAATATCTTACAACTGAGTTATTGCTTTACCACAGTCTATCCACTTGCAAGTAAAGAACCGCAGACGGTCTCTTATAGTCTTGTTTGCGACTACTCTGTTTCACTAAGTGAAATGTTGAGTTGCCTTTTCGTTGGCGGTTGTTGAGACGTCTGTACCAATTGTGACGAGGATACACTCCTCACGTGTTTCATTGGACTTGACTCTGAACTCACGGCGGGTGTGACCGGTCGACAGGGGATGCTTACTCCTCCATGGCACCTGATCCCACCTCTTGGTTTCCAGAGGTCCGTGTTTGTCCATTTTTACCGGATTTGTATCTATGTTTTGGACATCCTATTGATTTATACTTTGGTATCTGAAATTTTTAAATATTTATCTCTTTCCACCGCAGTACCGCGTACAATCCCTTTCCACTAAACAACCGCGAGTGACTTCTCACCATCGAGCAAATACGAGTTGTATCTTATCACCGACCAACCGCGAGCAGTCTCTTACCATCGAGCTATCACGGGTAGTATCTTTAAAATCAGCCACCAAGTACAATTGCTGCGATATCTATGGTACGCCAAAATCACATGAAAGAGTTTAACTTAGTTTTTCTCAGATTAACTTAGTTTTCACCAATTAAACCTGGTTTTTCTCAGTTAAACCTATTTTTCAGTTAATGTGGGTTACGAGTAAAATATGGCACACTTAAATAATATCAATGAGTAAAACCTAGTTTTTCTCAGATAAACTTACTTTTTCACCAATTAAGCGGGTTTTTTCTCAGTTAAACCTAGTTTTTCTCTACTTAACGTTACTGCCATTGCTTTACTTCCATTGCTTGAACAGTACATATCTACGAGAGGTCTCTTGCATGTGAACCCACAGCGGGTTACATTATATCCTCTACGCGATAATATGAAAGATGAGAGATCGGTTTTTAATTAGATTGTCTTTAATTACTGTACACACACTGTGAACGTGCAAAATATTGTATTTATGCACCTGTAAACATGTTTTATGTAGATACATCTTATTTCCTCCAAAATGTCCATGTATCTATAAATAATTTTACATGAGTATATCTGGTGCCAAGATAAATGTAGACATTTCTTTATAAATAATACATATGCTTAGAAAATATGATGAAACACTAAACAAAGTAGAAGTTTATCACAGTAGTCTACAAGTCTGTTATACTGTCGTGATTTTACGTACCCGATGTTATTTATGACACTTTGGAAAAACTTCAGTTTTAATGCATGTATGTTACATCAAAATCAACTATGACTGCCCACCTGTCTGAATGAATACATGTAAGTATGTATGTATGTATGTAAGTATGTGTATGTATGTATGTATGTATGTATGTATGTATGTATGTATGTATGTATGTATGTATGTATGTATGTATGTATGTATGTATGTATGTATGTATGTATGTATGTATGTATGTATGTATGTATGCATGTATGTATGCATGCATGCATGCATGCATGCATGCATGCATACGTACGTACGTACGTACGTACGTACGTACGTATGTATGTATGTATGTATGTATGTATGTATGTATGTATGTATGTATGTATGTATGTATGTATGTATGTATGTATGTTTGTATGTATGTATGTATGTATGCATTTATTTACGTGTACCTCTCTTTAATATCTCTCTTAATAGCGACTTTTAACTCATTGGTGTCTTTAAACAAAATTAGGCTTATAACAATATGATGAACAAATTGCAGTATTTGTGCTGTATACTCCAGATCATAAGTGCGTCTTCTAGGAAACCGACAGCTGCAAATTAAACTGAAGTGTGATGAAATATACGACGTTATCCGGGGCCAATTCCAAACAGTTAGCAAACATTGAAAGAAAGCAGGGGTTTTCTTCAATACTTCCCAAAATAATAGAATGAAACAACGTTATAATTAGCGGAATAAATTAATAAGTAAATAAAACAAATCAGTTAACCCAGTTAGTCCTAATTTCCTCGATTGATTTTAGTTTGCTTCCAGTTATACGAGTTTCCAGCAAAGGTAAGTTTAACTCATTCATGTGATTTAATTGTTGCAGTTTTAATTATTTGCAGGTAACTTAGGGTTAACCGCAAAAACAAACTACGTTTAACTGCGCTAAATGACATTAACACAGGTAAATGAAATTTTGTGCAGTTAAACCTAGATTTTTTTCGATAAAAATCTCTGATTAACTCAGATTTTTTTTTGGTTTCGTTATTTTGTTTTTGTCTTTTATTTTTTGGTTTTTGGTTTTTGGTTTTTATTTTCGTTTTGTTTTGTTTTGTTGTTTGTTCTTTTTTTCTAAAGGGGTGTGGGTTTAAACAGTTAAAGTTAAAATAGGTTTTTTTCACAGTTAAACAGTTTTTTCTCCAGTTAATGTAGGTTATTATGTTAAACTCAAGAAAAACTAGGTTTCTGTTATGTGATTTTGGCGTGCCGCAGTAAACAGATAAACTCATGAAGATACAAAACACGCCTGGAGTGAGGAAAATACCTATCTATTTATATACCATCTAAGACATGATTAAATGATAAATTCACGAGCTTAATGGCAGACCACAAAATTGAATGGACGCGACAAAAGTAGTTCATAATTAATAAGACAATCTATATTTGTCTAGATAATTGAAATCTCCCATTATAAAATGGGCGTTTTATCGCTATTACCTTTATTTTAAAAACTTGACGAATTCGAAAATTTGCCAGTTTACTTGCAGAAGGTTGGTGATCTCTTCCCAGGTACATTGTAACCGGTTTCATAGAAAACAACTCGCTGCCACCATATAAATGAAAAATTGCTGAGTGTGGCATAAAACAATTTAAACAAACAACATACAATACGTTATTACAGTGTTTATGAGTTTCATTTGTTTTCCATTTGTAGCAACTATTTTATCATTGTTTCTTTCGCGTCTGACACTATCCTCTTCATCAGCGGGATAAATGATTGGCTTTGTTATTTCTGAGTCTACGCCATGATTTTGTAAAGAAACAACCAATAAATCTATCGTGAACAAGACGTCACACGAGTTTACGTACTGTTAAACTAAACAGTAATATAGTATATATGCATAGAATGATAACCCTTAACTGCCGTATAAGTAATAACTCCATGTCATTGATTCGACGGAAATTATGTAACTGAAACAAATACATCATCTGTAACGCGTGATTTATTCTTTTTTCTATCGACGTGCAAATTTAAATTCAGTCATATATTTTTTAAATCTACGTTATCAAAACGAAATTGATGGTTCGACATACAACGTCTTAATATACAAACAAAATTAAAGATGGTATCAAATATTGAAAACTGTGTAGAGGGATATAAAACAATTTTGTCAGACAATATCAATGTAATAATCTTGGGGGGAAAATTCAATAACTCAACTCGTTCTCTGATCTCGGTGGTAAATGATGTCTTTTTATCTACAGCCATCGGCTGTTTCAATTATATTCATCTATAAGAAACATGAAATCACATTGGAATAATATAAAATATAATACAGATATTGATATTATCTATCTATCTATCTATCTATCTATCTATCTATCTATCTATCTATCTATCTATTGTCTGTCTGCCTGCCTGTCTGCCTGCCTGTCTGTCTATGTGTTATATCTGTATTTGTATCAGTATGGATGAGTTTTATAAATGAGATTAAAAGTTAAAGGTTTATATATAGCAACATAATGTTGTTGTTATATCTATATTTATATCTTTATGTATCGGTTTGTTAGATGATAATAAAGGTTAAATGTTTATATATAGTAACACAATATTGTTCTTGTTATATCTATATTTGTATCTGTATGTATCGGTTTGTTAGATGTGATTAAAGGTTAAATTTATAAATACAGTAACACAATGTTGTTCTTGTTATATCTATATTTGTATCTTTATATATCGGCTTGATAGATGAGATTAAAGATTAAATTCCTATATATAGCAACACAATGTTTTTATTGTTAATTATATATATATATATATATATATATATATATATATATATATATATATATATATATATATATATATATATATATATATATATATATATATATATATATATATATATTAAAACATTAATTATCATGGTTTCACTTCTTGTCAATTCTTTGGTTAATCAAAAAAGTGAAACCACGATAGTATTATATCTAATTGCAGTGGTCTTATTATTATATCACATACACTATTTAATACCACATTGACCGAGTTTCTTATTTTGTATGGTGATGTCACTATAGCATTATCACATTACAAAAATGAAAAAAAAAATTAATTTTGATATCTGAATGGTCCGATCTATACTTCTGTTTTAGCTTATTATGGACTGTTTTAAGTGTTTGCCGAAGAGTTATCGAGCCTCACTCTTTTGACGAGCGCTTGCTGAAAAACATTCAACAGGTGTGAAAATGTGAAAAGCTAGATTGGAACAAGGTATTCTGCTTGTAATATATACATTTAACCAGTGACCAAGCAAAATCGGTTTTTGAAATAGATTTTGAAACATATGAATGTTTTCATCCTGTATGGTATTTAAGAATTATCTACTTTTGAGCACGCTTTTTAAATGTATAAACGGATTCTTGTCATTTCATATTGGATTGAAATTAAATCTTACTTTTCCCAGTGCATGACCTTCAATAAAACAATGATTACCCGTGAAAAAGCTAACATGCGCTATGACGTCACATTACAATTTGTGACATAGAGTTTCTGTGCCCTCTACGCAGATCTACATGAACATGGATTTAAAATAAACATGGGAGAAAAATAATCAAACATGGATGTGTTAAGTAGAAACGGAAATCTCCATCTTCGTGGAAAGTCCAATCCTCGGGAAACCCTCGGATAGGACTAACAGATTCTATCCACTCGGGTGGAGATTTCCTTATCTATTGAACACATCCACGTCCATTCCTGCTTCTGTCTTATGGTAATACGCATGTACATAAAACATACAAAGTAAAAGATCACAAGAATATACATACTTTTAATAAGAGGTACATCTAAACGTGTTTTGGGATAAAATATCTTATATTCATCCGAAAAAAAGTGTCTTATATATTGCTTTTTAAATCCAAATAGTTTTGAAATTGATGTTTTCCGCCCTTTCATATTTCAAAAAGGAGAAAAGGCATATAACTATATGATACGTCTGTTCATTGTGCAATATTGCATGACCTACGACGTTTTATTAGATACTGTGCTTCACTAAGTGAAATGTTGAGTTGCCTTTTCGTTGGCGGTTGTTGAGACGTCTGTACCAATTGTGACGAGGAAACACTCCTCACGTGTTTCATTGGACTTGACTGTGGACTCACGGCGGGTGTGACCTGTCGACAGGGGATGCTTACTCCTCCATGGCCCCAACTCTTGGTTTCCAGAGGTCCGTGATTGTCCATTTTTTACCGGATTTGTATCTATGTCCTGGACATTCTATTGATTTATACTTTTGTATCTGAAATTTTTTGATATAATGGATTACATATCGTAACTATATACTAGAGCTGACAATGATGGATATTATTTTCTACACCCGACTGTGAAAAGACATTAAAACAACCAAGCACTTATTTACAATTACAATCTACTTTATTCTTAACATGTTGTAGTTCATTATTGTTGGTTCTTGGTCTCAACCACATTCAAAGAGGTTTCTCTATAATTGTATGATCTTGGCTATTTTAAACCAACAGTGTAATATTAAACATCTCTTTTTTCTCTCTATTTTGCTCTCTCTCTCCCACCCAATTTCATCGCTCTTTGTATCCATTCCCTCTCATCCTCTCACTCCGTATTTCCACGTCTTTCATAACTCACATATAACAACCTGCAAAAGAGTTGTTATATATATATATATATATATATATATATATATATATATATATATATATATATATATATATATATATATATATATATATATATATATATATATATATATATATATATATATATATATTGTTATTTTATATCCATCTAAGTTGTAAAAAAAGAAAACATTGACGGGAACATAGCTAATGTCGCTATAGCCGAGGAAAACTTGATTTTTATATATATATATATATATATATATATATATATATATATAATATATATATATATATATATATATATATATATATATATATATATATATATATATATATATATATATATATATATAGAGAGATATAGATATAGATATAAATTTATTTATTTATTATTATTTTACAGCAGTTTAAATATTATAAAAGAAAATACTGTCCCTATAAATAAGAAAAATTTCATTTAACCCATTAATGTGATTTTAGCGGGCCATATATGCAGCAATTGGTGAAAAAACAGCTATTGATAAAAAGTAAAAATGAAGAAGTACCAATGGGTAATCGAAGCTCAAGTCCATTAGAACACGACGCATTAGATATGCAATGGTCTCAACATGAAGAACAATCGCGAATCCCAAACGGGATAGGACCAGGTGTCTATTCTTTTTGAAATTGGGTTTTTAATTCTTGGTCCCAGTGTGTTAAATTTTTGTCAGTGACGGCGAGCATTGCACCTAATTACCCTTAGTTTCTTTGCAGCTTTGTAGGATACACTTCCTTTAACTTATCGATGTTTCTATTCGTAGAGATAGAAATTAATGCCCTGTTAAGAAAATACTACAACGTTCAATTTGTATTGCTTCCGTGCAGATATCGCGTTTACGGTGATAACTTACAAAATTAACTTTTAATTGTCACTTGAATGATTTGTGACATAAAAGTAATCCCGTGTTCAATTTATTTTCTATATGAACAATAATAACAGTATTCTATGCACTTTCTAGTATATTGAGGTGGAGGGTAATTACAGCTGCTTCCGAAATATCATTTATAATGCAAAGTGCTCTTTTATGATTGTTTAATCAAATAAGTTGGGTCATACTATCATCAAATTAAATGGCACGGAAAAAAGAAATTACCATTAAATGATCAACACATCTTCACAAATCTTCAATTTTAGTGTTATGATATGTTGTATGATATGAAATACATATTCTATAACTTATGATATTCATGTTTTACGGTGGGTACTCTTAGACGGATTTGACAACATATTTAAATTTATGATATGGCCTTGCATGATATAATTCTTTATTTTTGAAATATACATTTATATCAACATCAGCTAATGAAGTCTTATTGACAGAAACGATCGTCTTGAACATTTCTCTTGGCTTCATTGTAAAAAAAAACGATATCGTCTTGGGTATTATAACTTTGGTATTATGTTTATAATATTTACATGTAAAACTATAACTTTGGTATTGTTAATACTACATTTCATATACAAACATAACACATTTTTGGGAATCCCCTGTTGTTTTCTTTTTTTATTTCCCTGATTAAATAAAGCATCATTACATCTCTGATCGGTCTCATCATCCCTGAAAAGTTATGAGCACAAACGATATTTTCTAGTGATATGTATACATCTTTTCTTTTTCTTTTATTGTTGTTTAACGTCCCACTCAAGAATATTTCACTCATATGGAGACGTCACCAAATGCCGGTGAAGGGCTTCAAATGTTGGCCTATGCTCGGCACTTACGGCTATTGAGCAGTGAGGAGTCTTTAACGTGGCGACACCTACTTTGACACGGGACCTCCAGCTTTTACTGTCTCATCCGAAAGACAGGAAACCAACCTGCCGCCGGCGGGACTCGAACTCACGACCTCACGATCCAGAGTCGAGCACGCTACCGACTGAGCCAGGTCGGCTCATATGTATACATCAAAGACTTCGAAAAGAAAAGAATGTCAAAAGTAACTACATACAGTTAATTGGATTTCATATATGTTATGAGAATTAGTATAAATATAAAATCTCAGATACCAAAATCTAAAAGATCTCAGATACCAAAGTATAAATTAATAGAATGTCCATGACATAGATACAAATCCTGTAAAAATGGACAAACACTCAGGATGTCCAGGATATATATATAAATCTGGTGAATAATGGGCAAATACAGATTCTGGTCTTTCATTTTAAAAAAAGTAATGAACACGGGTCAGTCTGAGCTCCTTAACACAACAGAAAATTATGAAAAAAATTAATTAAACAGATTTAAATTTTCGATTTCCCCTTTCAGTGCAAGAACATAAACATATACCAATTGTTCTCGTTATTGTAAATGTCTCTTGGTATCGTAAAAGTTTCATGAGCTACACCCACTCTGTAAGTATATCAAATACTAGCACTGTTAAATATTTGAATTCATGACATAATATTTACATTTCCTGCAGTAGTCTCCCATACACTCAGTGTTAGTCTAGACGGCGTTCATATCAGCTGCAAATGACGTCACAAAATGATGTAGCTACATTCATAACATGACGTCACATCAATATATTTCGTTCACAAAAATCTTAACTTTACTGTTGTACCTTGAACTTTGATATTCCATTATAATAGACCGATCACGTGTAAGCCAGGTATTCGATTCCATTATTTTGCTCTTCAAATTGAGAACTATGATATAGCGAATGAACGCTTGTCAGAGTGCCTTTATTGTCAGTAAGGATGTCGTTTGGGTGACAGACAAGTGTCCACTCGTTAATTATAGATATTAGAAGATGTTTCAGTCAACAGGTATTGTAACCCTCATCCAGAGCATTTGTTTTGAGATGGACATTTAAATGAAGTGATAAATTGTGTTGTGTGTTTGAAGTCATAATAATCATATTAAATATCGTAAAATTGTGTTTAGCGTTGGGGTATTTGTCAAAATATTTCCAATGTATTCTTACAATTCTTTTGGGAAATAAACAACACTAAGAACTTTGATAAATGTACACCGACATATTATAACGTATATCGCATTTTTACCTGCATCGATTATCAGTTGACAGGTTCATATTGGTACGCTTTAACATGTATTGATTGACTCATTAAAGACATACAATGTTATCTTAAGTACTTGTAACCCAAAATGGTTCAGAATTTTACATACCCCTACCTCCACTTATAGTAACAAATGTATCCTACATCCTGATGCTAGGAATTGAATTAGAGATACCGACTTTTCATGATATATCTATTACGTCAATTACTAAGATATTGACAGCCGTTAAGGAGAAACTTCAACAATACTGTACAATTGCTTACTCCAGAAGCGGTCTTAATCAGATGTGGAAACTTAAAAATTCTAAACAGCTTTTAGAAAATTTGAAGGCACACAGTTTTTCTCGAATTCAGTGTATCAAAACATATGACTTCTCCACTCTTAACACACCTATTCCACATACAAAATAAAAGAAAGACATTTTAGCATCATAGACAACTGGTTTTTTTCACAAAAGGTGGTACCTGAATATTTATATATTTAGTGAATGGTTATCAGGATACTTATTTTGTCCAACACCACTCTGATTCAACACATAAATACACTGAAGTTGATAAAAAACATGCTGGAATTTTTAATAGACAATAAATTTGTAATGTTCGGAGACGTGGTCTTTCAACAAACTGTCGGCATTCCTATGATAGCCAAATGTGCCCCTTTATTGGCCAACCTGTTCCTTAATTCATACAAAGCAGACTTCATTCAGAAACTGCTGAATCAACATTAGAAAATGGTAGCGGTGTCCTTTAATTTGATATTTAGATATATCTACGACGTTTTGTCAATCAATAATGACAATGTTCATACATATGTCAATTCAATATATCCCAACGAAGTAGAAATAAAAGATACTACAGAATCAAGCGCGCACGCTTCATACTCAGACATTTTACTTAATATAAACACAGACGGGAAATAGGCAACTAAGTTATACAACAATCGGACGGTTTTGGCTTTCCCATCGTAAATTTTCCACATGTAAGTAGTAATATCCCTGTCACCCGCATATGGAGTTTATATTTCACAAATGATCCGATATGCCAGGGCGTGTTCAACATATAAAGATTTCATATACAGATGAAAACAACTCACTGACAAATTATTGACACAGGGATATCGAAAACCGCGTTTAATGTCAACGTTCCGCAAATTTTACGGTCGGTATAATAGTCTTGTTTGCGATTACTCTGTTTCACTAAATGAAATGTTGAGTTGCCTTTTCGTTGCCGGTTGTTGAGAAGTCTGTACCAATGGTGACGAGGATTCACTCCTCACGTATGTCATTGGACTTTCACTGTGAAATCACGGCGGGTGTGGCGGGGATGCTTACTTCTCCATGGAACCAGATCCCACCTCTTGGTTTCCAGAGGTCCGTGATTGTCCATTTGTTCCGGATTTGTATCTATACCCTAGACATTCTATTGATTTATACTTTGGTATCTGAGATTGTTTATATTTATATTTATGCATTAGCAAATATAATTACCTGCAGCACTCATACTTATAGTAACACATTTATAGACCATAGAATAAGTCGATATTAGATTTATCATTCCTTCAAAATATATATGCACCTTACGACTAGATGACCTCTGCAATTTCTCATGTTGATTAATCCTGATAGAGCTATCCATTCCATTGTATGTGATTTTATGATATATAGAAAAAAGATATAATAAATTGTAAGTCTGCTGTGTGGCATAGGAAAATAGTTAATTGGTGTCAATAGATTTACTCGCATCTCTAACATAAGACCCATTTCTACGGCAATGACTACAAGATGTGGTAGTATGTAGTATTATTTTTATATACATATATTGTATTGTTCTGTATCTATAAGACATACTTTTCATATTTGTATTTTTATTTATTTCATCAATTTATATTTAATTATCATATTCATTTCCGGTCACATATAGCTTTCAAGATCGCGTTAATTGATTTGTTTGGATAAGCTGTTTTCACTTTGCTACAATATGTCGGTTATACACGTTTCACTTAAATGGACGCAAACGATTGTCCCTCATTTTCGCCATATTATATTTAGCACCTTATTTAGTATATCGATATGCAGCAACACTATACAACAAACATGTAGAGGTCAAGGTTGTAGAAACTATTTTTGACAGTTGCAAACACTCCAACGATAAGTGAAAGACATTTTCAATTATATTGATATGAGAACTGCAATATCTGCGAATTCCGCCCTATATTTTGAAATATGACTAAGTGAAATATGTTTGTGTGTTTTGATAGTACATAGAACTAATTAATATTAGGGAAAAATAAAACCTTAATCATTAGACAATATAAATGACATGAAATTGCGATCTGGTTTGACCACACATGATGACTGTATATTTCAAATGTTTCCAAACAGAACTGGTCACTGTGCACATAAAAAGTAAATACTTTTGTTAGTTTCATGCTAGTAAAATGCTATATGTGCGGCATGCCCAAAATCACATTAATAATTTTTTCTCGAAAACAAACTAGATTTTTCCCGAAAAAGATATAGGTTTAGGTCATTTCCCAGATAATGGTGCAATAAAATCTATTTTTCTCAGTTAATCCAAGTTCTTTTACAGATAATGGTAGCTCAGACAAACTTGGTTTAACGCATTAAAGTGAATTGTGCCATGTATGCATCGATAATAGGATCATTCCATCACTATATAGCAAGGAAGATAAGTTTGATTTTTATCAAAATGTTGTAGAATCTTGAAATTTCTATCTATTAACACACTGAAGTTGATATCAAAAAGATGCTGGACTTTCTAATAGATAATGTATTCGTACTATTCGGAGACGTGGCCTTCAACAAACTGTCGGAATTCCTATGGGAACCAATTATGTCCCTTTTTGGAGCACCTGTTCCTTTATTCATACGAAGCAGTCTTCATTCAGAAACTACTGAATCAAAAAAGAAGCTAGCTATGTCCTTTAATTTGACATTTAGATATATCTACGACGTTTTGTCAATTACTAACGACAATTTTCATGCATATGCCAATTAGATTCGTCCCAGCGAACTAGAAATTAAAGATCCAACAGAATCAAGACATACGCTTCATGCTTAGATATTTTACTTCATATAGACAGACGGGAAATAAGCAACTAAGCTATACGACAAACGCGACGATTTCGGCTTTCCCATCATAAATTTTCCACATTTAAGTAGTAATATCCCTCAGTCACCCGCATATGGAGTTTATATTTCAAAAATGATCCGATATGCCAGGGCGTGTTCAACATATGGACATTTTATATACAGATGAAAACTACTCACTGACAAATTATTGACACAGAGAAATCGAAAACCGCGTTTAATGTCAACTTTCCCCAAATTTTAGGGTTGGTATAACCGTCTTGTTTGCGATTACTCTGTATCTCTAAGTGAAAAATGTTGAGTTACCTGTTCGATGGCGGTTGTTGAGACGTCTGTACCCACTGTGACGAGGATTTGTTACTCACGTATTTAATTTTGATTTGACTGTGGGTGTGACCGGTCGACAGAGGATGCTTACTCCTCCATGGCACCTGGTCTATTATACCGACAATAAAAATTACGGAACGTTGACATCAAACGCGGTTTTCGATATCCTTGTGTCAATAATTTGTAGAAAGTGCCAGAGATTATGACCTGTGCTATGGTTTGACGCTAACGGATTGACGGTTTATTTATGTGTCCTGTCAGTATACGGGAGGACCTTGTTTTAAATTCTCAGACGAAATACCCTTGACCTTTACATTGTATGCCCAGCGTTTGGCGAGAAAGCAGTTACCTGAATTGTTTAAAATTTTTAGTATGACCCTGTACATGGAAATAAACTCGACTTAGCCACTCTACCACTGGACCACCGAAAGAACCCAATTTTATAGTAATATGTTATCTTTTTACATCTATGCATTTCTGTTTAAAATCGAAGAAATTACTGTCCATGTGATTACATGTTTACTGCAAAAATAATTTATTATTACTTTGGAAATAAAAACAAATCGAAAAAATCTCAATGACCGATTGCTAAAGCCATGAGGCAAAGATTCAAAACAAATATAAGAACATGATCAAACTTGTCCCCAAGAAAGATATAAATAGAATTGATAAAAAGATAAAACTCAAATATATGAAATCCTTGCTATAGAAATATTAGTGAAAGTGACCGCCATTACAAATTAACAACGTTTATGATGTTATTTAATGAAGTTCACTTTTGTTCATTTATAGTATGGTGACAAAAATGAGAATATTGTTTAGTTTTCTCTATATACATGTATTTCATATAAATATGCAAATTTTCAAAACATTAATGTCAAGTAATTTCTAAATCAATTTTGGTCAAGCTTATATCATAAAACTAAAACTATTTTGCAGTTTCATTGTGTACTAGTTCATATATTTTCAAGATTAAAGAATTTTAACAGAAAAATTAATTCTTTATTTCATAATTCCTTATTTACGCATATTGAAAAGGAACATTAATAGTTTGTATCCCGCAAAACTCATTAGTACTTTAAAACGAAATAATGAAAATTTATATAAAAATAAACAGAAATTTAAAAATATCAATAGTTAAATTTGAAAATTTTATTGAAATTAAACAGGAAAAGACATATAGAGAAATAAAAATTATTCCCACTTTTGTCATACTATTGTATATTTAGTGACGATAATTCATCTGTTAATAATCATAATTGACTGATCAATACTAATGAGTTTTGAAATTTTGTAATAATTACAATTACTAACAAAAGTTCTGAACCAAAATGTTAACGCACTAGTAAATCCATTTTCTAATTATGCAAATTGTAAACAACCAAATACAAGTTTGAGAAAAATGTATCTAGCATTTTTAGACATAATGCAATGTAGACAGCGCGGTATTATACATAATTTATTAATCATTTCGATTTCCGATTGATTTACTGTCGATAATCGAATTTTTAAGTCATAGAAAAAAAGTAATATTGATCATCAATCCATACAAAGAATCTGTATTATGATGTCTATCATAAAACAATCCATATAATTTGTTGCCAAATAGACAAACATAGATAGATAGATAGATAGATAGATAGATAGATAGATAGATATATAGATAGATAGATAGATAAATGGTTTTATCAAAAAGCCGATTGATCAAATGCAATTGTCAGAATGTTGCAGAAAGGAATAAGATAACTAATAACAGTGCACAATATATATAAAGATGTGTGCATGCTTTACATTATTCCGATATGATCTGTTCACTCAGACATTAAATATTTCATGCCCTCTCATTCATTCACACGTTGAAATCAGCAGCCAGCTACTCACCTCAAATTGATGTGTTGAGAGAGAGAGAGAGAGAGAGAGAGAGAGAGAGAGAGAGAGAGAGAGAGAGAGAGAGAGAGAGAGAGAGAGAGAGAGAGAGAGAGAGAGAGAGAGAGAGAGAGAGAGAGAGAGAATCTATCTGACATTTAGAAATAATGTCCAAATGTGATTGGAAGATATGGTGTGACTAATACAATGGCGAACTCACGATCCTCATATCATTCAACAATAAAATGGAATTATGGCGACTTGTATAGATGATCGAAACTCTAGATGGACGTTTTCTTTATCCTTTCCTTCCAGTACATGAGTGTCTGGACGTGTAAATTAATTCGCCACTAATTATAATAATGATGTCCGGGTATATCGTGATTTGTAACAATCGATTGTCATTTCCTTTAATTCACGATAGGTTTTATGAGTATTTTCCTCGTATAGAACTCATTAGGGTTTAAATGTTCAAGTAATGGTAAAGGTCAGTAAACTCTTGCTTTTGCTTTGGAAATGATTTAATGGTGTATAGATATGCTACAAAACATCCTGTGGTATCTGCCGTATATATATATTTGCAACCGGAGGGTCACTAGTTCGAGAACGGCGGATAGTCTAATCTCGTTCTTCGGATGAGGTCCCGTGTCACAGTAGGTTTCGGCACGTTAAAGAACTCCCACTGCTCAATGGCTGTAAGTGCCGAATCAAAATGTGAAGCCCTTCATTTGGTGACTCTACATATGAATGGAAGATTCTTGAGCGGGACTTTAAGTAAACAACAAAATAACAACTTCTGTATAAGAATGGTTGATGGAAGTATTCCAAAATTTCAATTTGAAAAAAATTATAAAACAAGATTTGGTATTTCAGGTTAACAAATCGATTGAATTGGTATTTTGTTCCAGTATGTCGTACAATGTTTAATGAATCTGGAAAAAAATTCTAGAAGTCTAACCAATTGATAATCTCGACCAAGGTAACATATATGTTGCTCGATGTAGAATACAGATGTCTTTCTCATGCTAAAGTCATTAACTTTTGCTTCCCGTCCCAATCAATAGACCTAATTAAGTTCTTAATATCTTCTTTTAATTCCCCACACAAAATGTGTCCGCGCATGATGTAGCGCCGTTAATTCAAACAAACAGCATATATCTTCTCCAGTACATTTCCTGTTTCTGTATAAAATGCATATGCATGATAAGGTAATGTTCATTTACCTTTCATTCTATTTTTAAACGCTTTATTACAAAAAAACGTCAGTCAATGACAGGTGTTTGTTTCATTGTACGTCATTAAGTATACTTTTAATTATGATATGTGGCTATTTCTTGACAAAGAGTCTTTGAATTGTTTTATGAATTGCATCTTTAATACAACAACGAAGTGGAAAAAGGAATATATCGTCGAAAACACTATTTAAAGTCCCTATGTAAACTATATATGATATATGAAAAATGCTAAATTATTGTTTATTTTTCATTTTTGGTAGGGGTTATAAAATCCATGTATAATATGTATTTTCTACTCTTTATGTTATTGTTAAAAATAAACTTATAGATCGAAGATAAAAAAAATTGAATTTTTGTATGGTCACATTGATTACGCAGTTCATGCAATATACTGTCACTTATTTTTCATTCTAGTTTTGACCGCTTTGTTATAACAATGTCGAAAAATATCTATCCATTTGAGAAGAGATACCCAGTTACCAAAGACCAGTGAAAATTGTTGTAATGCATTGTCCACAGATTGGTCCTTCGACAGCCTCTAATGTATTGGCAAGGTACATGCTTAACGCACAATACATTTTCAGGACACATAGCTTTCAATGATTCTTTGTAATTGCAAAGCATTGCATAAATAGTTATTTGACTTTTTATTTGCACACATAATTATGTACAGCTATTTAAAGCATGATAGGAAAATAATCAAGCAATGGTGTTGTTGAATGGAAACGGTAATCTCAACTCTCGAAGTAAAGACCGAAAAGTCTCATTATCGAGAGGCTCTGGAATAGGACAGCCATATTCTTAATGCTTGGATGAAAATCTCCTTATCAACACAATACACTTATAAGCTATATCTACATCGTGTTGAATGTTATATATTTTTATATATGATCATCCGTCGTGTTCTACGATCGACTGTAAATGAACATAACATGTTCTTCAATCTATATTCAAATACCCAAATCACAGAATGGGTGTATATATTTTTGAAAATTGTGGAAGGAACATAAATTATAGATTAAGTTATGATTTTACTTGGACATAGAATTATTCTGCGATAACAGTTCCAGAAAATCTCTCATACATACGATAGCTGTATTTAAAATGCCAAATCAGTACTGAAATGCAAGTTTTGAATAAAAGTATGATATATTCTCTCCGCATAAATACATTTTACACCGATATTACAACACACAACCAGCACGCTACCATTTGTACTTTGTAAATCTAAAAGCTTTAGTGCAGCTTAATTAACAACATGTTTGGTTTTCTTTTATCTTTTGTGCTTTTTTTACAACATCACCATAGCTCGTTTCCGGTTCAGCGATGTTTAAATCATACACAAGTGTGGTTATTTACCCAATATATTGAGTACGGATAATCGCACCAATTACTACTAAAATGATGTTGTAAATTGCTATTGTAATTAATCTCCATGTTGAAATTATGCATGGAATGATCAACTGTATTACGTACAAATAAAGATAACTGTATTATCACATCGTTATATACTGGTCATGACAGTGTTCACAGTATAATTAATTATATTTCACACGGTTGTTAAGAAGACACCCATTATGCCAGCAGACGGTGGTCGATTTGATAGGGACACTCAAATATATGAAACTATGAAACATACTTAGTGACTGTTTCAGCTTTAAGAGTCAGATGATCAAAGCGAATGTCAATAAGAAATTACCAATTCAGACTTAAAACTGAAGTTGTGTTTCAAAAGATACGTAGAACAGCACAGCATTCAAACCACAATATTAGCGAAAAGCTATAGTTATTAAAGTTACATCAGTTTTCAATCAGAAATATGAACCTTATTTTTTATTGAAGCGATGTTGGACATGAGAAGATAAGTACATACTACTGTGACGTCAGTTGTAACTGACAAATCTGTTATGGTTGTCATAACTGACTCAAATAAGAAAATGTGTTTTCATCTCATTTCCAAAGAATAAGTGACAAGTTTTACTCTCCAGTGTTTACAATACATATCTAAAAAGGATGCGACAAAACACACACACACACACACACACACACACACACACACACACACACACACACACACACACACACACACACACATATATATATATATATATATATATATATATATATATATATATATATATATATATATAAACATGTATACAATTTACACACATTCATTTGCAAATACATAATTATACATGCAGTCCAACAAAATTTTATTTAAACCGGCTTTTACTGTATATACGCATATATTGAAAATCAGCGACTATTATTTTATTTTGTGGTGTAAAAGAAACGAATGAGTAAGATAAGTGTAAACTAAGTCTGTTTAATTGTGCAGACGGGTGAAATCGAAAGATGCATGGTATCGTCGTTACATAAGTCGTCTCCATTTATGAATAAATCCATGTATAGCTTGGACATTTCGATTCTGTCTGCGCAAGAGAGATCAAGGCAGCCATAGATGTCCATACCTATGCCAGGGACAGGTCAGATTTAGCTAGAATTCAATGAGACAACAGAGAGCAACACATCTACTTCTTACCTAGATTTACTCCTGTCGATTGAAAAGGAGGATCAACTTCTCACATCTCTTTATGACAAACGCGACGATTTCAATTTCCATATCACAATCTTCCCGTTTCGAAGTAGTAATATCCCATCTTCTCCTGCCTATGGCGTTTTCATTTCACATCTTATACGTTATGCCAGGGCATGCTCTTCTTATGAATGTTTTATTCTGAGAGCTAAACGACTAATCAATAAATTATTTACACAAGGTTACGTTGTTGAACGCTTGAAATCGTCATTTAAGAAGTTTTATGTTCGATATAGGGAGAGTCCCCCTCTCTAAAATATTAGATATGATTCTTGGGCACGGCCACAGACGGTGATTCCCTTCACCAATTGTGCTTTTCACCGAACTTGACGTTATCACCAAACTTAACCTTTTCACCGAATTTGACTAGAAAGGTTTCCAAGGAATGTTTGCGATGGGTGTGACATGCCAGTAGAAAACGCTGACTACTTCCGGACAGCTGGTCTTATCCCGTTTGGGATCTGCAATTGTTCTTCATGTTGAGACCATTTACACATCTAATTCGTCGTGTTATAATGGACTTGAGTTCTGATTATCGACTGGTACTTCCTCAGTTTTACTTTATAAAGTCTTGGCAAACTGGAGGTCCCGCGTCACAGTAGGTGTCGGCACGTTAAAGAACCCTCACTGTTCAATGGCCGTAAGTGCCGAGCATAGGCCAAAATTTGAAGCCCTTCACCGGCATTTCGTGACGTCTCCATATGAGTGAAATATTCTTGAGTGGGACGTTAAACAACAACAAACAAACAAACAAACTCGACGGATTTGGTCATTATTTTACAGTATAAATAATTTCAGATACCAAAGTATAAATCAATAAAATGATCCAGGACATAGATACAAATCCGGTAAAAATGGACAAAAACGGACCTCTAGAAACCAAGAGGTGGGATCAGGTGCCATGGAGGAGTTAGCATCCCCTGTCGACCGGTCACACCCGCCGTGAGTCCACAGTCAATTCCAATGAAACACGTGAGGAGAGTATCCTCGTCACAATTTGTCAGTGAGTAGTAAACCTCTGTATATGAAATCTTCATATGTTGTACACGCCCTGGCATATCGGATCATTTGTGAAATATAAACTCCATGTGCAAGTAATAATTGTTAGTTCTCTTGTCCACTGAGCGACAGGGGTAAGCGCCATTTAAGTTAGATTAACTATAAATAAATCGACAGTTAGAGTACTATATATATATATATATATATATATATATATATATATATATATATATATGTGTGTGTGTGTGTGTGTGTGTGTGTGTGTGTGTGTGTGTGTGTGTGTGTGTGTGTGTATGATTATTCCATGACGGTGGAGAGAATAAAAGACGAATGAAGAATACTAGTTCTATATAAGAGTGTATTGAAGTTTTCTCTGTTTCTTTGGTTGCGATTATTTGTATAGCCTACATCAGTTGGTAGAAGATCCACATTCCTTTTCATTTGACATTGGTCGATACTTGGTAAAATGTTCTACATGATAAGTCAGTGTGCCTGGATCTTGATTCACTGTCACACTGATGCAACGGTCACTGATGCAGATCCCTCTGCCTGGATCATAGTCTTCTTATCTTGTATACGTGCAATATCTTTCATCGCAATTGTTCCTTATAAGAAGGCGATGTAACATTACCAAAGTGAGGACCATAGTCAAGGTCATATTGCTCATATCAAGATCACTGTTGCCTTGATATGATTCTTGTGTTGTCTATAGTTTTCTTATGCCTTTGTTATGTAACTTATTCTTTGTACAAATGCTACTAATTGGAAGGCGATGTTTCGTAGACTTGACTTGGATTTTTCCGTGATTTTTATTTTAAGGTCAATGTAGATATGGATAAAAAAAATTTTGTCTTTCTATTCTACAATTGCACACTCTAAGCAGCATATTTCCTATGACGCACGACCGTACATAATAGTGGACGAAGATTGAAATTTCTTGTTTCGGATATACTGTTTTTCTATTTGTGCAGTTTAATTCATAATACCTAACCTGATATTGGTACGTGTTGCGTCATAATTCTATATCAAGGTCATGACATCGATGTCAATAGTTTCTTGGATGACTTAACGAAGTCATGGACATTGTTCACTAAATGTTGAGTTGCCTGTTCTATAACGTCTGTTGAGGTGTCTGTACCAATTGTGACGAGGATTTGTTCCTCGCGTATTTCATTTGGACTTGACTGTGGATTCACAGTAGGTGTGACCGGTCAACGTGAGATGCTTACTCCTCCATGACACCTGACCCCACCTCTTGATTTCCAGAGGCCCGTGTTTGTCCAATTGTACCAGATTTATGCTGGACATCCTAGAGCTTTATGATTTGGTATCTGATGATATTTTTATATCATACCTTGAAGCTCCTTACGTTTAAACTGTGGTGATTTTATATAGAAGCATTTTTTCAATTACTTTACTTGCTCAACGTGTATACGTTTAGCACAAATGATCATCAGATTGGGTTAACCTTCATGTTAGTGGAAAAAACTGCTTTCTTACAATTAATGTGGCTACTGATGAAAATTAGGAATAACTAAAAACAAGGTTTAATTGGAGAAAAACTAGGTTTGATTGAGATTAAATTTGGACTTTATTTAACTCATTAATGTGATTTTAACATTTGTTTAAAATAGATGTTGTTATACTCAGGTCAGAAAATTTACTAAAAACAACATTTGACTCAACACAGGTTATTCTATAAAAGAACAATTTACATTAATCGCGTTTATATTAATTAAGGTAATGTTTTAATTGTTTATTAAGCTCACCCATGACTGAGTGGGTAGAAAAATGCAGTCACCTCAAGAATATAAACTGATTTGTGGGGAAAAATTGTCAGTTTACTGGCGAATGTCTCTCACTTCTTTTCAGCGTTGGTTCGCGTTTGTTTGACCCTTAAATGACTTTGTGAGAAAGATTGTCACTTTACTCACTGCAGGCCGGTACACTCTTCCCGGGTACATTGTAACCGGGTTCTCTCCCAAAGCTTTGTAATCTGGCTGCCATCTTATGATTGAAAAATTGCTGAGTGTAGCTAAAACAGGACAATTGTTTATCAAGCAACACACGTGTCATCTGCAAATTAAAGGAACTAGAAAAATTATCGGAGATGTCTTTAGATTTCAAACACCAGAAAAACTCCAACGGTCTCAGTTTGTCAAACAGATGCAAATATTGATTCAAATTGTATTGATGCTAGCGAGATAAATTATGACGTAATTTGTCGCACATTAAAACGTAATTTATAAAGCATATCTCAAAAAGTAATTTTCTTCCTTTTAAATGATTAACATTGAGATGTAAATTGATCCCTTTTATAGATAGAACGTGATTATAATCATAAGAATAAAGCACGTTATTCTGATCGTTGGAATATAAGCGTTTCAGTGAAACATGATTGATGATGATGATGATGATAATGATGATGATGATGATTATGATGATGATGATGATGATGATGATGATGATGATGATGACGACGACGACGACGACGAATAGTTTCATTTGTATTCTCATCATTATTTGTATTCTTACTGTAATTATTATTGTTACTATCATTATCATTATTATTATTATTATAATTATTATTATTATTATTATTATTATTATTATTATTATTATTATTATTGTAATTGCTTGTATTACCATTATTATAGGGGTCTCCGTGGTCGAGTGGTTAGAGCAACGCGCTTTGAAGTCTCTCACTTAATGTCAGTGCAGGTTTATAGTCCCGCTGGAACCTAAGTTAATATTTGTGAGAATGTTTGCCAGTTTACTTGTGGAAGGCCGGCGGTTTCGTCCCGGGTACATTGTAACCGGGTTCTCTCCACCATTAGATAGGCCGCCACCATATAATTGAACAATTGTTGATTGTGTCGTATTATTCAAAATTAAAAACAAACACATTATTATCGCTTTTGTCATTTTTATTAAGGCAAATCAGTTTTCTCATTAACTCGCATGACTTCGAGAAAAATGACTTTAACTGGACAATGTGATTCATTGCAACAAATAACAGTTTGTTTCTTAAAGCAATCTACTTTTGCTGCAAAAACTAGGTATATCGGTGATAAAATAACATGAATAATATCAATGTGATTTGACACAGTTTTTTTTTCAATTATACCTAATATTTCTCCAATTAATTAATATTAGTACGACAAATCACATAAATGAATTAAACCTAGTTTTTTTTTTCGGAACTTGCATTAGCTGGAAAAACTAATGAAAACAAGTTTTAACTGAGAAAAACAAGATTCAACTTTTGTGATTATGGTATGTAGTATTAATTAATCTAGTTCTTCTCATTTACACCTAGTTTTTCTTAGTTAAACCCTATTTTTTTCAATTAAACACAGTTTGTCTTATTGACTAACATCAACTGAAGAAAAAAAACTCGGTCAACTGTACAAAAGTAAAACAAAAACCGAAAAAATCGGAAAATTGGGTTAAACTGCTCCGAAATATTATAGATGATGATGATGATGATGATGATGATGACGATGACGATGGTGATGATGGTTATGATGATGATATATGTCTGTTACTTTTGTGGGTTTAACTATTTAACTCAGAATTTGGACTGCATGCAAATTGTACCGCATTACATTTAGGCACATTTAGTGATCCTTGAATGTACATTAAGCATATATTTACATGATATTTCTTTGTCAATAGAAGCGTTTTGAATATCATTTTCTATAATTAGAGACCATTTTGTGGACACGTCATTGACGTGAGTTCACAGTATTGATCACAAAGAGTATGATAAGAAGTAGATACAATGACTGCAGTAACTGAACTGCGTTTTGAATTCGAAGCATGTGATTTTAAGAATTCGATCTTCTCTAGCATTGTTTTATAACAAGATGACAAAGAATCTGCCCAGAAATTCGCGCAACATGGGTAGAGTATCAGTAAAAGAATGACTTAGTTTTGTTGATAATATACGTTGGATAATAGATACGGATCTTTTTATGTTAAACATTTTCCCCAATTCCACAACAAGTATCTCAATGTTGGATCTACCATTACCTTGAAAAAGAATTATTTGAAATTGAAACATGATAAATATTCCTTCTAAACAGATGTTTCAGACTGATTGCTCATGTTGCTGAACAAAATGTATTAATTTATAAAAACAAAATTTTCTTTTGCAGACGCTGAGCACTGTGGAATTTGCTTTGACTGGGGGAAATGCCATTGGAATACACCGAAATGTCGACAAATAGTTATATAAACACGGCGAGCACCAGTACAATGGCAAATAATTTGTCGGATAATAGTACAAACTATCTACTTGAAACCACTGCAAATAGTGTTATTGTTCCGTCTGTTTGGGCTCTCATTGTGGTGGTGGGGACCGTAGGGAACGGTTTAGTGATTTACATTTTACTTCGGTATGGAGAGAGATCCGTTACTAATGTCTATATCATCAATTTAGCTGTTGCGGATTTAGCGTTTGTGTCAATAGTTGTTCCCATCACTGCTATCCACTTTGCCACCCCTTTCTGGACATTTGGTGATGGAATGTGTAAATTATTTACTTACACGACCTATGTAAGTATATTACATTTTGAAAGTTTACGTAACAATGTTTTATTAACAATTTGTGTGTGTTGATTACAAATCTGTTTTAAGGTGTATGTTTACCAACTTAATGTGGCACATCCTGGTTCTGTCAGAAACCACAACAATGCGGTCTATTATCTAAAAGAGGTCGTACAGGTAAAATATATCTCCTAGCACGGACTCCGTGCATCACTAAATCTCTAATACTTTTGTGACGACAAGTATAGGTGTACCGAGGTAAAATGACACATCCAAGTAGAGTCAACAACCAAAACAATACGGTCCATTTTCCAAAAATAGATTATACAGGTAAAACATATTGCCTTGCACTGAATCCATGTATAACTGAATCGCTAATACTTTTGTGACGACAAGTAGCTTGTCACCCCTGTTATGATTTGATTTAGACACGCTGTATTTGTAAACAAATTTACCTTGGTAGAGCCATGGCTTATCACCCCTGTATTGATTTGATTTAGATTCGTTGTGTTTTGAATATGCGCCAATTTACCTTGTAGCTTGTATGCGCCCAATTAGAAATTGAATCGTACAAATGTAACCATGGTTACATTTAGAAATTAAAAACCAATGTTCAACATTGTCAGTTTTTTAATAGGATGAACATGTGAATGATGTCGAAATGGCAAGACGATAACTTCATTTTTTTTCATTAAATGTGTTCGTGTCATTCCTGGCATTTTTATGTCAGTTTGCTTAATGTTAAGTCTTATATTGTCCCTCTTAGTATAGTTCAGAGCAGAATAATATCTACAGGGTAAACAGTTACTAACATACCAAGTATAGCATGCATATTAATGTTATATACTTGTTCTTTGTTTCCATATATAGCCAATAATGTATGCAATGTAGCAACTGGTCAATCAATTGTCGATGGAAATCCCATGTGTTCGCATATACATATATCGGGCTACAATGACTACTTTTAAATGCCGATTGCATGTAATACTTAAATAACTTATTGAATATATATAGTCCGATATGAAACGTTCACAGTATGTAACTTTACGAACCTGGAATGGCTTGGATTTAATATATTTGAAAATGCTTTAATGACTTCGGACTCACGGCGGATGGGGTCGATCCAACATTGGACGCATACTTTTCCGTGGCACCTGATCCTAACTTTTAGGAAACGAAATGTATGGCACACCAAAATCACATTATTGAGTTAAACCTATTTTTTTCAGATAAACTTAGTTTTTCTCCAGTTAAACCTAGTTTTTCTCATTTAAACCCTAGTTTTTTCCCAGTTAATGTGGGTTACGAGTTCAACCTAATTTTTCCCAGATAATCCTAATTTTTCTCGTAACCCAAATTAACTGTAGAAAAACTGACTTTAACTGACAATAACTAGGTTTTACTGCACGAAATACTCATTAATGTTTTTATGTCGCAGTTAAACCTAGTTTTTCTCAGTTAAACTTTTTTTCTCTAGAAAAACTAGGTTTAACTCACTTTTGTGATTTTGGCGAAGTTAAACCTAGTTCTTCCTCAGTTAAACCTAGTTTTTCTCCATTAATGTGGGTTACTGAGAAAATTTAGGTATAACTGAAGAAAAACAAGATTTAACTGAAAAAATTGGTTTAACTGAAGAAAAACTAGGTTTAACTGAGAAAATCTAGGTTTAACTGATGAAGCACGCCGAAATTACAACAATGAGTCGATGTAAACCTAGCATTTCTCAGTTAAACCTAGTTTTTCTTCAGTTAAAGAGGGTTAAGAGGTCAACCTAATTTTTCTCCAGTTAATCCTAGTTTTTCTCGTAACCTACATTAACTGAAGAAAAACTAGATTTAACAGAGAAAAACTAAGACTAACTCCGCCAAAATCATATTAATACTCATTAATATGATTTTGGCGAAGTGAAATATAGTTTTTCTCACTAAAACTAGGATTTTCTCGAGAGAAAAAATAGGTTTAACTCATTTTTGTGATTTTGGAGCAGTTGAACCTAGTTTTTCTCAGTTAAACCTAGTTTTTCTTCAGTTAATGTAGGTTTCTGAGAAAAACCAAGTTTAACTGGAGAAAAACTAGGTTTAACTGATGAAAAACCAGGTTTAACTTATCAATGTGATTTTGTCGTGCCATAGCTATATATTTCATCCAAATGAAATGGCCTTTATTGCACGCCAAAATCTCATTAATGAGTTAAACCTAGTTTTTCTCCAGTTAAATTTGTTTTTTCTCAGTAACCAACATTAACTGAAGAAAAACTAGGTTTAACTGAGAAAAACGTTGAAGCTCATTGTATTTCGATGCAATATATGGCACGATTATATACAACAAATGTGGTGATAATGTTAAAATCCTATTAAGATTGATAAAACAGTGAAGGTCATTTCATTTAGATGAAAATATTGCACGATTGTATTATAAAATCATTACGAGAATATTTGATACTTAGTCAGCCATGGTAAAACATTGACGACCATGCAATTTGGATGTAATATATGACACAATGATATTACATAACAATACTGGGAATGTTAACTATGGTAAACAGACCGACCAATTAGAGTCATGTTATATTACGTAACGGTGATGAAAATGTTAAATACGGTAAACAAATCAACCAATTAGAGTCACATTAGAATGATGTATGTTCCAATATTTGCGTTTTCCATTTGACAATGTTTAGATAATCGAGACAGTCCAACAACAAAATAAATTAACAAATAGTTAAAAAGACATTTATAGTAATAGACATATGTATGTTTATTTGACACAAAAATTTTCAAGAGAGAAATGCAATTCAATGAAACGTTCGTTCGAGTAATGACCTGTGCAATCATCATTAATTATCTCTGCATTGTAGCGATGCTGTTTCTAAATAAGCGTACGTGAATTTCATTGTATAAATATAATGCAGGTAGTTAGGGAATACTCTTATGCTGTCGGCTTGCGGTGAAAATTTATTTGTAAGAAAGGAAGCGCCGATAGCCCTTTCATTTTATGATTTAACACCAACAGTCACAGGAAATCTTTATTCTAATGCCTGGACATTTTAATAAGCATTTAAATGACAGTAACAACCATTTATATGGGCTTTTATCATACGTCTGTAGTAGATGTGACTATTTGGTCTATGCTCCCCAATGCATTGATTATTCTAGTAAATGCACCTCCTTTTTGGAAAGAAAAAAAGAGTTCCCAGTGTCATCTGTTTCCGGCACCTTCCATCGTCTGGTCGTTCGGTGTCATCCATGAAATTGAACATAGTGGAAGTATTATTAATTCATTGTTGACCAGAATATTGGAATTAGAAAGTGCGTGGTTATTGTTACATCTTGTTATGTGTTATAATTTATAATTTAGACACACAATAAAAAGTTTATAATATGACCTCAGGCTGATATTGGGAACCTCGGGCTGAGAACGAGTATGATATTAAAATGGTCATATAATAATCTATATATACTGACCCTTGCCTTTATCAATAACCAAGTTACTGTGTTCAGACCATTAGTAAAAAACAATAGGTAAAAATAGGTACTGACTTTTCATTATTAATTCATAATTTCAAAACCGATTAATTGCCAAAAGTTGTGAAACAAAAATGATTCTTAACACTGAGAGTGACAGAAACGATTGTCATGAGCATTTGATTTGTTCTTTTTAGTAAATCTGTAACATTTGTAATGTTAATAATATATCGAGCCGACCTGGCTCAGTCGGTTGCGCACTCGACTCTTGAGCCTGAGGTCGTGGGTTCGAGTCCAGCCGGCGGCCGGTTGGTTTCCTGTCCTTCGGATGAGACAGTAAAAACAAAGGTTCAGTAGGTGTCGGCACGTTAAAGAACCCTCGCTGTTCAATGGCCGTAAGTGCCGAACATAGGCCAAAATATGAAGCCCTTTACCGGCATTTGGTGACTTATCCATATGGGTGAAAGATTCTTGAGTGAGACGATAAATAATGATAAACAATAATAGATGAAAAAATATATATCAATGACACCGCTTACATGCATAAATCATGCTTCAGCTTTGACGCTTCATAGTGATGTTTTAAAAGATATAAATCGTTGTATCATAGCCTCAAATAATATAGTTCTTATTTGTAAGGCACATTACTATAATTGTTTATTAGAAGAACTTGGGTTTAATACGAATTCTGGAAATCCTACATACACACGTAGCTCACTTTCCAAGGACGAGATCCTTCAAAATCACGTGTCCGTATTACACTCATTTGATATACCTACAACGGAGACCGATTTCGAGCTACCACATTTATACTGGATACCTAAACTTCATAAAAACCCATATAAGCAAAGATACATAGCAGGATCCAGCAAATATTCTACCAAACCTTTATCTTTACTCCTTACCAAGATATTGACAGCTGTTAAGGAGAAACTTCAAAAATACTGTACAGTTGCTTATTCCAGAAGCGGTGTAAATCAGATATGGATACTTAAAAATTCTAAACAGCTTTTAGAAAATTTGAAGGCACACAATTTTTCTCGAATTCACAGTATCAAAACTTATGACTTCTCAACTCTTTACACTACTATTCCACATAAAAAATTAAAAGAAAGACTTTTTAGCATCATAGACAACTGCTTTTTCACTAAAGGTGGTACCGAAAATTTAAATATCTAGTGATTGGCTATCAGGATACTTATTTCGTCAAACACCACTCTGATTTTACACATAAGTATACTGAAGTTGATATAAAAAACATGCTGGAATTTCTAATAGACAATATATTTGTAATGTTCGGAGACGTGGTCTTTCAACAAACTGTCGGCATTCCTATGGGAACCAATTGTGCTCCTTTATTGGCCGACCTGTTCCTTTATTCATACGAAGCAGACTTCATTCAGAAACTGCTGAATCAAAAGAAGAAAAAAAGTTAGCGGTGTCCTTTAATTTGACATTTAGATATATCGACGACGTTTTGTCAATTAATAATGACAATTTTCATACATATGTCAATGCGATATATCCCAGCGAACTAGAAATTAAAGATACAACAGAATCAAGTACACACGCTTGATACTTAGACATTTTACTTAATATAAACACAGACGGGAAATTAGCAACTAAGCTATACGATAAACGCGACGATTTCGGCTTTCCCATCGTAAATTTTCCACATTTAAGTAGTAATATCCCTCAGTCACCTGCATATGGAGTTTATATTTCACAAATGATCCGACATGCCAGGGCGTGCACAACATATGAATATTTCATATACAGAGGTAAACTACTCACTGACAAATTATTGACACAGGGATATCGAAAACCGCGTTTAATGTCAACGTTCCGCAAATTTTATGGTCGGTATAATAGTCTTGTTTGCAACTACTCTGTTTCACTAAGTGAAATGTTGAGTTGCCTTTTCGTTGGCGGTTGTTGAATCGTCTGTACCAATTGTGACGAGGATACACCCCTCACGTGTTTCATTGGACTTGACTGTGGACTCACGGAGGGTGTGACCGGTCGACAGGGGATGCTTACTCATCCGTGGCACCTGATCCCACCTCTTGGTTTCCAGAGGTCCGTGTTTGTCCATTTTTACCGGATTTGTATCTATGTCCTGGACATCCTATTGATTTATACTTTGGTATCTGAAATTTTTATATTTGTACAGCTCAGGAGTACACAAATATAACTTTACAATGCAAACATGCTCCTATTAGATAATACTGGTGGCAGTATGCACACAAACAATGCATGTCCATTCTGAAACCAAACAAAAATCGTGTACAATTATTATATACTCTGACTTTAATGAATTAAACATTCGAAGGTTTTACTTTTAAAGTGAGCCTTTAAGAGTTGATCCTTCTGGCTTCCACCGGACCTCGGTTTCTAGGCCTGAAGATCATACAATGTTTTCAAACGCGCTAAACAGCTGATATCTATATATATTACTACTTCTTCTCGAAAAACAAATAAAAAACGAATTACTTTATCCTGTCCTTGTTGTAGTAAGTGTTTATAATTAAATTAAAAGGTTTAATTTCAACATTAAAGTTAGCGGGACTTGAGGCAGAGTACATTTTCTTGTATTGCGCTCCAGGTGTACTCTGCCTCAGAGTAATTAAATATCAGTAAATAGCAAATTATGTAATGTTGTTCCGTAATTACTGAAAATTATCACTAAATGCAACGTTTTAAAATGTGTATACCAAATTATTAAACACGGAGGTCAAAAGGAGCTTAAAGTGTAAGAAAACTTTGGAGTTTCATATCTGAATGATTTATACAATCTAATTAAATTGGGAATTTAAATGTATTTTTGATATTTACATTGTTTGATGTCGATATAATCGCAAAATTCATCTATTAAGTAATACCCATAGATACGAGTTTACGCTGACCGTAATCACGACAGTCTATGATAGACTAACTATAATGCGATAAATTGAAAGTAAGGAAGACAACTCTTATCAATATTAAGTAGAGCTCATATATCGATCCTTTAAACGAGAGTGGTGTTTTAACACTTGATGGATAATAATCAATGGTTTGTGCGTTCTAGTTTTTCATGGCTGTTATGTTGTTTTTGGAGTCTATCAAATATAATTTTACAGAATATATATGGAAAACTTTAATATATATCTTGAACTATCAATGCTTAATGCTGATCTTGCAGTCTACGTTTGTGTCGATAAAACGTATCACGAAGAACAAACGTGACCTGGCACCATACAATTAAAAACGTCTACAGTCTAAAAATTGTACACAAATGTAAATAATCCGAAAATATAATTAGCGATGTCAATATAGTCTCGTGTGTGTGTATGTGTATGTGTCTGTGTGTGTGCGTGCGTGCGTGTTTCTCCATTTTTTACCAGATTTGTACCTATATCCTGCACATCCAAATGATTTATACTTTGGTTTCTGAGATTTTTTTTCAAATATTAACTTACATTCCATATATATACATACATCAACTCAATGTATTCCTTATATATTAACTTATATTCTTTTATTATATATACACAAATCAACTTAGTATATTCATTATATATCCAAATATTAACTTGATGCACGATGAACAAACTAGTTTTTCAATTCAAACACAATTCGGAAATGTAGAATTACTTTTTTTCAAAGGTGAAATCAAAACATCAATTGGATGACTACTTGATTCTGAGATTTATCTCGTATAAAACCAGTATAACAATTTTGCAATATCCATAATTAAACTACAAATCTCACTTCTCACTTCCAGTAACCAAGCAATGGTTCTAGAGCTCCGATGGAACCTATTCTGATTAATTAAAGAAAAATTACATTTCACTCACATAAAGCCGAACCTTACCCGCTATCATTTCACTGCAAATTGGTTAATGTGGGGTGAAATAGCATTAGGAATAGCAGCATGAATACACTGTTACGGCGCCTATAAAGTAACGACGTTCTTCGATGATATCGACCAGAAGTCAACAGTATACAAACTTTACAAAGGGCAATGGTTCACTAAATGTATTGGGTGCATTCAATTAAGATTTTGACAGAAACAAACAAATGTTGGTACAATATCTGTTACAGCAACTTGCTTAGAAATCTATCACTTTCATTTTAACGGAAACTTAATGAAAATAGTTCTAAATCAAGTATTCCTTACATTTTTCTGCACATGACGCATTATGTCTTTTTCCCAATAGAAACTATTATATAAATAAATCTACCACAATAGATTTAACATCTTGATACTTAAATAAAGGATGCAATGTTTTGTAATGACAGATTACTTGAATATTGAGAATTCCTCTTAGAAACGAAGCAGACCGTGAATAGAAAATTCAGTCATAATATATATTTTCTATAATATATTATTAATATTTATTATCACGTTTAATAGAAGTGTATGGTATATATACTGATGTGTGTATAATGCTATACGGCAGAGCAAGTTTTGGGGTTGCTTTATTTCTATTCTTTTTTAAATATATGAACTACGTGTTCCTTTTGGGTTTTTGACTCTAGGAAGCATACACAACTTATTCTTGTTTGTTACGTGATTATTCGGTATTATGAGTTCCTTTTGGGTTTTTGACTCTAGGAAGCATACACAACTTATTCTTGTTTGTTACGTGATTATTCGGTATTATGAGAAAATGTAATTACGCAATATTTTCGAGTGGTAAAAAAAATCCCATTATGAGTATCTTTCATTGTTGACAAGAGGTTACTTAAATACCGACGATTTCAACAAATGGAATCACCAATGATATTATTCTAATATTGTTTACAAAGATAGTGTCCACAAAATGGTTTATGTGTTTACGAGCGATGTCACAGCAACAATGGAAATATTTATCTCTTTTGCAAAGGTGTTCCAAATCTAACGCAATTCAAATGTCTGCCTGCATTGTTTGATTAACATGTATATAAATAAAGCATTCTTTCTTCCATTCATTGACAATGGGAACACTGTCCAGATACTGATAAAAATCAGATACAAGGGCATTTTTCGAATTGTATCTCTTTCTAGACAGATGATATTTGAGTTCGTGAAACAGATAATAGTCACAGGGGTTAAATCTAGTGAATACGGAGGATGTGGGAGAACCGTAACCTTCTCTGACTCCAAACATGTCGTCATAATGCGTTCTTGTGAGCGATGCTTCATCATACAAACGTCGGAGGTACCGCAATCACAGTTTCCTGTGGCGACTTCAGAACAAATTGAAATAAATTGAAATATTTTTTTTTGCATTTACAACATGGGCTTTCTTCTGTCCACAAACTGACTATTCACCCTACCTTTATTTTTTTGCTTTTTAAATGTTTCAACATAATACCATGAACTCGTGCTAACGATAAGTTTGTCAACCGGGTTAATTGCCTCGCGTTGTATCAGGCATCTTTTTTTAGAATATTGCAGGTTGGTTATGTTGCTATTAGATGTAGTTCTTGCAGGACGACCTTGGCGAACAGCAAGTTGTTAATGTTCAGACTTCCCAATTACAAATAGACCTGTGAGACATTTAGCCCTCCCCTTAAATTTTGCACATTTTACTATAAATATATATAGGTTTTAATGTAGGTAGCGATCAACCTTTTCTGTAGGCCCTAATGCTCTATGTACATTTTCTGCTCTTTTACTGTACACCGTAAAAATGTCAGTGTACTTGTTAGTGAGGTTTTTATCTGTGTTACGCTTCAATGATATATCTATCGAAACGAGGTAAACTTGAGTTCCGCGAGAAAATGCACATATTACATTATTTTTGGAAAACTCCTCGTATACATTCTTATTTCTTTTCTTTTTTTTTTTTTGAAAAGTTATAATCCTTACCTGGGCGAGTTTCGGGCTCCTACCTAGGTGAGACATAAGTTTATCGGCTCCGAAGAAAACGTAAACTTTTATTTTGGGAAATATACAGCAATATATGTACGAGATATTTGTAGGATATCTAAGAGAGCGATGAGTCGAATGAAAATTGAAAATTGTATCTTTAATCGAGGACAATGATAAACTTAAATCCTTATACAATCCTAGGTGGGCAACGATATAGATTCACCTTTAACAGTTACATCTAGTTCTACACGTTTAGATATAGATTATTAAAAACACAAGTGGCGGACTCTGGTTTCGATGACTGTTCATCTTTAGACATTTCTAAAGAGTATAATCGAAAAGGTAAAGGTACAGAGAAAATCTAAAATTACACAAAACCAAAACATAATTACCAATTTTGTAAACATGAACCACGAAAATTGTAACATCCAGAGTTCCGTGTTTGTCCAATATTCACCAGATTTGTACATTTTATCATAGACCATCTGAAAATTTATATTTTGTATCTGTGATTTTTATATACATGTATAACACCAAAAGACGTCAATGCTGCCCATAGATTAAGACATCCAATCCAAAACGATCACAATTTGATCACAATTTGCAGAATTCGCTGTAGAAAAGAATTAAAAAAAACAAACAAAATATGGTGATTAGTCAGGTTCATACACTTTACAATGAAAACCTCTTAGATACGACGCATCGTTCAAGAGGAATACAAAAAACTCGTGGTCTAGGAATGGAAATCTGATGCTAAAACGTGAAATATTAATTAACCGGCCCGAAAATGCTAATTAATTATCAATTCATGTGTCAGTGATTGTTTAATTATCGGGACTGTAGAGGTTAAAACGATAAAAATATATAGCATGATTTAACTAATTAGAAAATCCAACGTAACATGTACTTTTGCTACATACCACCTCACGTTCGTAAATACATATTACTTCATTGTCGATGTCAGTTTGTGACGGTACCCACATTCATAAATTCAGTGGAATTTTAACAAGCCAACCGTAGTATTATGAGTTATTACCTACTCATTGTTATCTTCAACACTATTTTATCAGTTATTCTTCACACAAAGAAAAATCCAGCAACTAATTGTAAACGCTATGTATGAAAATTAATGTACGTTTACATGATTATTGTGTGTAACTATGGAATTTGATATATGCTAACCAACGCATTTCTTTGATACATACAAATGTTATACAACTAATGTATGTGAGTATTAAGATACAATTGCTTATTCGCATGTATTTTAGTAGTCATTCTTCATACGCAAGACTTAAAGACAAATCTGTACAGGGACATAAATCTGTTTTGATAAACATTGTATTTTGTAATTACCCGCACCAGATTTTTTATTTATATTATTTATTATCATTATTTAACTTTAATTGAAGCACAATTTATACTGTATACGAATATTTGTAAGGAAATATGAATATTTTGTATGTGCAAGTATTTGCACCATCACAATGTAAAACTACTTCATCATATTGACCGATTTTATGTTATATACTAACCGGTCCGAGTCTGGTTTATAACACCGTGTTAACTTCCGGTTACATGCAGGGATTAGAGGTCTGATACCACAAAAACAATTTCTATAGGTGACAATGTTAACTTTTTTCCGAATCTCATCGTTCGAGTGAGTGTTGACCTCTAAATTACACATCAATATATCCTGCCACAATCAGATACTTTTCAAACCAAGGACTGTAATAATATCAGAGAACTAGACTAAGTAAAACATGCTAATTCACCATTTACAATACTTAATACATTATAATATATACCAGTTGTATTCCTACACATTTTCTACTAACCAATTTCCTGAATATTTAGCTGTCTCGAACCTAGATCTTGTCAAGCATGGCAGATATCTGATAGACAAATTTATTGTTTTTCTTCCCACAAAACATGGCGACGGATTGCACCATTTAAACTCAAAACTTCTCGAAGTCTAAGATATTAATCTTTTTACATTGGGTACTCATAGCCGAATTCGGTAACACATTTAGGCTTAGTATTTGGCCTTGTATGGTAACACTGTTTTCTTTCGAAAATACATATTTATATTTAATTAAAGATAAACTGATGAAGTCTTATTGACAAAAACGATTGTCTGGCACATTTGTTTTGGTTTATATTATAAGGGTATAACTTTGGTATGGTAAATAATATATTTATAAATACAGCTGTTTATGTTTGAAGGATTCAAGTAATACACACATTCGCAAAAATGAAGAGGGTAAATATATATGTTGACATACATCTATGGAAAAGTGAATAACTTCCTTAACAATTTATGGTGCAAATAACGATTTTCCTGTTTTCTGGGAAAACTACTGAAACAGAAATATCTATCTCTTCTTAAAAAGGAAAAATGACAAATGTCCTTAAATAAATAGTTAACAGAAAAATTGCTCATTTTTTGTCTGACTCGTATGGATTTATTGTATGTATATTTTGTAAGTATGGGTATAACTATATTTGTATCATCACAATGTATATTAACTATTTCATTATATGGATTCGGTTGTATGCTCTACTATCTGGTCACGAAACAGTTTTATAACACTGTTAACTTCCGGATATATGCAGTGAAGGTCAGAGACAACTAGATATCCCGGAAATTGATTGGTTAAAAAGTGTAGAGAAAGCGGCGCTGCTATTTTGAATGTAAGCTGGTCTCTGATTGGTATGTATTGTATTAATGAATACATTATTACATTTTTACACAGTAAAATAATGTATTATGAATTGAAAATGCTAAATCAGCATAATTTTTACTGGTACTTTGATATAATTAGAGTCAACTACCTGAAAAGCATCTCAATAGAGGATTCTCTATCCATTCACTGAGAAACTGCTGGGGAATTGACATATGCACATGTGACAGAAAAACAAGATGGTCAAGCCTATGGTTTGTGTTTAATTTCTGATTGCAGTAAAGACGCCGAACTAATCCTTGTATAATTTAAAGGTCATCTCGAAAGATGAGATATACAAACAAAACGTTAACATTGTAGCCAATGGAAAACTATTTAGTTGTTTTTGACTCCATTTATCTAATTTCTGTTTTAGATTTTTTTTCTTCTAATTCATTTGACCAAGACAGAATTGAACCATCATAATACATATTTAATCGTGACAAGAAATATAGAAATAATAGAGGAACAATATAAAAATAACACATATTAATATATATATATATATATATATATATATATATATATATATATATATATATATATATATATATATATATATATATATATATATATAATGCTTAAAACATGTACATGTTGCGCGTGTTGTAAGAGCCCATTTAGGGCGTTTTTTATATTTAAAACTTTAAAAACATTTCAAATTTCCAAAATGCAATATGTTGTTCCAGAATTATTTTCCTTTTGACCTTTATGACTATATCATTGCCCTATTGTCGTAATCTGACTCCCGAACCCGACGAAATATTATCTTGTTCATTGTGTTTACTAAGGTACTCAGCGTATCAATGTCCACATTCTGCCCTTGAAAACTCTGGGTTCTAGGGCTTTCTTTTAATTAATGTTAGAAACGACTTAGTGTTCTGATATACCCAATTACAAGCATACAATGGATTCTCGTGTCAGTTAGAAAACGTCAATATTATACGACAAACAGCATAATGGATACTACAAATTCATTAAGGATACAAGCCTTTTCTTGTTGTCATCGGAATTGGTATCCGAGAAAAGGTTGTCACTCATGTTTTCTTTCTTGTACCTTTACGACTTTGAATAACAAATAGATTTAGTTTGTTCTAATAAGCATCGTATATGGTAAAAATCATTGAGGATTTATAGATAAACACTAAAAACTAATGCATTTCAGATTGAGGACGCCAGAAGCTTTGCATTGGAGATAGAGCAAACAGTATATTTTCAAAGGATTTAGACAGTAAACAATCTGTGACAAAAAAAGTTATGATCTGATGTCTTATTTAAAGATCTTTAGGAAATATCAGAATATCAAAATATATTTAAATGACCGAAATACATACAGTAATGGTATTTCCCATCAAAACGCTAAACATAATTATTTGAATAACAAAACTATAGTAAACAAGCTATTGTATGTTACCATTGACAAAAAGGGATAATATATGACGTACATACGTTTTTGTTCGCACAAATTTCATTGATTGTCGGGACCAATTTGATTTGTATCGACACCTCCCGATTTCCGATGATGCACTTCGTTGTTTCATGAGTTCTATCTGCTGGCGCGGCCACTTTAGCTTTTTTCTGTTAAAGCGTGTTTATTTAAAATTGGCTTAATGTATCTGTTCCAGCAGTAGAAGTGTGCTGTCAGATCTGTAATAAACCTTTTAAACATGTTTCAATAACGTGACAGTTGAAACAAACTTAACATAAGCCCACTGTAATGTTTTGAGTTCGTATAGGATATCATATCAGGAAAATTACTAGATAAATATTTTACAAATGGCATTATGAACCACTCCCAAGATGTAAATTAGCCAAACGGCGTTATATATGAGTGCTGCTTCAGTTAACTACTAAATTTATGAGACAATAGCAGATTGGTAATTTTCAAATCAAATTGACATTGCGTTGCGAAACTAATATTGTCTGTACACAAATATTTTCAATACAGAATCATGACGATACAACAATCAAGGCCATACATATTAATAGTATATCCTGATTTCATCTTGATCTCTATATACAATAAGTACGTCGGCGATAACAAATCGTCAGTCAGGATCGTTATCATAACCCGTATTATATAGAAATACTTATTACTTATTACAAAAATAATGTAAATCTCATAATTCATATGCGTATTATCTACAGTGTATATATATATATATATATATATATATATATATATATATATATATATATATATATATATATATATATATATATTATTTTTTACAATTAACATTATTTGCACATCAGAGTACACACATGTATGCATTTAAAAGTTTAACGACACACGTACGACACAAACAGATTCTTCAACACTACTTTCTGTATACATGTGCATGTGAAACTAAAATGTTTATTTATTGATTATAAATTCCTTAAATGCTGAACGCAGACTTTTATTTTCAAATATCTACTAAGATTTTTTTCGTGTTCTTGTTAGTTTCGGTATGGTAATTCGATTTACTGATAAAAAGACACAGGTGTTTCAGTCGCGTGTGCAGTTACAACGATTTTGTTAAACTGTCTTCGATTATGATTGAAATAATATCTTAGTCAGCATAATACATATGTATTTCTTTCATTTTTTACAAAAATTGAAGATTTATACGGCAAATAATATACCTTAATCATATCAATAGTGTAGAAGTAATATTAATATACTGTGGTGTAGAAGTTAGTGTAAAATATGTAGAAATAAAAAGTATATATTTCTATTTCAAATATCAAATGTAAATATATTATTAATTATTTTCATTCATAACTATTTTGACATTTTCGTGTACCTTTTAAGACTAAAGCAAAAACTTTAAATAAGAGTCCCCAATGATCTATCGCTAACAAAATGACATGAAAATAGTTTTAGAGTACAATGAATGGGATGTAAACCAAAAGATACAATTGTCAAGATATACACTAGGAGAAAACTGGACGCGGACCTCCGGATTTTCCAAGGTTCAAGTTCCACAAAGGAGTAAGTTTTCCCTGTCGATCGATCACACACGCCGTGAGTTCACAGTCAAATTCTTATAAAACTATGTGATTAATAACTCTTTAGTGTAGACGATTCAGCAATGACTATCAAGGCGGTAAATCAACATTAGAAATAGTGAAACCTAACACAAATTTAGGTTTGATGCCTCAGTTTTTAACAAATGAAAATTATTTGATTATTTGGTAATTCTTTTTATACCTTTTTTTCTTATCTACTATTCATATACACAAACCCATGTAATAAAGTATGTCAGCCGGATGGTTTTCAACTTATATGTATATATTACAAATTATTATATATTATATATACTTGCTCTCTCTCATATAACTAACAACCTATCTGTCGGTAATAGCCAATATCCTTTTTATTTTTACACTTAAAAGATTTTAAATATTTAAATAATTTATCAAGTGATCAATAATCTATAATCTTTCTAAGTTGGTAAAAATTATTTATGATATTTTGTTATGCGGTAATGGACATTCGATATAGCTTTGTCTCCATGTAAAGAATGCTCTTACAACCATGACACAAATGATATTCATTGCTCTTTCGAAGTTAAAAACCAATGTAGCCACTTTCACCATTTCCAGCTGAAAAGGGACGAGAAAGATTCAAATTTCTATCAATCACAACACATTTGGGATCCTATATAATTGCATCTTTGATTCTTGATGTAGAATAAAAATATGATTCTATTCAAGGTTAGTAATATGCAATATATAGGTGACAGACGTTTCCAGATAAAATATTCATGGAAAAAGGAAAATAGCCTGACACACTTAATTGAATTCGACAGAACATCAATACTCATCTTGTCCACCACTGGATGGTGACTATGATTTTTTTCAGCAACACTTGTTTGATATGAAAACTGTTATACTCGGAAATTGTGCAGAAAATCTCAATAAGCTGTATGCCAATATTCCCATGTGGTCCCTAAATAGATAATGAAAAACAGATCAAGAAGTCAGACATTTGTTGTCAGATGGTTTGCTCTTAAAATTACTAATGTTAATTTGAAATGATAGCAATTTATCTAGAGTGATTAGTTCAGTAAAATTCATGACAGGTATACGGGAAATCCGACACGTCCCTATTGATTTCTTACATAAGATATTTTAATTATCCAACTGAAAAATTAAAGAATATATTTTTGATGAGTGAAATAGCTTCGCACGTCAATCCACATGCGCTTTAAGTTGAATACATACGTAGCCATACAGCAAATAATCCCTTTATACTGTGCTATGATCCTGTAAAACGTGACTCGAAAGTTTGGAGTCGGTGATATCTTATCTAAATATCTAATCACTTTTAATTAGCAATTCAGTTGGTCCTAATTCGAACCCGATGTTGAAATATATCTGTTCATAAAAAATGAGGATACTATGTACAGTATCGCTTATTCGATACGGAACGAAACTTACATCACAGATGTAGTTATGCACAATACTGAGGTACTGCGATCAGATATTACTAAGGAAATAAAACTGTTTACTAATTACTTCCTGCTACATATGATGATTTGTATATATGCATACTCGTAACACAGATACCAAAGTATCAATTAGCAGATATAGAAGACAATATTCAAATCTGGTGAACAATGAACAAAGGCAGAACTCTGAGGAGTCAGGATTTGGTACCAGGGTCCATGGAGTAAGCATCCCTTGTTGTTCTTTTGATAATGGAGAATTATTGCAAATTTTAACATCTGGGTTATGATATGGATTCCAAATCCATATCAAAGAGTATATGGTAAAAAGTTTATGACGTGAATGGCACACTCAAATTACATTAATTTTCAGCAGTTTTTCTGCAGTTAAACTTAGATTTTCTCCGGTTAAACCTCGTTTTATATTTCTCATTACTCCCAATTAACTTAATCCTAAAAAACTATGCTTAACTGCGAAAAAACAGGTTTAACTGCGCCAAAATCACAACAAATGATCTAATCTTAGTTTTGTTTTAGAAAAACTTAGTTTAACGAAGGTTTAAGTGCGCCATAATCACATTAATGACCTTTTAACGCAGTTAAACCTAGTTTTCTCTAGTTAATTTTGGTTACCAGAAAACAACTATTATTAACTTGAGAAAAAGTAGGTTTAACTCATAACCCACATTAACCGAATAAAAACTAGGTTTAGTTGAGAAAAACTACAATTAACTGAACACACTACGTGAAACTCGTTAATGTGACGTGATATTGGCGTGCCATAGACATGGCCATAATATATGATATACGCTTCTCTAATATATCTGATATTCGAGCATTTGGTTGATTTGGGATTTGATATGAAAATGACAATATAATAAGCTTACAGAACAATGTTCGTCAGTATTTTAGGTACTGTTTTTCTATCAGATGAGGCTGCTACAAAATGACTACCCTATTATTGATCTAACTTGAAAGTTGTTAACCTGGGTTTTCCATACTTCTTGAAAATAAATTAAATTGAATTGAAAACCCTTCTGTACAATACAAATATACATTAATGACAATTTTTAAGTTGAATGTTGAATCATGATCGTGCATTCTCAAGATGCATGTATTTTGATATACACACATGGATGCCTAGTAGATTTCTAAACAATGTAATATGTTTTGCTTGATTACGTTTGATCCTTATGCTTAATACAAGTAAATTGACACCGTATACATGGTCTGGGTAAGATAACACCCACATCGTTTATTTTATTGTTGGCATTATTATATATGATGGCTAGGTAGAGTATACATATAATTAGGAGGTTCCAGGTTAGATAGTCTGTCTTGTTTACAGACAATACTGAGCCGGCCTGGCTCAGTCGGTAGCGCGCTTGACTCTGGATCGTGAGGTCATGAGTTCGAGTCCCACCGGCGACAGGTTGGTTTCCTGTCTTTCGGATGAGACAGTAAAAACTGGAGGTCCCGTGTCACAGTAGGTGTCGGAACGTTAAAGAACCCTCACTGCTCAATGGCCATAAGTGCCGAGTATAGGCCAAAATTTGAAGCCCTTCACCGGCATTTGGTGACGTCTCCATATGAGTGAAATATTCTTGAGTGGGACGTTAAACAACAATAAACAAACAAACAAACAGACAATACTTCCGCGTATAAGATTTTTACCTTTGACAGTCTTTTGGTACGATAAAAAATCTCATATTACTATATATTTTGTGAAAATAAGGTCAGGTCCATTGTGGTATTCATATACAAATAGTAAGGTTAAGTTAATCAGTTGCAGCTGAAAACCAGCAACTTGAAAAGAACAAACCTGGGTTTATCAAGCAATTTTCACAAAATATTTATAAATTTAAAAAGTTGTATGGCTGTGTATATTTTTTGTTATTGTTTATCAAAATAGGTAGAACAAATGAAGAAACAATTAAAAAAACTAATGCCCCTTTAAAAGAAGGTCCCGAGTTACTACGAGTATGCCACGTATAAGAACTCCCATTGGCATCACCCCATAGCCCCTTTCAGTATGTATAACAGGTTTTGGTAAACCGAATGATAGATCACGTAAATGAAATATGAATTTACAAGTGAAAGAAAATTAGAATGGATGTTTGATATAATGTTGGATTAATTCATTTAGTCATATATCATATCATGTATCATAAACATTTGAAAATCGGGTGTGAATAATGATTATTTTCACCCATTGTCTTTACGCCTACATGGTTTTAATTTTTTTTTCATGCAATACAAACTAATATACATTAAATACATCGATCAATATATCTGCTTGATCTCGGTTAATGTAATGTTATATCTATCAATGTATAACAGAAATAGACTATACTAAATTATATGCCACGCTTATCTTTACCAATTATTTGTCTTTGAATAATTCATGTTCTCATATAATAAATATAATCATACTAAAAAGTCTGTGAAATAATATTCAACATGTGAAATTCTAGTTTGTTAACAATTACTTGTTCGTAGGTTCTTTTAGATTAAGGAACTTTAAAACATAAGCAAATGGATAAAGCTATTATTGTAGAGCACATATTTGTGTTAATAAAAGACGCCTAAAGTTTCATCATGTTTTATGTTTGGTATTTCATTGCATATCAATGAACTATCGAAGTTTCATTTTCATGCGGTGTTATGTTTAAATTGAATAAACAAGTGACTTGTATCTGAGGCATTTGCAATAGAGCTCGTGCATGGTCTGTAGATGACATAAACAATATAATGAAGAGAAAGCCACTGTTGCAGAACGCTATGTATGATAGAACGCCGCGTTCATATTCTAAAGTTAATCATATTACGATTTATATTGAGTTAGGTTGAGATACCTTCTATGAAGTGCTTTACCTATTTTAATTTTCTAAAAAGTAAAAATGTTGCGCTTGTTATTAATGTATTAATCATTATAAAATATTAAGCTACATCTGCTTCACTCAGTCATTGTTTGCTATTCAAAATATCGGAATGCCATGTTCCTTCTTCTTTAATGTGCTGTGAAATGGCCTTGCATGTCGATGTAAATGCAGCACATGTCTCATATATTATTCTAAGAATCGGTTTATCAAGCTAAACCCAAAGCATGGCGATGTACATTGATATTAATTGAAATCTTGAGATGAACTTTCGATGCAATCCCTGTGGGACAGTAATGTTATATGAACTATATTGTGAAACAGTAGATTGTAGACGTTTAAGATTGCTTAAACACGTGTTTTGACTTAAAGTTCCAAATAGCAACAATCCGTGAATTACGGAAGCCTATAAGGGTCACTATGAAAAGAAAAAAAAAATATTTATGTCGTTTTAACGCGTTAATTTTCTTGTTAAAACGCGGTAGTTATCTCGTTAAAAACGCGATAGTATCCCGTTAAAACGCGATAGTATCTCGTTAAAACGCGTTATTTATCTCGTTAAAACGAGTTAATTATCTCGTTAAAACGCGATAGTTATCTCGTTAAAACGCGTTATTTATTTCGTTAAAACGCGATAGTATCTCGTTAAAACGCGTTATTTATCTCGTTAAAACGCGTTAATTATCTCGTTAAAACGCGATAATATCTCGTTAAAACGCGTTATTGTTCTCGTTATAACGCGTTATTTATCTCGTTAAAACGCGATAGTTATCTCGTTAAAATGCGTTATTTATCTAATGTAAGGTCAGTTAGTAAAATGAGTAAAAACCGCTGAATGTTGCATTAGTTTTCAAAATTGCATTTTCCGTGATAGAGGCCTACGCCATTGCAATGATTTGTAGTTCTTTAAATGTTGTTATTGTCAATGCAATTAATGCAAGATTTGCTGCTGACAAATGGTATTAATATCGGCTTTTACATTTTTATACGAGCCGGCCTGGCTCAGTCGGTAGCGCGCTCGACTCTGGATCGTGAGGTCGTGAGTTCGAGTCCCGCTGCCGACAGGTTGGTTTCCTGTCTTTCGGATGAGACAGTAAAAACTGGAGGTCCCGTGTCACAGTAAATATCGGCACGTTAAAGAACCCTCACTGCTCAATGGCCGTAAGTGCCGAACATAGGCCAAAATTTGAAGCCCTTCACCGGCATTTGGTGACCTCTCCATATAAGTGAAATATTCTTGAGTGGGACGTTAAACAACAATAAACAAACAAACAAACAAAAACACACATTTTTATTACAAAAAGTTTTTTTGTTTATATTTGCATTGAAGTGACATTTGCTTTACACCCATGTAAGAGCACAGGAAATTCATTAGCGGATACGTATTGGGTTTCGAGTAGTATATATTTGCCCTATTTGCGCTTCCGTGTCCGATGAAGGGGAGGGGGTAGTTGAGGGTTAAATGGGTGGAGTATAGGTGAATTTGGGAGTAGGTGGAATGAGGGGGTTAGGATATGTGGGGGTGACACGGACGCTGACGTGCAAATAGGGCGCCTAGTGCTCCGTATATTCTACTGTTTGGTGGCTATTGGGACTATACTTGTAATGGCGCGATACTCCCTTACTACGATAGTACCCGTTCACAGCAGCATAAGAAATCCAAGATCACTTAGTATACTATATATTTGTTTATAACGCGTTTTAACGAGATACTATCGCGTTTTAACGAGATAAATAACGCGTTTTAACTAGATAACTAACGCGTTTTAACGAGATCAATAACGCGTTTTAACGAGATAACGAACGCGTTTTAACGGGATACTATCGCGTTTTAACGAGATAATTATCGCGTTTTTTAACGAGATAAATAACGCGTTTTAACGAGATAAATAACCGTTTTAAACGAGATACTATCGCGTTTTTTAACAGGATACTATCGCGTTTTAACGAGATAACTACCGCGTTTTAACAAGAAAATTAACGCGTTAAAACGACATAAATATTTTTTTTTCTTTTCAGAGTGACCCATATAGGCTTCCGTAGTGAATAGAACTTTACAACGGAATTTAAAATGATACACTTCAGTAACAAAAGTGCAGATGTTTTCTTTTATTTATTTATTTTATGTTATTTTATTTTATTTTTTTAATAATTTTCAACACACTCGACTATAATTTATTGTATGATGACGGCTAGTTTTGAATAGTAGATGAGAGAACCAAATTATAATGTACTGGGGCCGAGGAGACCGCTGCGGCCGAATATCCGCAAGTGAACAGGCAATCGTTCTTTCCAAATGAACTTAGTCTCCAACAGGACTCTAACCCGCGCATACTAGAGTTGAATTTCCTATTGGTTTTTAAAATACAATACTCTACCCACTCTGCCACGTAGGCTCTAAGAGTACAATTGTACTCACAGACGAGTTAATGTAATTGATCTTGTATTCGAGCGCTGGCGTTTACAGAAGCTTTTTCTTGCAAGTGAAATATTTGGGTTACAATACGACAAAGTAAGGATGTTTTAGACGTCCAAGCATGACACGCTGCATAAAAACAGATATGTCTGCGATGTATTGAGAATCAAAGATTATTTGTGAATGAATGCATAGTCTTAACCTTTGGTCATCCGCTGAATCCGTTGAATCCGCTGACCTTTTCATACGAGTCAAGAACATTTTCCTGGACATCAACATACATTAAACCAAATATGGTGCAAACGATGAATATTGGCAGAGCAAATTAATTTGTTCTCTATACACACGCTGATCTTACCTTTCTTTTCTGCCATAGGGATTAATTAGCATATCCTTTATGAACGTAATAAATTCTTATGGTAATCTGTGTAAAAACCATATAACTATCTAGCTTCTAGCTTCTTTCCGCAATTAGATAACTGCTTTTCGGAAATGAGGGCGTCATGTGAACAATTTGATTCCATTATCAATATTTGTTGGTAGTACAATTGCCAACTTGAAGACATATCAGACAATTGATTTGATTGCAAGCCAACAATATTAACTTTCTGGTCTTGCAATTTACACATAGTTATAGATGTATCACTGATAATAAGGCTAAGATACGTTGTTTGTCTGGGTATAAACAATAATATACACAACTACAGATATGATCGTATACGATTATACATATTTATTCTACTAACAAAACTTGATGAACATGGATAGTTGACATTCTGTAGATTTTAATGTTGTTTTCCTTTCAAAAGTTCAGTGTCTCTTACACTACACACATACATATACCAGAAGTGAGATATATGTAAACTACCGTATCTCTTGTAACAGGACGTTATTGGTACTACGGAATCAAGTACACGGGCTTCATTCGTTCGCCGACGGGAAATTGACATCTACATGATACTGACAAAAGTTCTGAATTTGGTTTTTTTTCATAGAAACAACCTTTATCACCAGCAAGTGCGGTTTAATGCATCTTATTATCGGCCTGCTTAGTGTACGAACATTTCATATTTATGGAGTATCTACTTTGTGATAAGTTATTCGTAGTCATTAAGAAGTATAATGTTTAAGATAGACGCTTTATCAATTTCAAATTCAAAAAAGAAAGAAAGTGAAAAAGCGGTTGATGAGAGGTCTAAAACGATTATGACCGTAAGTTTTGCCTAATGTTTGATTAGGTTCTTATTGCGGTTTAACGATCGTTGTTACAGGGACCCGTACTCGTCCAAGGCAACTGTTTAAACCTCTGTTTTATATTCACTTTGTTGACGTCTTTACGGCTAACTCTTCCGTATATTTTTCAAAACATACATACCACAAAACGCACATACGATTTCTATCTGTTATATACAGATACAAATAAACACACTCAAATATATATATATATATATATATATATATATATATATATATATATATATATATATATATATATATATATATATATATATATATAATTATGATTAACATTGTAGTGGTAACAGTTGCAGAACTATACTATATTCTGTTGTGATAAATGACAGCTAGTCCGAATACACTATAGTCATATCTATGAGCTTGTTCATAATTCCCTTTTGGCGATAGAATTTTATATAAATGCCAGAGTGCGTTACTCTACAAATACGCCGAACAAGGAAATTGCAAAAAAAACCAATGGTATCACTTGCGCATACTTAATACCAGATGATAATTGACATAAGTACAAAAGACGTTTCTTCCACTGTTTATAAATGAACGTGATTGAGGTACACGGCAGAATGAATTATTGTTAAACATATATCCAGGAAAAATAAATAGCATATATACAAAGCACTTATCGTGATAGATGTTGAGACTTTGATTCCATTGCAACATTAAAGATGCTTTAATTGTTATTTAAGCTTTTCGTTAACAGTTTTATCGCTAGTTTCAAAGTCACATAAATCATAAGGTTCTGCACCAAAGTAGTAAGGCTTAAGCCTGCTTTTATGAAATTCCTTAACTTCAATATATTATACGGTTTAAGACTAGATACAATGATTACGATGACGACATGGAAAAAAAAAATAATAATAATAATAAAAATAATAATAATAATAATAATAATAATAATAATAATAATAATAATTTTAAACAACAATAGCAATAATGATAATAAAAATGATGAAAACAATAACAGTTATAGTTAATTTAACGAAAAAAAACGGTAGTATTAGAGTTGATGGACATATACAACCGTTTATGGACTTTTTAATAGAACCAACGTCGACTCCTATAGAACCAACGTCGACTCCTATAGAACCAATGTCGACTCCTACAGAACCAACGTCGACTCCTATAGAACCGACGTCGACTCCTACAGAACCAACGTCAACTCCTATAGAACCAACGTCGACGTCTACATAACCAACGTCGACTCCTATAGAACCAACGTCGACTAGTTTTTTACTCGTTTAAAACATTTATCAATTTGAATCGTCTTTCATTTTATGATATACAGTTATGTGAAATGCTTCAAAATCCAAAGTAAACATAAAAAAGACGAAACAAAAATATAATTACCATTAATTCAACATTTAGTTTGTTGTCTTAAATATGTCGATGGATATTTACAATTAGACTATTTCATTGATTTATTTGTTCAGTATATATTTCAATTCTATTTTTGTTTCTGATGAAATTATAACGTTGTTGGAATAAGGACCAAAATCGATATCAAATTATGTCAAATTACATGAACAAAAGCGTTGTAATTATGACAATGTTGCTTCTAGGGCAATTAAATATTACTGATAACATTTTCTCCTACATCAATTATATAAAAGCATCTTTGATTCATTAACAGTAAAATATTAAAAGGTTTTAAGTTACGCGAGGCATCTAGATATTTCCAACACGGTTCAGATAGATAGGATTCGCTGATAAGCCATGTAGGCTGTGTTGATTTATTTGATATGAAATTATTTCAATAACAACGTGTATTTAATGCGTGTAGATGACAGATATGTACACTTGGTACTATTAATCGATTTAGTATGTGTGATTTCATATACCGAAGTTGTGGCAGCTAGCATACCCCAGTATCGTTATATACACATGTTGAAACGTATATCATCAAAAATGGAATACAGTTTCGTGTTCTAATCTAATATAATTCTTTTTTTTCGATTCATTCCAAGTCATTCAGGCTTTAGTTTACTATTATCAATAGCGAAGCTTTGTTATAAATCACATTTTTATTAAAGACATTTCATTAAGAATGAATTAACCATTAACGGATTGACTGCTGATGGTACGTTTGTGATGCTGCTTGAAGCAACTGTCATTATGTCTCTGAGTGTGTGCAGCCAAACAGTTTACTCCGTGGAGGAAATATACATTTGCATTATTGAAGATTTCACTGTATGAGTGACAGCATTTCGCGTTTATAGATAATCGCACAGATGTATTTGTATTTCAGCAAGCAGCTATAAGTTCCTGTTTCAGTTATCAGCTGATTGACAAACTGTTGGATTGATTGGAATGATTTTATGCAAGATTATCAACTGGTTTCAAACACGGAAGACATATTTATTTCTAAGATGACGACTTCGTATCCTATGACTATTATGTCTAACAATGTTTCTCTGAACGGTACCCAATCACCTCTTACAGAAACGGATGTGAAAGGAATTATAGTTCCAGCAATATGGACTTTGTTCATAGTAGTTGGTTTAATTGGAAATGGTGTAGTTATTTATATAACTATATTTCATAGTGTTCGTACTGGAACTAATATGTATATAGCGAACCTGGCACTCGCAGATGTTGCCTTTTTAGTTATAGTAGTTCCGGTGACATCTGTTTATTTTGCGACGACATCGTGGACTTTCGGTGATCCTTTTTGCAAAATTTTTATGTATACAATTTACGTAAGTCTGCGATATTTTGTCTTGATTTTACAAGTGTGTGTGTACGTCTGTGTTTGAGAGAGAGAGAGAGAGAGAGAGTGTGTGTGTGTGTGCGTGTGTGTGTGTGTGTGTGTGTGTGTGTGTGTGTGTGTGTGTTTATGTGTTTGTTACAGAGATACTTTTTGTGTGTATGTGTGTGAGAGAGTTTGGACGCGCGCGCGCGCGCGTGTGTGTGTGTGTGTGTGTGTTAGTGTTTGCTCATAACTCCATCACTATATAGACGTATGTAAGACTATTTTAGGTTAAGGAATGTATATGAATGCAGAAAACGACAAATAAATCACCCATTATATTACAAACAGAACAAGAACACAATTGTTTACGACCATATGTATTGCAAATATTCATGTACCTGCAAAACTCGTTTTTAAACATCTATCTCTCATTATTTTAATTATTCTGTGCAAAAGGTTCTGTCAAAAATTGTACGTGATAACTTAACCATAATTTATGTCATGTTGCTGATCCTGCTCACACGTACTTATAAACAAACATTTTAGTAGTCGGTTTGAGGATAAGAATAATTTTTTCTGTTTCCAATTCAATATATAAACATAGTTTACCGTTTTTATAAAATTAATGCATTTTGCATTTTAGCTGTGAACTCTGAATCAACACTTTTTCATTTGCTACGTATAAACTACTTTGTGGCATACCAAACGATGTTTATAGAACTTTAATCTTATTTAAACATTGGTAGCCTATGACATTTTAAATCTTATCTATTTTATAAGGGTTGAATGTACGTCATATACTAAATGCTACATAATGTATATTAATTTTAAGATGCATTATTCTATCATATAACTGCGCAAAGAAAATATATTCCGTGCAATACAATTGACATATAACTTGAAAAGGAGATATTATTTTTTAAGAGTTCTTTGTGTAATTTGCCGTCAGAAGCATTACATATTTTGTATGGTATGGTGTAATACGTTTTTATACAATTTCAGGTTACTTTACATGCCACATGTTTGACATTGACCGCCATGACAATTGATAGATACCAGGCAATTGTTTATCCAATACAATCTATGAACTGGAGGTCCCCAAGGGCATCTACTTTTGTGTGTCTTGGTGTGTGGGCAGGTAAGGCAATCCACTTATTTCTGTCCTATGATATGTCATCCCATGAGGGTGCACATCGGTATACCCTTTATATATTGTTTATATTCTGAGCATACAAGTTTGATAAGAATAGTAAAAAGCACAATTTTCACACACACAAAAAAAGAAGAAAACGAGAATGGCATAAAAAGTTAAGTGAGTGCGATATTCTACATTATCCAGATCTATTTTACATCGACGAAAATTTAAAACAAATAAAAATATTTAGATCCTTTTTGTAATATATGTAATATCTGCAATAAGCATTGAACTTTAAGCATATGTATATTTAGTAGAACCTCGATGAGTCGAAGTTCAAGGGACTACCAAGAAAAGTTCGAAACACCGGGACTTCGACTCATGGATGGTAACCGAAAATCATACTTTGTTTTAGTTTCAGGGGTTCAATGAGGTGTAAATTACTACTTCGAAACTAGTAATCAGTTCTCAATTTAACCTAAAAATTTTTGTGAAATTAAAACATTGAGTATTAATGAGGAGAGGAATTACCTCGGAAAGTTCATCTCATAAAAGAAATTCGTCTCATTGAAGTTCGATTCATCGACGTTCTACTATATTTTAAACTTTATAAATGGCCACCTTTATTAAACAATCTCTTCAACAGTCTCCCTTCATTATCCAAAGTTACCAAATTACCCCCCCCCCCCAACAACAAAAAATACGGTTTTTCAGAACCCATCTGCCGGTTACTTGGGATCCAAATGCTACCATAATAAATGGTAGTATAAACATTGCAGCCACTGCATCTGTTTCAGACCCTTTGGTGCTAATTGATATCAGTAATGTACATGTACATTATTTGATGAAAAGTATGTTTTCTGCTTCAGTCGAATAGATATGGACGTAATACTATCTATTACACGAAATAATACATGAGCGTCTGAAACTTAAAACGGCAATATATCGAGGTTTACTATTTTAGAGCTGTAGAAGTGTCTTTAATCCTTGCTGTATATCATATCCTGTTTACAACTCACTTAAGTAAATTGGGGTATTTTGTCATTGTTTATGTTGGACTAAACCGTCCAAAATCTGTACATTTCTAATGTTAACTTTCATCGTTTCTGTTTAATCTAAATCTTTGAAAGGTCGGTAATACAAAGGTTTTAGGTTTATATCCCACATCCACTCATAATTATTTCTGTAGGGGGTCTAATTGCTGTGTAAACACACAACGTGACGATTGCTTCCAACTCTCAACCGAGATTTGAAATTGTGACACTATCTTTTCGCCATCTTAATATGAAGTAAACAAGCGATCGTATATTTAAGCCGATGTTATGGGACTGAGTATGGTCATAGTACAGTCATTTCATAATAATTTGGCTTTTCAGATTCAAGACAATTTATGACTTAGTTCAATCTTAAAATAATTTATGTTTATAAGTTTTAATAAATCGTTTCGAAATAGATTCTTTTTCTCCGAATCTGTCAATAATTATTTTTTATTTACTATATGTCGTATCTATTCACCCATTAACTTTCCATTTTATACATATTGAAACAATGTTTTTTAATAAATATTTAAAATAGAAAAAGAGAATTAGAAAATACATGTATATTGATCAAGGGATTGACGTGACGACCTGTGTTTAAACGATAGTTATTTTGACTCATGTTTTCGAAATTACAGTTGGGAGTTATATATTTGAAGGTTTTTATATTTGTTAAATAATAATAACCCTTCGATAGAATACGAACAAAACTTGTTCTTGGTTTATTAGTTCGTAAATATGTTAATGCCTCATTTCACAAGTAATAAGGAATGTTCTTGTATTTATCGGCAAAGAATTCACTTTCTGACAAAATGTATTGGTGTTGTGATACAAAATTGATCGATGTGTTACAAATCTGAATATTTGTCGTGCATGTTACATAACTTTTATTATTTTAGTAATTGCTTGCACGTGAACATTAGAAACACCAGCAATAATCAAATGACATCATTTCAATAAACATACAAATCAAGTTATCGATACTTCCTGGTAGATGGTACAAAATGTTGGACTTTTAATAAAAAAAAAAAGATGTTTTATACTTCATTTATTACTGATTGCCTGTTCGATACCGGTTCTTGTGTCATCTTTATCAATTGTGACTACAATTAGTTCCTCACTTACTTAAGTTGTACTTCAATGTAGAGTCACGGCGGGTGTGACCGGTCAATAGGAGATACTTACACCGCCATGGCACCTTATCCCACCTCTTGATTTCCAGAGAACCGTGTTTGCCCAATGTTCATGAGATTTTTATATGTATACACAAAATCTCAAATAACAAATTATGAATCTTTAGGATGTCCAGAATACGAACCTGGTAAGAATTGGACAAGCACGGACCTCTGGAAATCAAGAGGTGTGATCAGGTGCCATGGAGGTGTTAGCATCACCTATTGACCGGTCACACTCGCCTTGAGTCCACAGTCAAATCCAAATGAAATACATGAAGAACGAATCCTCGTCACAATTAGTACAGACGTCTCAACAACCACCATCGAACAGACACAGACTGAAAATTAGTTTTTCTCCAGTTATGCCAAGTATTTTCCATGTAACCCACAATTAACTGGAGGTAAAATAGGTTAGCTTAAAAAACAGATTTACCTGCACTAAAGCAACACACTTTAATTCATCGTAGTTTACGTTTTCTCAAGAAAAACCTAGTATAACTAAGATCAATAGATTTAACTATACCAAAATCTAACTTTTAATTATTAAAGTGATTTCGGGACAGTAAAACCTCGTTTCATTCAAAACGCAATGCCATAAATCACATTCGAGTTTTTTGTTTGTTTGTTTGTTTGTTTATTATTTTTAACGTCCCACTCAAGAATATTTCACTCATATGGAGACGTCACCTAATGCCGGTGAAGGGCTTTAAATTTTGGCCATTGAGCAGTGAGGCTTCTTTAACGTGCCGACACCTACTGTGACACGGGACCTCCAGTTTTTACTGTTTCATCCGAAGGACAGTGCACACTAATAAGTAGAACTCGTTTTTCTTAATTAAATCTGGGTTTTTTCTAGCTAAAATGTCATTTTTTCAGTAACACACATTAACTGGAGAAAACGCCTGGTTTAACTTAAAGATGATGAATGTTAATCAGAATTTTGGTGTATTTATCCGATTTTTTCTCAATTAAACCTACCTTTTCTGAAGTAATCTTTAGACTGCGAAGCAAACATCACTTGGGTGAGTTAAACCTAGTTTTTCTTGATGCTCACATTGACTGAAAAATCAAGGATAATAGGAGAAAAACTATGTTTAACTAGGAAAAACTGGGTTAAAGTCTTTAATGTGATTTTGGCCTGCACTCTGTATATCACTTATTCAGTTTACAAAACACCATAATTAGCTGGAATGTGCTCTCGCAGGGAACGAAATCTTTATATATCCTTAGAGCACGTGCTTCTTTTTGTTGCCTCGATAATGTGCTAGAAGGAATTAAAACAATGCCAATGGCAGACGTTCAGTACAGGAAACGATTCCTGGAGCTCAACAAAACGGAAATAGATATAAATTACTTCAGCAAAAATATGTTGCATATTTGAATTCCGATACAATAAATAATATATTACCCTGATTGTAGGGTGATATGAATGTATATTTCATCTCAACAATCATATTCCCCTTGGGCATTAACCAGGGATATATGACTGTTTTGGGTATATAAACCTTTATAACACCTAACAAACAGAGTCATAAATGTATAATTTCCGCGATCGAATATACTTTTCCAATGTCGACGTCCAGATATAGTTCTGATGTCGTATTGTGTTGACGTTGTAAGATCTTACGTAAGATGTTATCGGCTACGGTTGAGTTGTTTTGTGTGTTTTAAATAGTAAATAGTGTATCCGACATTGTGATAGCCAGGTGGAATATAAAATCTGGTAGACATAAAACACCTGTCTTCACCAAGTAAACTAGCAAACTTTCTCAGAAAATCATTCAGGGTTTCAGCGGAACTCGACTCCATGCTGACAAAGGCATGAGAGACTTCGTGAATTAAATGCATGTATGTCCTTTCAATTAGAAAACTGAGTTTTTGCTAATGGAACAGTTACGATCATTTGGAATTTCAGTCAGTGATTATGCGTTTGCATGGAAGACCATTAAGCCTCTTTTAATCAAGATATATATCTTATGCAAATATGTGTCATTGATAATAGCAATTTGGAATCACTAATTAAATGAATGACACCCATAATATATTGTAAATGTCAGTTGATGTCAATAGATGTATACGTGTTTCAATGTGCATATGATGCATTGTGGTACTTTTTGTAATTAAACCAAGATTTCGCACTGAAATAAATATTGATATTTAATTTTTTCGTTTTGTAGTATCGTTTTTGATATCACTGCCATTCGCTCTGTATCACAAAGTCAACGAGGAAATGGTATGTAAAGGATATTGGCCCTCTATTGAGATCGAAAAAGGTGCTTCGCTTGCTGTAGTCCTGACGACCTACGTCATACCATTAAACGCCATCATAGTGTGTTATGCCAGAATTTTGCACCATTTATGGAGAGGAAATAAAACGAAGAAAACATCAGGCAGTGCGGTAAGAATTGTTCATGTGATAAGAATGTGTTTAATCAGACTTAGGATAACGATGAATTGCAGACGACAGTTCTAGCAGTTCCTTTTGACGGCGGTGACTCTTATGACTCGTGCTGCCATAATCATTTGATTTAGCATATTTTCCTTCCTGTGTCTATTGTGCCATTTTGTATACATATAGACTTCAACTACTACCTAACACCAGTATACGAGACTTTTTTATGAATGACACACTACCACGTCTGTACCAATTGTGACGAGAATACACTCCTCACGTGTTTCATTGGACTTGACTGTGGACTCACGGCGGGTGTGACCGGTCGACAGGGGATGCTTACTCCTCCATGGCACCTGATCCCACCTCTTGGTTTCCAGAGGTCCGTGTTTGTCCATTTTTACTGGATTTGTATCTATGTCCTGGACATCCTATTGATTTATACTTTGGTATCTGAAATTTTTATATTGCAATAAGGAACTATTTTAGTATGTGGGTTAATTCTTTATTGATAAACACACCATAAGACTATGTCATGATACAAAAATAAAAGACATTTATTTTGATCGTCATGACAATTGCATGCAATCAATATGTTAGAATACTCAAAACTAAACTTTAAAGACCCTAATGAACAAACCAACCGTTCACACTGTGTTTAGATTAATGATTTCCCCTTTTCTATGTGCAATGGAGAAAAATATAAAAACAAAAACTACCCTCAGAAATAAGATGATGACAAAACATAAAATGTAAGATAACAAAGTAGAAACAGCGCTGCTACGTGAAATCGATGTTGAAAAAGGAATACCAACAACACTCAGGATATTGGTTATGACATAATATATAAATTTATAGGTGACATTAATTGTCGTGACACAAAGCGCCAACTGTATGTATCACAATGCATGGTACAAAGATCATATAGATAAATATGTCCCCGAACCATTGATCCATCTATATCATATTCATTTAATTCGAGTTACCTAATTTGCAACGATTAAAAGTTGCCTTACCGAGATTTGAAATAAAGGAGCTTTAGCAATGATGGCGATGATAATTATGATGATAACAATAACCAGAACAAAATGATATTGCAAGCACTTGTAAATGTCACCTTGTTGTCATGGTAACACGGAAGTGTGAAAAATTAAAAGGCTGCGATAGTAACATGCACTACATTGTATCCAGATTGATGTGTACATGAAGTTTGGAAAATATTTCTTGAATAATTACTGTGTTCTAGGAAAAAACATATTTGGTGATTTTTATGTGTTTCCATGGCAACATATAAAATAGAATTATAGAGCCTACAATAGCAAAATACCACTAGCCATTCAGGTTCATTGGTATCTGAAAAATCGTAGAGATGTATTGAATGTTCCTACAGCTAATCTATGGACACAATATAAAGAAAAATGGACATCTCTTTCGGTTCACCATGGAATTAACAGCCATTTTGGAAAACATTACCGTGTTTGTGCATCTACGTATAGGTTTTATCAATGTGTTTAAGTTTAACAAGAAATAGCGTCAACAGAAAAGTGTGGAAGAAAAAGAATTATGAAAAATTTAGAAATTTAGAAATTTAGAATAACGATAATAATGATAGTAATAATAATAATAATAATAATAATAATAATAATAATAGTAATAATAATAATGATAATAACAACAACAATAATAATAATAATAGAGATGATGATGATGATGATGATGATGATGATGATGATATAACAGGCCAAATATCTATATACTTGTATCAAACAGAAAACGTCACGATTGAATTTCAAATCATTTGTAAAAATTAAAGGTATAACTATGATGGCCTAAACAATATAGAAAAATTAATATTTCATGTGAGGTTTGTAGGAGTTTGTTATGCAAGGAATATAAAGCGCATATCATACATTTGTATTAGAGCTAAACAAAATTGCGTTGCCATTTGTAATAACCATTTGAATATCAGTGTCACACAAATCTTAAATATTTTATTGAAACTCAATAAATTCCCATTCAGTACAAAAAATTCATTGAAAGAATATAAAGGCACATTTATATGAAAGCGTTATTTCCCTTTTTTATGATGGACGGGAAAATCTGGTTACAATATACCACGGGAAATATCACCGTCAGTTAACCACACTCAGTTACCTTAAGATTAAACTATGCTCAAACAGTGCTGACGAGAGAAGTTTGAGAAATGTGTAGTTTAAAGCGTAATAATTTAATTACTTGGCCACGGAGGCCAACCTACGAAAGCATAATAACCGAGGTAATGACTGATTATATATCATTGTTGTTATGCGTACTAAATCATTGAAATGTTTTGTGTTTGTCATTTTCACATGTTTTACGGCTCCTAATTACAGTAAGACAATAAACTAGTGGACGAATATTTGCGTTTATTCTAAATAGATTGGATGTCAAATTTAAAGCAAATGAACCCTAGGTAGGACCGTAGAGAAATTGCCGTCTGCAACACCTTTCTCACAAATTTCTATGATCCAGAATAAATTTTTACTAATACGATGACTTGAGGTATATTAAAAAGATGGCTGTTTCTTCTCACATTTTCATTGTGGAAGGATTCACATCGACAATATACATTATATTTCTTAAAATATCATGCTCATGTTTAAACAATTCTACATTCTACAATCTACAATCCAATTTTCCAGTTGTATTTTACCATGCTATGGTTTGGAACAATTTATGGCATCGATTTCGTGAACAGATTTGAATATCATTACACCGGCTCAGAAATCAGACAAATAATAAAGGATATGTGTTATAAATCAAACAAAACCACGCAAACACACTCATACAAACACACGTAAGCATGCGCATACAACACATGGAAAAGGAAACACACTCATACACACTCAAACACTCTCACACATACAAACACACATATATACGCAAATACACTAACGCATAAAACACATACCACATATATATATATATATATATATATATATATATATATATATATATATATATATATATATATATATTTGTGTGTGTGTGTGGTGTGTTTATGTGTGTTTGTGTGTGTGTGTGTGTGTGTGTGTGTGTGTGTGTGTATCATATGATCTGTGCGTTATGCAGCTTACATGTTTTATACATATTTTATATGTAACATGTATAATTAAGCATAGTAGCAATTTGACAAGCTTCGGCAACCCGAAAAATTGAAAATTCAAAATTCGTATCAATAATGTAATATGAATGGAAATGGAACTAATTCATGTACCACATGATACCCGATGACATTTGTGCGGGACTGTTGTTTCTGTCGGTGATGGAACAACGTTAGAAGACAATATACCGCGCTCACGTCATTTCAGCGGGAGTATTACGTAGAGTTACGTTCCATCACCAATAGAAACAATAAGCCGCACAAACGTTATCGGGTATCACGTGGTACATGAATTAGTTTCATTCTTGACAGATCCTATATTTATATATGCATGTATTTATATACGTTTTTATGTTAGTCAGAAATGTTACAGATACATAAAAGAGTCAATGGGTAATTCTTTCAAAGTCGTTAATTAGATATCTTATTATACATCTAAGAAGGTAGTTCGTTTAGCAGGATATCTTCCTAGGAATATAAACATTTGGAACAAATGCCGTTTGAATAAGTATTCAGATTTTGTTAGAGCAGTTGGATAACAAACCATCAATTCTTATCTTTAGAAACACGTTGTTTAATTTGGATGAATAAGACGTTTGTGAATTTTTATTTGATACGATATCTACTTATATTTGATTGGATTGCTGCTCCTCCAAGGAAGTGATAATATTTCATATTGTTTACAATTTATTAATATATTTGGCAAGGAATGATAACATAAACATGCGTAATTGTGGATAAGTATCTTATCGTTATTTCTTTTACATGCTTATACATGCATGGGAATAATTATATTTGCAGATGAAGTTTTGCTTTGTTATACATTGATATAAATATTGCGTTATCTTATCTACAATTATTTCATGTAGCATAAAATTTTTTTGGGCAAGTAAAACCGTCTTCTGATGATTAAAACTGCAACGTATACTCATTCCTAAGACTTATATTAATTAACAAAACGTTTGAAAACAGTTCAAATGCACAAATACATAATATTTCATATCCATTGAATGCAGCGTTGTATGGTGTTTTCCAAAATTGTTATCACACTGAGATGATATATTGCACAAACCAATACCTTTTTTCTTTTAAATATTTTAATACATACTTTAGCTGGCAGCTTTCTTGATGCGTCGTTAAGACTATTGCTATTGGTTCCCGTCGGGTGTCGCACGTCGTCCATCGTGCATTTTTAACTTCTCTTTAACAGCTACAAAACCAATTGTTTTCAAATTAGGTATGTAAATTGTCGAACCTCTGGTGCCCTAAGGGTGGGGCTAAATTGCTAAAAATAAAAATAAAATAAAATTAGCCTTAAAAAGAGCATAAAGACCTCTACAAAAAATTTGAACATTTTTTTTATCCCCAGGGCAGAATTCTGTTTGGGGATATAGGGTTTAAGGTATATTTAGGGCCTCAAATCGGAGTGGGGTTCATATAAAAACATATGGGATTATTAAACATTTTATTTTTACTTGCATTTTAACTGATAAAAATCATTACACTGTACTTCAAACCAAATATTTTTTCTTGGATAGCATGATGTAAGGGGCTCATTGCCATATAGGGATTTATCCCCTGGGCCATTTCATGCCCCTCTCATTTCAGAAATCTTCCATTATATCAAGAGTAGTTGTGAACCCCATCCCCTACCCGTACTTTTTCTGATTCCTCATGGCAGGATTAATTGTACTGGAAATTTCAGACGTCCCCGGGGTCATTCCCCAACCCCTTATTTCAGAAATATTCAGTTATCTTCCATTATCTAAAAAGTAGTTGAGATCCCCACCCCTTAACCTACATTTTCTTATTACATATGACAAGATAAGTTTTAGGGTGAAATTTGCAAGTGTACCCAGGGCCATTCCCCCACTCCTTTTTTTTTAGAAATTTTACATCATCTGAAAAATACATGTGAACCTTACCACAAAACATGCGTTTTCGTGCCACCCGTGATTAGACGAGTAGTACCATTTTGGGATGTTATGGTTAAACTAAAGTTTCTCTGATCACCTAGATGTTACATGAAGAGATGGGGTGGTTTGGGAGACTTTTGTTACAGGCTGCTTTTACAATTGTACCTGGTCTTAGAAAATAATATTCAATTCAATGGTGAAGACAGACTGAATGCATAGTTAGATAAGTCATTAAGCCCTCTACCAAAATTGTGAAATTCATGTGCAAGGGTTCAGCCCCTAGGGCAGGGCCAAAATGATCATATCGTGGAAATAAACATATTTGTAGAAACTATTCTTCCTTTTTGTGCATTATGAAGAAACACTAAATGAATGAATGAGCAACAAGCTTTACCACAATTGTGATATTTGTTTTAGAACCCAAATACAAAATCACATCTCGCTATGATATGATTAAACTTACTATCCTATAAAAGGATTGAATCTTTTCAATATTGTATGATAGTTAAATTAATACATTCATCATCTATTATGAAGTATAAAAATAGCACATAGTTGACACAATGATTTCTAAAGACAAAAAATGTAGATACTCGAGCTCAGGTGAGGTGCGGAGCATCTTGCCAGAGAACAGTATATTAAAGAGACAACAGATTGTTGTACGTGACCATACCTGATTTTAAGATTTGCCTTAATATTGAAGTGGGCGGCGTATTATCGACTGAACTATACGACAGACATGTTGATGTCAGCTTTTTATCGTAAACGTTCTGTCTGTAAGTTGTGACATCGCTTTATATCAGCTACATATGGTATTTGTCACCAACATGATCCGATAGGCCAGAGCATTATCAACGTGTGAGGATGAGAAATTTATATTGATGTCAAACTTTACAAAATTTAAAGTCGATATGAAGACTATATTCAATATAACTAAATGTTGAGTTATTTATTTGACAGTTGTTGTGAATGAACAGTTTTTAACGATTGTGACCAGGCTTTATCTCCCCTGATGTTGTTAAATAGTCCTTACCAGTCGTGACCATGATTATTTCCCCTGTTGTTGTGAAATCGCCAGTATCTATTGCGACTAGAATTTACCTCCCCTGTTGTTTTTTATCGCCTATACCTATTGTCACCAGTATGTATCGCCCAAATATTTTATTTATCGTCTATACCTATTGTGACCAGTATGTATCTCTCACGTTGTTTTTTACCGTCGATACTTTTTGCGACCTGTATATATCTCTCCTTTTGTTTTTATTGTCTATACCTACCGGTGCTAATATGTATCCTTTTGTTTTATTTAACATCTATACCTATTGGAACCAGTATGTATCTCTCTTTTGTGTTTTGATTTTTTTTTGTTTTTTTTTTATTGGTTTTGTTGTTGTTGTTTTTTTTTATCGTCTATACTTTTTGTGACCTGTATAAATCTTTCCTGTTGTGATCTTATCGACTGCAGCTACTCGTGCTAATATTAGTTCTCCTGTTGTTTTATTTATCATCTATACCTATTGGGACCAGTATGTATCTCTCTTGTTGTTTTTATCGTCTATACCTACTGGGACCAGTATGCATCTCTCCTGTTGTGATTTTATCGTCTTTAGCTACTGGTGCTAATATGTATATCTCCTGTCGTTTTATTTATCATCTATATCTATTGTGACTAGTATGTATCTATCTTGTTGATTTATCTATCATCTATACCTATTGTGACTAGTATGTATCTCTCTTGTTGTTTTATTTATCATCTATACCTACTGGGACCAGTATGCATCTCTCCTGTTGTGATTTTATCGTCTTTAGCTACTGGTGCTAATATGTATCTCTCCTGTTGTTTTATTTATCATCTATACCTATTGTGACTAGTATGTATCTATCTTGTTGATTTATCTATCATCTATACCTATTGTGACTAGTATGTATCTCTCTTGTTGTTTTATTTATCATCTATACCTATTGGGACCAGTATGTATCTCTCCTGTTGTGATTTTATCGTCTTTAGCTACTGGTGCTAATATGTATATCTCCTGTCGTTTTATTTATCATCTATATCTATTGTGACCAGTATGTATCTCTCCTGTAGTTTTAATTATCTTCTATACTGATTGTGATCAGTATGTATCTCTCCTGTTGTTTTATATCGTGTATACCTAATGTGACCAGTATGTATCTCCTCTGTTTTATCTATCGTCTCTACCGATTATGACCAGGATTAAGCTCCCCTGTTTATTCATCGTGTATACGGATTATGACCAGATATAGCTCCCCCGTTGTTTTATTTATCGTCTATACCGATTGTTATCAGGATTTATCTCTCCTGATGTTTTATTTATCGTCTATACCGATTATTACCAGGATTTATCTCCCCTGATGTTTTATTTATCTATACTGATTATGACCATTAATTATATCCTCTGATGTTCTCGTCAATACCGATTGTGACCAAGATTTATCTCCTCTTATTTTTATGTTTCGTCTATACTGATTGTGACCAGGAATTCATCTCCCCTGATTTTTGTGTATCGTTTATACCGATTGTAACCGGGATTTATCTCCCATGTTTTTATGTATCGTTTATAATGATTGTGACGAGGATTTATCTCCCCTGCTTTCTTATCTAACGATTTAACGGTGAACTCATTTCTCGACATTCTTATGATTAATACTTTGGTATCTTTGATTTGTAAAGATTTGAAAATATTAGCTTTTAATGTCTGTGATATTGAAATAACATAATACAACAAATTTCAAAAAAATTTCTTTAAATACGCTTGTTACATCAAATACCAAAGATGATATTAATTGTCTTGATAGGAAGATATATTTGGTGTGAACATGTATTACGGAAGGAAAAACATGAATAAAGGTGATCACATTTCATAAGACGTTATACCGTCATTTGACGTAAATAAATCGCTATGTGAGATTCGTCTACGTTTCTATTGATGATAATAATCTGTCGTGCTAATTTGCATGATATTCCTCAGGTAAAATCGTTGTGACACTTTTAGAACAAATCTAGAAGTGACCCTATCTGCATTGTCAGCATAGGTATTAATTCAGTTGTCATGGTTGTGAAAGTTCTTCGGAATGTTCTTCGAATACAATAAATCACCAGATGATTTATTTACTTAATTCTTTGTTTCTACTTTTCTTGATTACCCTTAATTTGGTTTTGAATAGTGATTTACGTCAGACTCAACAATGTTTCAGTTATATGGTTGCGGGAAGTTTTAATCGTGGAGGAAAGATGATGAACCTGGTTACAATGTACCCGGGAAGAGACTAAAGACCTCTATTACAAGTAAACAGGCAAATATTTTTACAAAGTCAATAAAGGTTCCAGTTGGACTCGAACTTGCGCCGACCAAAAGTAAATGATGTTCTTACTATTCGGTCATGAAGCCCTCCATCCTACCTTTTCCTAAGAAAAATAATGTATTTCCAAAGAGACAGTTCAGGTACATTTTTGTTTTGTGAATTGCTTGCTGGCAGCAAATGGTAATCGTGATTTTTGTCCCATGTGTAAATTATCTAATTTTTACGTGTTACACAGTTTTATCTTGATAATTGTCATTTATCTAGAAAAAAATAAATACGTGTAGTAAAACAGATATCAGTTATCTATGTTTTATTTTCTGCAATTTGCACTTGAAAGTTACCATGACACGCACACGACCTAATGATATCTCTTGTGGTGATAGGTCATCATTTAAACTGAACGCAGGACTATCATTACAAGAATTAGTGTGATAAGTCGTGTGACATAAATAGGGATATGTTGTGGTGATAAGCCCAACATTTATATCAAATAAAACAATTACAGCGATAGGATCTAGCTACGATTTTTGTTATATAATTGAAATCTGGGACGTGGTTTATCCATGTCAGTTTTGACTGAATGAAATAAAACATTTCACGTGAAGGTATTCTTACTGTAATAGCGTAATAAGCATATACGCGCTGATTGTTTCTAGGCATATGTCAGAATCTATCTCATTATTTATGCGCAGATGTAATCAAGAGATCAGTAAAGTTGACTTAGATTATAGCAAACAGACGTTGAGGTAAGCCATTGTTTTTAATTGATAAACAATGGACCCTTAACTGAACACTCCGTTTGCACATCGAAAGACATTCGTTTTAATACACAGCTTAAAATTATTGATTTAATTTGTATCAATTATAAATTTGGTTAATGCATGATCAATACAACTCGTAACACGAAACACACCGATCATATGAAATACTTTACTGAATTTTGATTGAAATTATAAGTTCAAAGTGTTCTTCAAATACATACAAAAATTTACAGATACCACAGCATTTATCTCCAAGATGTCCAGGAGACAAATTTGGTTGGACAAACACGGACCTCTGGCATTCCAGAGGAGGTATCAGGTACCATTGCGGAGTAAGCCTCTCCAGTTGACCAGACATACCCACCACAAATCCACAGTCAAATTCCACTTCATACATAGATCGCATTATTTCCTTTACGTACCTTTGTCCTTGAATATCTGGCTTAAACATCTCCTTGATTTCTTTTTTGGCAGAACCCTTCAATGTTGTGGATCGTCCGTGTAAACGTTTGACATTTTCCTTAGGCATTGTAGGCATACCTGATCAGTAGGCCCTTTATGGTTATTTGAATGTGAGCTGGTTGTGTTAAAACAGTGTTGATTAAACGTGTGAATTTGAGTAGGTCACACGTTCAGTTTGCATACAAGGAAACTGGAATATCATTATTTCATACATTTTTACAGATACTACTTTTAAAGCTTAAAAAAAGATAATTTTTCTATTTAACAAAAATCGCAGATCCCTTCCCTTTAACATCCGTGTTTAAAATAGATGTAGAGTTCCAAAACAAAAAGTGGCATCATACAAGGCCAAAATAATAATAATAATAGAGGGCGAAGCCCTCATATATGTAGAGAAGCTCACATTTTTTATTCCTACTACATCCGGGGACCCGTACTACTAATTGTAAAATTTTTGCTCACATCGGGAATTGCGCGTGACATAAACAAAATGTCGGAAATGGAAAGTCATTACTTAAAAGCGCATTGCAAACGAAGTAATAAACTACCACACTAAGAAACGTTTTGTAGATCGAGACTAAGCCATAACGACTAGGGTTGTACATCGAACCCGATCACGAAGCGCCTCCATTATTCTGGTAATGTGAACTACACGAAATGATGGATACGCTGGGATAAAGAAAACTATATAGCATAAAAACATGTTTGTGCATTTAATTCATGACTAATAAATACCACATAGATACTATTTAAGTTTTAACACCAAGGAAACAGTCAGCTACTCAATATTTTATTTAAAACAATGAGTGAATGACCGGGACATTTACGTGATAAAAACACTGAATATTAATCCTTTTGGTGATTTTGTCGTGTTGCCCCCGGGGGCAACACGACGGAATCCCCAAAGTGATTAACTGAACATGTAAAACTGTTGATGAATGCCTTCGCCCTCTCAATAGGTTTACCTATGTATTATTTATAATAATAGAGGGCGAAGCTCTTATATATGTAGAGAAGCTCGTTTTTTATTCCTACTACATCCGGGGACCCGTACTACTAATGGTGAAAATTCTGCTCACATCGGGAATTTGCGCGAGACAGAAACAAAATGTCGGAATTGCAAAGTCATAACTTAAAAGCGCATTGCAAACAAGGTAATAAAGTACCGTACTAGCAAACGTTTTGCAGACTGGGACTAGGCCATAATCACTAGGGTTGTACATTGAACCCGATCACGAAGCCGACCATTACTCGGATAATGTGAACTGCACAAAGTGATAGATCCGCTGGGATAGAGTAAAATATAACGCATAAAACATAATATTTAATTCATGACTAATAAATAACACATAGATTCAATTAAGTTGTAACACCAAGGAAACAGTCAGCCACTCAATATTTTATTTAGAACAATGAGTCAGGAACATTAATCCCTTTGGGGCTTCAGTCGTGTTGTCCCCGCGAAAGGGATTAACTGAACATGTAAAACTGTTGATGAATGCATTCGCCCTCTCCATGGGTTTACTATGGTATTATTATTCATAACTTAAATTGATTCATTCCCAAATACACCTAAAAGTAACCATTTTTTAAAAAATGACCATCTTAGCTTTTGAGGAGTTTAGAATAAACGATGTTATCTGTTTTTAGTATAGAATACTGGGTTTATGTATACCGTCGGGGACTCAAAAGGTCCATCAGCAGTAAATATTATACCAAAGTTAAAGTTTTGAAAAAAGTGGTCAAAGCAACTGTCCAAGACTTCTGCAGTTGAGCTGGACTTCAATACAGATGTAGAATTCCAAAACAAAAATTACCCAAAATGTATTCCTAAAGCCGTCTAAGAGATTATACAGTCTTATATCGCATTTCAAAACATGTTTTGATGCAATTCATTTACTTAGGACTCCCCTAAAATCCCCGACGTCAGAAATGCCTTCATTCCTAACTGTCCCTGTTAATTAACAAAGGAATATATTTCTCAAGGACACGTAATAACTTCAAAATATTTATGGCCATGTTTTGTGAAAGAACTCCCCCCACAGACCAATAATATTAATAGTTAATATTGTATCTACAAATCTAATAACCCCCAGCAGGCACTGACGCTTTCCCTAATTTACATTTACAAAAGAAAAGAAAGTGTAGATTAATAAACTAATAAAGTAATACTGGCAAAGATTTTTGAAATTATGTAACATGAGAAGTGAAAAAACGTTAAATGTGAATTAGCTGTGTGTTTTTTTTAATTCTTTCCTCTTTTACTTTCTTCGATTGATATAATATAAAATGAGACGTAAGTGGCAATAGCTGTTTTTTTCAAAACATTTTCTTTCCTTTTTAACTTTTTATATATGTTGTGAAATTTGTTTCATAAACCCAGTTTGGAAATTATTCACTTGCAATTGATTAATTTTAACATTATTTATTGATATAACAAATGGATTAGACATTGGTTCTTAAAACTTACTAGGACTTCTCCAGATTATACAGTATATGATAGATTTATATAACACATGATGGCATGGCTAATATACAATCCGTATACTATATATACACACGTACTTACACTCATACATACACATATACATACATATTGAACAGAGAGAGAGAGAGAGAGAGAGAGAGAGAGAGAGAGAGAGAGAGAGAGAGAGATTAAGTATAGATGATAGAAAAGAAAAGAGAGAATCTGGTTGCAATGGTTGCAATATAATAATCTCAGATACCAAAGCATTAATCAATAGAATGTCCAGGACATAGATACAAATCCGGTAAAAATGGACAAACACGGACCTCTGGAAACCAAGAGGTGGGATCAGGTGCCATGGAGGAGTAAGCATTCCCTGTCGACCGGTCACACCCGCCGTGAGTCCACAGTCAAGTCCAGTAAAACACGTGAGGAGTGTATCCTCGTCACAATTGGTACAGACGTTTCAACAACCGCCAACGAAAAGGCAACTCAACATTTCACTTAGTGAAACAGAGTAGTCGCAAACAAGACTATTATACCGACCGTAAAACTTGCGGAACGTTGACATTAAACGCGGTTTTCGATATCCCTGTGTCAATAATTTGTCAGTGAGTAGTTTACCTCTGTATATGAAATCTTCATATGTTGTGCACGCCCTGGCATATTGGATCATTTGTGAAATATAAACTCCATATGCGGGTGACTGAGGGATATTACTACTTAAATGTGGAAAATTTACGATGGGAAAGCCGAAATCGTCGCGTTTATCGTATAGCTTCGTTGCTAATTTCCCGTCTGTGTTTATATTAAGTAAAATGTCTAAGTATGAAGCGTGTGTGCTTGATTCTGTTGTATCTTTAATTTCTAGTTCGCTGGGATATATTGCATTGACATGTGCAATTGATTAATTCAACATCACTTTTTCTATATCCATACCACACTTGACCCTACCTTATTTTTACAAAATATATAAGAATATAAGATTTTGTACGCCTGTGTATAGCTCTTATTCGTTAATGTGCTTAGTAAAAATAGAAGAAATAGAAATATATTTTGGGGGTAAAAACAGCTAATGTCCCTTTAAACACTCCCCATTCCTTTCCAAATGGAAACAATAAAACTGGAATACTGAAATAGGTAAAAGAAACGATATTACTATAGTGTATAGTTTAGTCTCTAATTTTCTATTAAAATGGTGACAACTTTTTGCCTCCGTAATTAGTGATAAATGATAACAATTTGTGTCATTAATAATTTATTTCCTGATTAATTTCACTGGCGCATGAGTCGTTTTCCGTGTAAACTGATTTTTATCTTTCAATTTAATCTCATGTAGGTTCGGAGTTGTTTTGATAAATGTTTCAGTCATCGAATTGTTTTCACGGTTAGCCAGAAGACAAAGCTTTCATTTTGATAACGTAAATTTGTTAAATCATCAAATTAATTAAAAATAAACAGAAAATATGCTTCTTATATATTGTATGTGTTGTTATAGTAAATAAATCGAATAATCCTGGAAAAGGGAAATATTTCAACTGACGAGTTTTAAAACAATAGGCAAAATCAGACACATATGTAAATAACACTATTCTTATATCTCTGATAAAGTAATGTATATAATATTCATCACCAGATGTACCGTTCCGTTAATTTTTGCACACCAGATAGACTGTTCTCGTTTTTTACCAGTACTGCAAAATTCTATCTGGAACTGCTAATCCGTAATGTATCTCTACACATGTCGTCTGCATTGTTTGTAAATATGCTAAATCAAAGAGATTTTCATGTTGATACTTTACATTGTTAAAATTTAATATTAATTACATAAATATCTTACCAAATTTGTTTGAAAGGAACTTAATATATGTTTGCATAATGTGGGTTTATATTTGTTTGCGGACAGATGGTGAAGAAGCGTGAGTGATGTGTTGACTAAAGTAAATTAAACTGATAAATACATGTAATATGTAAACAAACAGGATTTCAAACAATCCATGTGCGAGAAAAATATACAAGCACCAAATTTGAATTCCAGATAGAAAAAAATATCAGTTTTGGGTGTGATGCATCAATATCCTACCCTCGACTGATATTTTTTTCTATCTGGAACTCAAATTGGAGTTACATATTCTATAATTCTTATTCAGTTACGACTCAATTCAAATTTGAAGAACTATTATTAAAAATGCATATGGAACATATGAACAGTATATTTTCAAATTGTTTTCCCAGTACAAATGTCAAATGGAAAATATAAATGCATGTGTTAATGTAACTAGGAAACGCACACTTGAATAGGTGTAGAGTTCAGATGCACAGGTAGACTTTCCTATCCGCAGGCAATTAATCATACTATTGTAAAAATTCATATAAACTGATGATGAAGACATTGTGAAGCCTTTCTGATGATGAAGACATTGTGAAGCCTTTCTGATGATGAAGACATTGTGAACCCTTTCTGATGATGAAGACATTGTGAACCCTTTCTGAACCTGATTGAGTTTTAAATTTAGGTGTATCAGGTAGGAGTATTACCTCCCACTCGTCATCATACCTACGGCTGTCCAGTTGGAAATAAATCGCGAGAGAGAGAGAGAGAGAGAGAGAGAGAGAGAGAGAGAGAGAGAGAGAGAGAGAGAGAGAGAGAGTGTGTGTGTGTGTGTGTGTGTGTGCGTGCGTGTGTGTGTGTGTGTGTGTGTATGTGTGTGTGCGTGTGTGTGTGTGTGTGTGTGTGTGTGTGTGTGTGTGTGTGTGTGTGTGTGTGTGTGTGTGTGTGTGTGTGTGTGTGTGTGTGTGTGTGTGTGTGTGTGTGTGTGTGTGTGTGTGTGTGTGTGTGTGTGTGACACGAGCTTCGGATAGTTACGGTAAATAACGCACGAGATCATCATTCCATCATATCATTTTTTCGAGGTTTGGAGATCATCATATTATCATATCATAATGTTCCGATTTTTGTCTCGTAAAATAATCTGATAAAACAATTACCCCATATGTTATATACAGTATCTTATCAAGATAGAGAATGAGAGCTTATTTTTCTGAACAGAGGGGCTTTCAAAACACCGGTAATTTCCGTTGACACAGTGCAAATACATTCACCTATGTTCTATCCTCATACTCAAGCTAATATTTTATCCTGTTTTCTGGTTACATATTGAAAGTAGTATCATGTTAAATCAGTGAATATTTGTCTTAAAATCTGGGAGAAAATGGATTTGAAATCATGTATAACGGTACAAAAACTTTCCATTTGCAATGTGTACGGAAATAAACAAACTGAATACAATGTGGCTAAATAGTGATACAGATTCTAGCTGTCATGTTTTATAGCGAATGTCCATAAAAACTTAACTATATAAATTGATAATGATTCATAATGAATGAATGTTTAGGGAATTTTATTTTTATCAATGGCGAGGAGGACTGTTAAATGTGCCTTCATAAACTAGCATATGATCCAATTATACAGTTACATCTGTCCTATAGGCTACGACTGCCGAATGATTTAAGCCTATACTTGAATATGTTATACAGACTACAATACACTCTCTCTAAAAATATTTGATCGCGACAATTAACCTCCCGCAGGATATAAATTGTCAACTACTTTTAAATGTTCCCAATAACACACTAAGGAATTTTGGCTGGTTAAATTCCAGCGCGTTATCGGAAAACAAATAAAGTGCTAGACAAAATCGTATTGGATTAAAAAAACTAACATACATAAAAGTGCAAACGTATGGATATAGTATACAGAGTAACATCAATTGTCAAGCTTAGCCTCAGCAAACGACGTCACAATCCTTTTTTTCTTAACCAATCACATGTACAAATTATCAATAATAATTAGTCAGATTAGCAAGAAAAGTGTGATATATAGTTTCAGTCTGTGATGTGTTTTGAATTATCCAACCTTGGATTCTGTTTGGCCGACACTGCTTGACACCGATGTGGGAATATTAATATCTATCGTTAACGAAATACCACACGGGAATATAAATCAGGAAGCAAGTAAACATCGTAGTGTTACCGGTAATTTCAAAGTTGAAGTCAATGTTGCGGGTCTGGTATTAACCTTGTCTCTTGTACTCCGTCTGGTAGCAGAACATAGATTTATGTTGACGGGCATTAATGATATTGGTCTTTTGTTTTCCCTTTTTATCTTACCCGCTGTATGTTTTATTTTATCTGTACATTGTTTGTGAATCACGTTTGCAATTGTTTATGATTCGACAGATGATTTACGTGCATTTTACCATATCAATATGAAAAACCATAGATACCAAAATTTTAATATTTAAGATGTCCGGTAGAAAATATACAGATCTGGTGAACATTGGACAAATACAGATCTCTGGAAATCAAGAGCAGGGATCAGGTGGTATGAAGTAGTAATCACCTATGTCGACGGGTCACACACACTGTGAGTAAACAGTCAAATGTTATAAGTGATGAATAAATAGTCGAACAGGCAACTCAACATGTCGTTTTGTGAAACATAGTAATCAAGAACATTATACCGACCGTAAAATTTGCGGAACTTCGATGGGATTCCAGATATCCCTGCAACAACAACCCACCAGGAACTCGCTTTCCCTTGTACACGAATGTTCATACACCGATTACTCTCCGGTATAACTGATCGTTTGCGAAATATTAACACCTTATGCAGGTGATAGCAGGATATCACTACTTAGATGTGAACAATTGACAGTGGAAAAACCGAAGTCGTTGCATTTGTCGTATAGCCTGGCTACTAATTTTCCGTCAATTTATTCATCAAAAGTAACGCAGCTTTTTCGAATTATTAAGTTTTCTACTCCCATTTCTAGAGAATAGCTACTGCAGTTCGATGTAAGCTAAACATAAGTTATGCTTCCTGGAGTTTGTTTTTACTTAGATTGAGTTGTTTCTATTTTGTAAGTGTGTCCCTAGTTGTTAGATCACTGAGTTAGTTGATTTTCATACATTGATTCAGTTCATTTTGCCGACCTTTTTGTATTGCATGACACATTTCGTTCCTGGTGGTAAACATATTTGCTAGTTCATAGAGTCAAAGAAATGATGTTTGAAACCACTAGAATACTTGCAGGTGTTAAACTTAGGACTTGAATCTGCATTTATCTATTTATGATATTACTGGTGACAACAATAATACATTCACTGTCATTTTCAACTACAGAAAGAGTGTATGGCTCTAACTCAGTAACTATATGAATTACGTCAGCAGACTACTTTTCGTTTATAAACAATTGCACTATGCCCTTTATACACGTATCATTTTGGTTAACAACAGTTTTAGTTAGTTATGTACATAAAATTATTCTACCTAAATATTTAAGGCGAAAATAAAACGATGCTGGTAAATATGAAAAATAATGATTTGTGATATTTAGACTTCCTAACCTGACATTTTATGTTCTATAATCGCCGAAACCCAATATATATATATATATTCAAAAGACAAAAGGGTATTACAAGAGATTTAATGCACATACTGATTTGTAAAAGGTGTACTACCTTAGTTTTTCAGGAGTTTGGAATTTAAACGGTGCTATGATTACAAAATGTCATTGAAGTATAAAATAACCTGCTTGTACCGAAATACCAGTCACTGGGTTTCTCGGGAACTCATACGATCTACCAGCATTTTGGCAAAAATTCAGTGGTTGCAAATACCATTAAGATAATTCCAAAATAAAAGCTTTGCTAAAAATTCAAAATAAATGCTAAAATAATATCAACATACAGTAAAACGTATGCGACCACCCGTGTATAAAGACCACCGGGTCATAACGACTGTTTTTGCTGTCCCCGATAGTACCAATTGTGTACAAATCAATTTTTATATATAACACCTCCCTATAAAGACCGGTTTTGTTGTTTCCCAATGGGGGTCTTTATATACAAGTGTCACTCTATAACTTGGTGAAATCCTACTAAAAAACCAATTCATTTTTACGTAACTTATCAGAAAAGTTATAGCAACTACATAATTTTTAACATTTGACCTTAGAGCTAAATAGAAACAGAGCAGTCAACAGACACACGTGTTTCTATATACATGTTTTGCTGTCATCAGATGCGTGGGGTTGAAATAATGGAATATAATATATGTGCTTGTTCTGCACCTTTATCCATATTAAACAGATTTTATTCAGATTCTTTTTTTTAAATCAACAGAAACCTACACATAGGCTTTGATTTGATATCTAGATATATTATAATGCTTGTCTGTTGACTGTGGAAATGTTCATACTGTGTAGCTTAAATCACTATTCATTATTTACTTAATCATTTTGGTAACGATTACTTAGGCCGAGGGCTCATGTAAAAATATCCATGTCAGTGGCTCCCACCACTGGATTAACAAACGGTCCCTGTTTATCTAAATGACAGTAAGCCTTTCGGTTTTGAAACCCTTACCTTCTTTGGTATCTAGTTATATACTAAAGGAAATTGTGTTTTTAAAAACCAATAATCGACTTAAATTTGGCCAAAACAGTTAATCTTGTTTATATATGAATATTTTGCTATTTACTGAGATTTTAACAAAAACAGATTTTCAAATTGCACATGAAATATTGCAATAATACGGGAAACTGAGACTACCTAACGTTGGATCAAATACTTCCCATGTTATATGACCTAATTTGAGATGGAAACAGATAGTTAATGAGTATAGTTACTGGTTTAATTCTTAATTCTGAATTGTTATCCCAATGGTACAACTCGCCGACATTCTACGATTTAATATTATGAATTACTCTCGTAAAATAAGTCGAAATCATGTTTCCTTTTGTCATACGATTTATCTTATTGTATGCAGTAAGTTTGTTATTTCCTATGATAAATGAAATGATCATTTTAAACACAAAACATTAGGTGATTGCAATGGTAATAGTAATGCCAATTATTTGGAAATTTTGCAGTTACTACTACTACTACTACTACTACTACTACTACTACTACTACTACTACTACTACTACTACTACTACTACTACTACTACTACTACTACTACTACTACCGCTGCTGCTGCTGCTGCTACCTATACTGTTTTTACTACTACACTACGAATAATAATAATAATAATAATAATAATAATAATAATAATAATAATAATAATAATAATAATAATAATAAAAATAAAAATAATAATAATAATAAAAATAATAATAATAATAATAATAATAATAATAATAATAATAATGATAATAATAATAATAATAATAACAACAACGACAACAATAACAACAACAACAACAACAAAAGTGATAATAATTTTGCTGATGCAAAGTAGTGTGGATCTGAGTAGAGATTGATCCAAGATTTTGCTATAGATCAACACATAGATCGCGTATGCATAGTTGAAGAGACATTGTGACATTTATCTGATGTGCCCTCCACAATTTACCACTAATTTAAAGATCCTAACTTGCTTTTTTGCTGATTTCGCAGATCAGATATGAAGCCAAAAAGCACAACAAAACAATCTCACGATTTTTCAAGATTAGATCTAAATTAAATTGAATGAATTGGGTACAAACTTGTCATTTGCGGTATTTCATTTTCTAGATATCCATTTTTCTGCATATCTGTAGTGATAAGGATTCATATTTTCAAATGTAATCGAATGTCTATTTTATCACAAAATTCGTCTTTTGCAATTGGAAAAAAAGTAAAATTTGACATTTTGATTTGTAGAAACATTGGATAAAATAATTGCGCTGTACAAATTGAATAAAAACATTATACGTAACTAATTAATGACATTTTAGATCAAGAAAAAGAAGTCCTTAAGATATGCGTTTAGGTAAAAACCCATATGTCAATGTTACTTAAAACTCTAATAGGGTAAAATCGACCTGTTTTACGGCATTTGCTAATCAGTATAAATCTGCGAATCACACAAAAACAGAAATATTCTTGATATTCTGTATCTGGTATTTGATATCAGGGATACACAATAGTGTTGATGTAGAGTTTTACCAAATCTTTAAAAGTTAGCCAGTAGCACGATTCTGTAAGATTACCTCGTGACATTATCTGTGATTGACTGATGATCAGTTACTGCAATTGGGAGGTTCTCTATTTCAAACGATAAGTCGATATGTATGTATGTATGTATGTATGTATGTATGTATGTATGTATGTATGTATGTATGTATGTATGTATGTATGTATGTATGTATGTATGGCATTGTATGGCATTGTATGGCATTATATATGTATAACAATGTGTTTTTGTATTTTATGTGTTTGAACTCAATAAGTAGATTTTCTCGATATATCGGACTATTATCGAAGTCCCACACACATTTGTTATTTAATTTTATTGATAAACAAGTTATACTTGAGACATTTGTGAGTCGGTAATTTGAATACATTTTACGCCCGAAAATCCATATGAATAATTCGAAGTGAAAATTGACATGTGTACGAAATTGACATTCGACAATTTATCTTCTTCTCATCAACACAAAAATCAAGTTCATTTTATGCACCCTATAAAAAATCTAAAATTACGAATCTTATATGGTTCTCGGGTACCATTCATGACTCAAATGCCAGATGCTTCGAACTTTTCTTGCTGGTCCCATATTATAACTTTATCAAATCCTGTATCGTAATATTTATTACAACAAATCTATTTTTTCTCATTAACATGAAATATATACGTATAGAATGTCAATGTATTTTGTGCAATAAACGTGAAACATTAAACTGGAACACTGATTGATATGATTTCGTACTAATCAGCGGGATGATTGGAAGTATCTCATTTTCGTTTCTTTTAATTATCAAGAATTGTTTGAAAAATTATTTTTTCTTTTCGTGTAAAAAAGGGAACGTGTATGCCAAAAAGTAATATGCCAACGAGTGATTAGCTTTAATTTGTACACAAATGAATTATGTGGATTTCTTCCTGGGATAATTAATTGCATCTAACAAGAATAATATGCTATAGGAAACCATCTTAGTTGATATATGTTATTTGTTGTCGGTTTCTTTAACTCAGAATCCATATTCGTTTTTCAAATTTCAACAATTTCAGCATGATTTTAGCGAGCGAAGCGAGCACTTTATAGTAAGGGGGTAGAAAATGAGCTGTACATACATTTGATGCGAAGCACTGTCTGCATCAGTATAAACCACGTGGTTTTCCTAACCCAGTGCATTTAATGTCACATTACGATGTTAAAATGACAAAGCTGTGCTCGCTTCAAAGCAAGGGTTTAGTTTATATTAGATATATATATATATATATATATATATATATATATATATATATATATATATATATATATATATATATATATATATATATATATATATATAGTCACATTTCACATTATATGATTCTACTTCCTTTTTATGTCTTTTCCTTGTGTCATGCTTGTTTTACTTACCGATAGCTATTCTTTCATGGATATTGGGATTTCACCGTTGTTACTGGTTTAACATTGCAATTAACGTTCTTTTACGTGTCATGCCTTCCCCATGTTCTAGGACTCATCCGAAAGTTTTGCTGAGCGCTTGGCGAATGATCTTCTTTTTATTATAATCATTATTATTATTATTATTATTATTATTATTACTATTATTATTATTATTATTTTTTATTGTTATTATTATTATTATTATTATTATTATTATTATTATTATTATTATTATTAATGATAATAATAATAATAATAATATGTTGTTGTTTTGTTATTGTTATTATTGTTGTTGTTGTTGTTGTTGTTTCTAATAAATCTGCCATTCTTCTTTATTGTATTGCCATTATCGTTTACTCGATGTTGATCTGTTAATATATAACACTTTTTAGTATTTTAGACAGACCAATGGTGTTTCCATATTACTTGATGTTCTATAATTAATCAAAAATATCTATCATAAATCAACGTCGTTTTAAAATAAAGTACTAAAGCGTAGATAACTTGAATCCACATTAATTTATCTCATTTGATTAATGTACGCATCGTTAACTTTATGAGAACAATAAAACAAGACGAGAAACATCTTGATATTCAGAACCGTGTTCTGAATTCCCAAGTTGCTCTAATATATGTGTCAATGGGGCCTAATGTAACAGATGTCTTGGCAGTACGTTAATATAAAAATCACAGATACCAAAGTATAAATCTTCAGGATTTCCAGAATGGAAAATACAAATCTAGTGAATATTGGACAGACGCGTGTCCCTGGAAATCTTGAGGTGAGATCAGGTGCCATGGAAAAGTAAGCATCCCCTGTTGGCCGGTTACTCCCGCCGTGAGTCCGCAGTCAAATTAACTTCAAATGAAATAAATATGTTGAAGATGTATCAATGAATATGAATAAGTAAGAAAAGTATTTTGTTTTCGTTACCTGGTTGAATAATAACTATACTGGTGCATGACCTATTCTCGGACAGTGCCTATTGTCGGACACTTCTCTTTGCACGTAAACGAACAAGATTGTTGCAGATATTTCCAATACATCGTCGGACTTAAAACATTAAATGGAGTATGTTACAAAAATTACGATTAATAATTCTACTGCAACATTGTAATCACTCATCTCTCTATTGTATTGTCTAACACAAGCCGGGAGGGAAGCGACGTCGCCAACTCAATGTAAATGCTATGCCCGACAATAGGTCCTCCTGTATAACGATTACGGCATTCAGGTTGGGACTTATCAATGGATTAAATTCACTTTTTGTTTCGCATTTTCCACCAAAACTTATTAAATTATATTGCATCTAAAGGCAGCCTATTGTGATACAAAATTTCAAAGTAATTCTACCAGTTGAACTGAAGATAGTCGGTAAAAAATCGTTTCTGTCAATAACACATCATTACCCGTGTTCTAATTTACAAAACTTTAAATCCGGATTCATTCTCTAAGATTCTATTTACGCGTAATTTCTCGAGACCTCTCGCTCGCGAAAATAAATAACCGGATATTGAAGTAAGATAATAGTTTCACGAAATGGGCATTCGGAATCGAAGAAATATTATCTCGCGAATAAATTTATAACTTGTGTATCACGAAAATAAAGTCCCACGTATTATTCCGGATTTACAGTACACAAATTTAAAAAGAACAAGAAATGGGTACCACAAAAGAGCAAATACTAAAACCAAGTGCATTGTCAGTCCGTTTAAGTGTCACCAATACAAAACACTGGTATTTAGATTCTTAACAAATACACCTTTCTTAGTATTATAAAAATTCATATTTTTATTGTTTTGAAGTTTGTATTGTAAAACCACAATTTTCTATAAATTGTTCAATCAACACATCTAATTATATTTGTTTATATCATGGGTCTTTTAAATTATAATTGACATTCCTACAACATACACCCCTAACTGTATTACTAGACATTGTAATTACAAACCGTTACTCAAAACATAAGCGAAAATAAACGAAATTGTTCGCAATATATATCTTGAGCTATAATTCTAACTACTTGCTTATTCGTACACCGATACTTAAATTTTTGCAGTTAAGTGTAATGAAATGTTCAACATTATTGCTCAAGAACAATATATCCTAACAATCATTATTACTGGGTTTTTTTTCAGTTTTATTCATATGCTAAACATATAATATCAAACATTATGTTAAATTGTGTGTGTATGTGTATGTGTGTGTGACTGTGTGTATGTGTGACTGTGTGTGTACGTGATTGTGTGTCTGTATGACTGTGTATGTGACTCTGTGTGTGTGTGGCTGTGTGTGTGCGTGACTGTGTGTGACTGTGTGTGACTGTGTGTGTGACTGTGTGTGTGACTGTGTGTGTGACTGTGTGTATGTGTGACTGTGTGTGCGTGATTGTGTGTCTGTATGGCTGTGTGTGTGACCTTGTGTGTGCGTGACTCTGTGTGTGTGACTGTGTGTGTGACTGTGTGTAACTGTGAGTGTGACTGTGTGTGTGACTGTGTGTGTGTGTGTGGCTGTGTGTGCGTGACTGTGTGTGTGACTGTGTGTGTGTGACTGTGTAGCTGTGATTGTGACTGTGTGTGTGACTGTGTGTGACTGTGTGTGACTGTGTATGTGACTGTGTGTGTGACTGTGTGTGTGACTGTGTGTGTGACTGTTTGTGTGTAAAAGAACTGCCACTTATTTGTCATGTTTGTAATGCATTTGTCATGTTTTGCAATGTATTTTGATCATATAATTCAATAAAATAAATAATGATATCAAACAATTAATTCCAGTTGTCTTATTTACTGCGTCAATGTAGCATGTGCACATTGAAAGCAGACCTTAATAACATTATATACATATGGAATTCCAATAGAGCAATAATTATGAATTATATTTATATTCCAAGCAAAAGCAAGCATAATGAATGCATTTGAATACATAGAACAATAACCTTATAACAACTCAAGATCTATATATATATATATATATATATATATATATATATATATATATATATATATATATATATATATATATATATATATATATATATATATATATATTTTATATATATATATATATATATATATTGATTTTAATTCATAAATGACTTATAAAAGATGTATAATTAACAAAAAACGCTATTATTTAATAAATAAAAAGCTTTTTTTATTATTATAGTCTCATTGTTTTCGATCTATCATCTTATTTCTCCTCCTAAGTCTTTCAGAAGCCTTTAAATTCATATAAATCGGATACACAAACGCAATCTATCAACCTCAAAAGCCTAATGCCTTAATCGCACGAATACAGTTCTTTGGGATAAAATGTTATGTTTCATTGATGTTTATTAGAACTAAATGTACAAAATGGAATGCATATCTCGTAATTACTATTTGTATGATGCGATATTTTAGAAAACAATGATTTTCACACAAAATATATTGGTTAATATGTCTCTAGAAATGCTTCCAAGAAATGGTGTAATGACTGGTTGAGTCCATTTCACGAACTATCGTTGTTTGTTGATCGTTTTATACCTTAATAGTAGATTCTGACAAAGAGCATCCTTATACTTTATTAGATTACCCTAACAAAACCACTATACCTAGAAAAAAATAAATGGACGGCCATTTTACTGATTGTATTAAAGCATTCGCTGGTATCCTGGTCCAGAAATAGCGGAAAGTTAAAGCAGATTGTGGAAAATATAAATACTACATACGTCAAGTGTAATTAAGGGGTAATCACTTAGTCCTTTTCCTAAATTTATGATATTCAATAATAAGTAACATATCTACTCTAATATCTATCTATCTATCTATCTATCTATCTATCTATCTATCTATCTATCTATCTATCTATCTATCTATCTATCTATCTATTTATCTATCTGTCTGTCTATCTATCTATCTATCTATCTATATCTATCTATCTATCTATCTATCTATCTATCTATCTATCTATCTATCTATCTATCTATCTATCTATCTATCTATCTATCTATCTTTCTATCTATCTATCATTCTATCTATCTATATATCTATTTATCTTTCTATCTATCTATCTATCTATCTATCTATCTATCTATCTATCTATCTATCTATCTATAGTTTTCTTGCGGAAGGTCGGTGGTCTTTACCCGGGTAACCGGGGTTTCTCCTCCACCAATAAAAACTGGACACCATCATATGACTGAAAGATTGTTGAGTATGGCGTAAAACAAAAAATCAAATCAAAAAAATCAAATCTATCTATCTATCTATCTATCTATCTATCTATCTATCTATCTATTTATCTATCTATCTATCTATCTATCTATCTATCTATCTATCTATCTATCTATCTATCTATCTGTTAATATATTTATAATTGAATATATGCATGTATGCTCATATTTATTACATACGTGCAGTTATAAAACAAATTTCAAACGTCCATGCACTATGTAACATCGTATTGCACTGTAACTGGATACGGGGATTACATTGAAACTGCTTTTCTAAATGCAATACTATTCATCCATATAATTGATCACGTCAATTACATTTATTCAAAATATTTGATGACGTCATTTTTAGCATGGTATGTATTGACCATGAACGTTAAATAGAAACAAAATCTAAATTTAAGTACATAATTAATTATATAAGGGGAATGCAATAGATATAGAATATCATACATGATCTATCCATAACAGCGGAATCCTTCTGATACAATGTTTTCGTGCAGTCTGGTGATACCGATAGTTTTGTATATGTATGTATGTATGGATATTTTTTTTAATATATGGACGAATGGATGGATAGATAGATGAACGGACAGATGAATGGATGGATAGATGGATGGATGAATGGATAGATGACGGATGAATGCATACATACTTGCATGTGTCTATATCTAAGTATTGGTCTAATCGTATGCCTTTGGACATACCTATGAAAGTGACATAACTTTCCCATACCTATTTTCCAGCAATAGCTATTCAATGAAACGTAAAACGTATGCCAAATGAATAATATGATAGTATACTGCGTCAGTACAAAAGATGAAAACTCATCAATAAACGTAAGATGCTATACCGAACAATTCTTCTCGTAAACATTTTCTTTCCATACGCCTCTCATGAGAGCTTATTCTGGTTGAATAGAAATCGACTTCTTGACGTGAGAATGGTGTAAATTATATAGTTGTTCTCAGAGGCATATCCGTTCACATAAATGTCACATTCATCTATCAAACCTTACTTAATTGTGTTTTCTTATGAATATACCGGATAAAACAAACTATCCCCTTTTCTTTAAACCATATTTTCCTATTCACAGAACATCTTAATTTTTGCTTCGATACATTGTATCAAAGGCCATGTTGATCTAACATTAATAGCATACAAGTTGTCATTTTGATAAAAAAAGATATATCCCGCCATTAAATTTAAACTTTGATTGTAAACAGTAAAAAGATTTATGAAAGTTGAGATTTTAAAATGAAATACGCCAACGATTTATATTACTTCCATCCATGAAAGAATTCAAAATTGTATCGCCCATTATGCACATTTGATTTCTTTTCACAAATAACGACATTATAATTTTTTTCAACCCCGAAAATTTTAAAAACATTTTATTTGTATAAAACATCGAATGTTTGAAGCTTTTAATACACAAAATCCATTTTTACAGCTTGTTTGCCTTTCAGGCTTTTTAACGTACCTTATATACATGTATATTATTTGCGTGATTCGTATATTCTCGGTTGTTGAAGAAATAATTCCTTACCGAAATTGCTATTTTATTTCAGTTAATTGTTCACATTTACGTATTCAAACAAACAATGATGTACTTCTGGTTACTTTGTAGTACATTTGAAATTTAGATAGAAAATATCGTGACAGAATTCCTATTGGTAAGATTGATGACTAAATCACAAAAATCTGAACAAAGATGAATAATCAATTAAATGTCCCTTAACAATTTCGTGAAACAAATAAATGTAAATTGAATATAATTGAAGTGAAATCTCAAAAGTCAGAAAAATAAATAAGATGGAACAAATTTTAAAAGTAATTGTCAAACATATGAGATATTTTCGAAAAATTTTTATAATAAAATAACGATAATAATAATTATAACAATAATAATAATAATAATAATAATAATAATAAATACTTCTGACAATAATCATTATTATCACTGTGATGATGATGATGATGATGATGATGATGATGATGATGATGATGATGATGATGATGATGACGATAAGTTCAATGACATAATTGTTATTCTGAGAATTATTCGTCTTCTTAGCCTTTGTTCTTCAAGAAAAGTTTGAATCAGCTTTAGTAATGTTTATCAGTACAACTACTATTTTTAGCAAGAGTAAACTGTCTTGACCTTTACGGAGATGTGTCACCTATATCATCGAAATCGGGAGAGTAATAGTACCTGAAAAGTATAAAACAGTCTTACTGTATGTAGCGGAAAATGTTGTCTCACATTCAATTTTATTTACCTAGAGTTTTGGGACGTCAGAAGAACAATAACTTAAATGTTGCTAGGTCTATTTTCATAGTTCGTCTTATTTCTAGACACAATATAATTTACTTCATAATATCTCACAATATTTGTTGTAAACACGCGGTAATAAGGTTCATAGGAAAATGGTAGAATATCCGCAAAACGGAAATTGCTTCGAAATTAAAATGATGTTCAATTAGTGGTCAATATATCTTTTTTTCACATTGCATATCAAACAAATGGCATCATTAACATTTTAATTTCCCATTGGACAAATGCACTTTCAATCAAGAGGAATGATGTCATTTCACTATTGTTTTATCTTTTTATGGTTGGGTAAGAAAAACCCCAATGCTAAAATTGTATGTACATATATATGCATGTATACGCATGACACATTTATAATACGAGGTTTGAATTTCCATTTTTTTTCGAGCCTCTGGCGACCAATTGGAAACTTCATAACGATTATCATGATTGTGGTATGAATGGAAACTCGTGACATTCTTTTTATCATATAACATAACATATACAATTTAAACGGCATTATCTGATGACTGCGGATAGAAATTTATATTCTCCATACTTTTGAGTTGACCAAATTGTTCCAAATTGTTCAAATACTTGCGCAGTAATAAGTACTTAAAACATATTGTAAATGTTGTTTATAATTTAATACATACATTTGGTCTACATTTTGATTTATTATTAACATCAAAGCATACTTTATCAGATGTTGAGATTACTAAACAACATTTTTTAAATTATCAACGCAACATGTTTTATTTGACGTCACAAACACCAAGTGACGTCAACGCCAACCTTCAGATGAATGAAGTCTGTGTAAATAGTGAATAAAGGTAGTTCAGTTTGCCGAACGTTAGCCAAACAAATTTATTATACGTGTTGCATATCAAATATTTATGTAATCTGTTATAAAGCTGCATAATGCACAGATCATATGATAAAAGGCTGATTTTTACTATTTGTACGTATATACAATAACAATAAGTGTTATACACAAGCTGATAAAATGTAAGGTGATGTCCAGTGTGGTATTCATATACAAATAGTAAGGTTGAGTTAATCCATTGCAATTGGAAAAGCACCTAACCTGTGTTTCGCAGAAAATTGTCACAAAATATATAGGAATTTAAGAGTTTGTATGACTGTGTGTATCTCTTTTTTCCAATTGTATATCGATCGATGTGGTACAACAGGTAATAAAACATTGTTTAAAAAACAGCAAACATCCCTTTAATTTATATAAGTAGTCAAAGCACAAATCAAACACAGTCATACTGTCGATCAAATGTTGATATTGCTAAAACAATAGAATAATATATCAGATGATGATGATGATGATGATGATGATGATGATGATGATGATGATGATGACGACGATGATGATGCTGATGATGATGACAAAGACGAAAACAAAATTGATGACGATGATTATGATAAATAAAGTATCAAATTGCATTATTCTACTCGTTCAAGTAATATCACTTCAGAGAATCGTTTTTTGGTCAATGATAACACTACTGGTTATAATCAGGAATGATAAGCGTCAAATGGCTTAACCCCGCTTTAAACTCATTGCCAGATTGTCGCAAATCTTTAGCAGAAATCTCATAGGGACCACAACTCATTGACGTGTAGCGTTCGTCTCCATTGACAATAATTACTAGCGTACTTCTCAAAATATCTAGTTTATTCGATAATTAATGTGACCAATCCGAACTGATCTGCTGGTCGTTTCAAATACATGTATGTTGTGTTGACATTTAAAATTATCAAATTCGAAATTCGTAACCGAAGGGTCGCAGGTTCGAACCTCGACGGAGGCGGCTGGCTTTTCCTGTCCTTTGAATAGGATGAGAGAGTAAAACCGCAGGTCCAGTGTCACAGAATGTGTCGACACGTTAAAGAGCCCTCACTGCTCAAGGCCGTAAGTGCCGAGCATAGGCCAAACTTTGAAGCCCTTCACCCACATTTGGTGACGTCTCCATATGAGTAAAAGATTCTTGAGTGGCCCGTAAAACAACAATGGTACACAAAAAAACATCAAGTTATCAAACCAATTTTGTCCCTCGTAAGATTCCGTTGTTATTTATAACTACAAAAACTCGTTCACAGCGATAGCAAAGTATGGATGATTTTTAATGTACAACTTGAACGTGTATCTGTACTACATCTGTTAGAAGACGGATCATCAGCGAAAAAATAATCAAATATATCGATCAGGACAATGATGGCTTTTCTGTGATACTTAGATAATTTCGGGCGTGAAGAGCAGACATAAAGAAAATAGATGTATAATATTTCAAGACACGTTTTTCTTATAAAAGAAGATGTGCGAAGGCAAATTACAGATTTTTCTACCTCTACCTATCTGCTTCCCACTGTGTTTCCACCCATTTATACACACAGATACACAAACACACATGCACGCACACACGAACACACACACACACACACACACATATATATATATATATATATATATATATATATATATATATATATAATATTGTTTATCGACTTTTCCCTATAAATCCCAATATTGTCGTAAAGTACTATTATAAAACTGTTGTATTTAGCTGTAGAATATAGACCTGCGTAACCTCGACATGGATAGGATTCCCTTATACCCACATGGCACTATAAAGGACTTATTATTTTGATCAATAATAACTAATGTAAAATTTTATTAATTTCTGACAACCATTGTTTTGTATTCTTTGTCATGTATCAGTTTTAATCATCATATGTGGGTTAATAATGATTTGGAATAAAAATATGCTGTTAGGTTTTTTGTACATTTTCTTAATTTCCTATTGACCTACAAACATTATTATGACTTTGTATATTTAATTATTCTCCTTTGTGTCATAAAGATATAAATCTTTGTGGGTGTGGGCAATTACATTTGCGTGTCTTAAGGCATATATATATAAACATCAAAGCTTTGATAACTGACATTGAAATCGACAACCGAATCGTTATTTTATTTTGTTTTATATCAAATTTATAATTTGTTCATTAATTTCTAGGAAAACGGAACAGCGCCACTCCGAAGCGCAGCACAACTTCGAAGAAAGAAAAGAGTCACAAGAATGGTCGCCATTGTTATACTTCTGTTCGCTGTATGCTGGTTGCCAATTCATTTTATCACCCTCTGGTATAGATTTGATCCAAATTTTCCAATGTCCGATCCATTATTGAACTTCAAAATATTTGCTCACAGCTTATCGTACGCAAACTCCTGTGTTAATCCTTTTGTTTACGCTTTTCTTAACGAGGGTTTCCGGAAGGCTTTTCAAAAGAAATTTCCAACTTTGAGTGGCTGGTGTCAGTGTTTATTCCGTTCCCAGAAAAACTATCAGGAAACCAGTATGATTGACAAAGCAGTGGAAGCACGACCAGGCATGGAAAGTATGGCAAGTACACAAACAACCACGGTGGCGTCTAACTTATAGCTATTGAACAGAAAGTTTTAATATAAATTTTACATTAGATTGTTGAAATGCTATCGGTATATACTAGAATGAGCCCAACATATTACGCAACACGGGTGCCATAGTAACGATATTAACTTTTGTCTGTTCTGTTGTCTGCTAACTTGTCTGATAAAAATCACAAATTAAAGAATGTTATTCGAATACTGTTTTTTTATGAAGAGAACAGAATTGATTAATTAAATCACTTCAAGAATCTCATATTAGACATCTGATCTTACTGATTGAAACAGCTTGGAAATTTCATCATACAAGATATATATCATTTCAATCACTACCATTCATTTTATAGGGGAAAGGTGTACTTTCTGATTATAAGACTAATATGTCATATATATACACGGATATATATATATATATATATATATATATATATATATATATATATATATATATATATATATATATATATATATATATATATATATATATATATTTAATATATATATATATATAGGTAGGTATGTATGTATGTATCTGTGTGTGTGCAATTGTGTGTGAGTGTGTGTTCCTTTCAAAAACATGGCTGCTTTCTATTTCAGCTACTATTAACCATCACCTCTCAAATTTTACATTGTTAACACATTAATCATAAACAAATATCATTGAATACTGAACTTCTGAAAAATAATGTTCTTGATTTATAAATATAAGATATATTTTGAGTTTTAACGACCGATGTTATTATTTTCAATGGTTGTTTAATATATCAAAATGTTGTAAATGCCCGCATACTATGATGGGTTTTCTTTTCATGCTTTGGCTCGTAAGTGATTTTACCTTGAACTATTTAAAAATGGTGGGTTAATTATTTGATAATTATGATGTAAGATTTTATTATCATTAACAATGTCTATCGCTGTTATATGATTCATCACAATTTCTATTTTGTTGGAGTTAATTTATACAAATTGATCTTCCAAATTAAAACAAATGATTTTAGAATTCTTTGTATCCGTTGTAAACTGTTTTAGGTACGTTATTTTTCTATCATGAACAAATAAAGGAAAATGTAATGCATGTCCGAAAGTAATTTTCCGCCGAAGGTTTATTTTTCTTCATTACGACTGTTATAAAGAATTAACACATTCTGGATATGAACAAGGTCACTGCCATTTAGTTTTCAGATACATGTGACTCATAGGACACAACAAGTTATACAGATAGACGACAGAAATGCAACAAGGATTGTCTCCATAAGAAGCTCAAAGAATTTGTGGAGGGGTGATTTTCGTCAATAAGAAATCTCTGTGGGTTTACATGGGCATTATATCATGTCTGAGAAATTCATTTAGTGTTTTCGTGTGTATTACCTCATTGCAAGAAGTGCACTGTTTAATACCTCGAGAGGGAAATAACTACGTAAATTTCGTAGACAAGAAATTTCTCTTCCGGGACTTTCAATCAGTATTCAATTATTTTAAAGAATTATTTACAATGGATTTTGGTGCATTGAGTGTTAGATTTAGACTATGTCATACTAGTAGATACATGGCATACATGGTAGATACGTGTTTCAACACTTCTGTTAGGTAACAATATAAGTTGACAGAAGTACAATCAAACTAGTTTATCAAGGTAATTCAAAGAAACGGGCAAAGGGCAGCCTTTATGAACAAGATACCTATTTAAAGTGTTTTATCTAGTATAAAAACGTTCACAAAGGTTATGTTTGAATGGTTTTTATAGACAGATGCCCTCTATAAAGAGGCGACTTTTAAAAAATTTTTAAAAACAAAAAGGAGCGCTTTGTTGTCGATATTGTATTTTTACTGATTTCATTTCAGTGATGTTTCTTACGTTTATATACATTGGTATTGTTGAATTGTAACTAAATGTAGAATGACGAGACGCAATCAATTAATTGTACCATTATAGAATTGGATTCATACTTGTAGATGCTAGAATATTTGTTTATTTATTTGTAAAGGTCAATGAGTCTCTCGTTCTATATATCATCAGATGACTGTAAACTATATTTGTTTTTTTTCCTTGATGACAATATACGATCTTAATTAATATTATCGTTTTACTTATTGTATTTTTTTATGCTTACTGTTGATTACAAATAACATGACTAATTAATTTTGCGGCCTTCATACCGAAAGATAACACCAGAGTGTTTTGCATAATACTTGTATATACGGCATCATGTGCATTGCTTTAATCGTGTGTTATGGGGAAATTATCATCGTCAGGTAACATTTGTTGTTTATATACTGTAAAACTATACTTCTCAGACACGGACCTCTGGAAACATATATGGAAGAGTAAAAATCACCTTTGACCGGTCATAAAAAAAATGAATCCACTGCCAAAATCAAATTAGATAAGTCGGGAATAAACTATTGTCATAATTGACATAGACGACTCAACAACACCTATCGGCAAGGTATTTCAACGTTTTATTTTGTAAAACATAGTAATTGCAAACAAGATCATTTTACCCCGACCATAAGACTGCGGAACGTTGACATCAAACGCGACTTCCGATATCCTTATAGATTAGTTTTATGCCTCTGTTTATGAAATGTTCATATGTTGAAACGTACCAAATCATACTGCATCTTCTAGTCAGAAAAGCGAAATCAAAATTCTGAGCACTCTAGAACTGTGTTACGTCATCAACGACATAAACATACAACCATTTGAATGTTTACGTCATCTTAGTCACGTTATTCATTTAATATTTTTCCATTAGAAGCTTAACGTCATACTGCTTTTCCTAGAGTGAAACAACCCCCCAAAATGACTGACCATGCTCTAATAGTCAATATCATTTGAATTGCTGCACAAGAATTATTTTTCTAGGAAGTTGTATAATATGGTATAGAGAAAACGAATGGAATTATATTAACCTGCTTAATGCAGTATCATGTACTTAATTTAATAAAGAGTGGATATGGCAGGTTTTACATCAAACAATGAAAATTATCTATATTTCAGATCAAGACTAGGAATAAAGTTCGACAATATACACTACACATTATGTGTCTCAGTAACTTGGCGGTATATTTGTATTGGAAATACCAATCCTTGCGTCGCCAAGACTTATTGCCGTCAGCAAAATATTAGCGTAGCGATGAAATAAACTAATCTAATATTATACGTCAATTTATTACCGTAAAAGTTATTAAACATTGCACTATGATTAATTTATTACTGTAATGTGATTAAACTTTTGATATGTTTACAATTTTAATTTTACATTACTATTGAAATATTTTTATAGTGATTTTATTTTCCATTCTTTATCCGCCATTAAAGGTTATGTTCTGGGAATACCCACGAGCTAACATAACCCTGTCAGCATCGGATGGTTTCCACAACAAAATTCAATGTTTATTTTGGGAGAGAGAATACACGTGAGGCAAATTAATTGTAATCTGATGAAATATTTCTATAACACAAATTATTATCGTTCAATACAGGAGATGATAAACTAATCTTTCCACACATACAGTGGAATCTCGTTATCAAGACCACAAACTGACTGACTCAATGTTGCCTGATTGGTGAGATGTTACAATGAAACTTCCCTATTAAGACAACCTAGCAGGCTGACTAAAGTGGTCTGATTAATGAAGCGATCTCCTAAGCGATGCTTTGTACTTATCATATATTTATCAAGAGAATGGAAACCTATATAGTCTGAAATGTAAAATGATCTGCTGAGCGAGGTGGTCTGCTAAATGGGGTGGTCTTTAGGCGAGGTTCCACAGTACATTAATATACATTTGTATCATTCTTCCTTGTAAATACTCTAATGTATATGTACATAATTAATTATACTGTATCATTTCATTATGTCACAAAATTATTAAACCATACAGAAATTGTTTTTAATTGTACATTTCGGCACCAATATTTGTTTTTTTTTTGTCTATTTGTATTGTAATGAAAGCTATTTTTAATATCTCTGCTTCAGTCAGTGTTACGAGTTTTAAATTCTCTCTACGCATATATTATGAGTTTATTGTATTATGGATTTGAATTATCATTCACTTATCTAAATGTGTTTTTTTTTTCATTAAGAGAAACAAACATTATATGATGATTAATGACAACATATTCATTCTTTTTAAACATTATTATTGGTGAGTAATATTATTATTATTGGTGAATTATAAAGTATATACATTTTATTGTTTATGATATATGTTTGACATGCCAGTACGCATTATACTGTATCTCATCTATTTTAGTACAACTGTTGTATTGCTGTTTTGAATAAATATGCTTACATTGATCTGTTTTACATTTATTATCCATCATTACAATGGAATTCTCTATCTAAATTGACAAAAATAGATTTGAAGAGCTATGATCTATGATCTTTGATAAAAGTACAGAATACTTTCTTTTAAACTATAAAAGTTGCACCAGAAATCAATCTACATAATAACAATATTCTAACATTCATGTATGCATTTATTATATGCATTTTACATGATTTCGCACATTTTATCAACACCCTTTTTGGTTCCCCGCGACAATAAATTCTTCGATAACCCACCTGTATTCAAATAACCCCGAGTTTAATTACTGTCATTAATAATTACATAATACGACAGGATAATGTCAGCAAAATCAAATTCTAAGTATGGTAGACCAAACATATAGTCACAGATCTGGCAGAAAGAGAGGATTCAACCAGATGTGCAAGGTCAAGGATATTGGGAAAGAGTACGATGGATGGATGTATTATAAGAATATTTTTCATTGGCTCCGTCGTACTGGACCGATTCGCATTGTGGTTGGCCTGGTATTTCCCCTTGAGTTAACCAAATATGGTTGGTGCGTTTTTTATTAATGATTTTGAAAGTGTACATTGATTAGCATGTGTTTAAACTTGCAGCTATGCAGCCAAAACTTTAACATGAACGTCATAATTTCATGACTGAGAGCAGGATAAATTATGCAATTTAACGTATCCTATGAATACACGTACTTAACATAGAGCATCCATCGCGTCTATTCGTCAAATTGTAGGTGAGCTAAGTTTTGATAGACACCGAGAACAATCAGCGTTATTTACTTTGATCAAAATAATAAAACCTTTGCATATCGTGTTTTTTTTATTTCGTCAAAACTGTCGTGAATAGATTGTATCAAATATTGAAACTTCATAAAACGTACATCTTATCACTTTAAATGGGCCAGCGGCTGGGGAAAGAGTCCTTAGGACAATTTGGGGGGAAATTGTAATTTTTATATGCTTTCAAAAACTTGATTTGTGGATTTTAAAATAGAATGCGAGAATAAGCGCAGGCGGATTCCTTGTTTTTTTTTTAATTCCATTGGTTAAGATCTTTATATCAGCTGCTGGCTCATTTTATTAATATCCTAAAAATAAAAGAAGTAAAACCTTCCCAGTTTTAAATTTTTGGCACCATCTTTAGTTGGTTGTGTGTTATTACAATAAAATGTATTGTGAAAATTAACTTCATCAGTTTTATTTATAGTGATTATTAGAATTAACGGTGGTGGTCATTGTAACTGGGATCTAGTGCGGGAATGAAGACAAGAAGTGTTAAATTCTGTGATACATGGTCCAAGTCTTTGTCAGTCACCCAGAAGTAAGTAAATAAAGGCACGTGCTTTACAATCAAATAATAGATAGCATATGGTTATCACACATACAAATATAACACAGCCCTGTGCCCTGTGCATGTAGTAAAGTCATGATATAAAACTTACTTTAATATGTTTGATATTATTTGATTTCGTTTTATTTCATTTCATATCATTTTATCTAATTATTCATTTTGATAGATACCCGTTTCCATGTATTATATCGACGCTTAATCATATAAAACCGTTCATTTGTAGAACAATTCCCCAGGAATTAAGAGGCGACATGTTAAAGGAAAATAATACATCACAATTTGTCGGAAAGAGACTAAGGAAGATTGTAATATTCCCGTCACGTCGTGCAATTGTATAACAGACGATGCACAACAAACGAAAGAGCTAATCATACATCAAATGTGATATTTGTGTCTACGCGATGTTTATAGACCGTTAATTGGTTAGTACCAATGATGCGATGCACGCAGTTTTGAACGACTCGAGTTCTGTAAATACAACCCCATGTCACATTCTCATATTAATATATATCATATTATGGTAATTTGTTTCGCAGAAGATGAAGAAAAAATGTATTCTTTATTGTGGGTTGAAATACTTGAGATATTATCGTATTATATTATGAAATGTAAAAGCAGGAATTTATCCCGACAAGATAAGTAGGCCTATATTCCAAGTAATCATTGACAAGTTATTAAGAAAAGATCCCAAAACAGATAATAGTACTGGTATATGTTATTCTGTAAGGCTATAAATAAAATATAAATGCAGGTTTAAGAAAATCACACACATGTACACAAACACACACATGTACACAAAAAACACACACATGTACACAAAAGACGCACACATGTATACAAGCATACACATACATACACAATCATGTAACAAACACACAAACATGCACACAAAAATACATATATATATATGCAAACATTCACAGGTACACAAACACACCTGTACACAAGCATACACACACATACACAAACAAGTAGCAAGCACAAACATGGTGTACACACATATACACAAATATACACATGTAACAAACACACACACACATGTACACAAACACACAGATTTTCACAAAAGTACATACATCAAATACATACACTTATGCACACAAACACACATATACAACATACATATGTACAGAATTATTTATACAAACACACATACAAGAAACAAACACATGCACACAAACGCACATGTACGAAACAAACACATATACACCAGCACATATTTTTAGAAATGCATACATGTTCACATGCACATACAAGTACATAAACAAAAACATTGTACACAAACAAACAGCCATTTTGACAAACACCCAGACATGTACAAAAATACAAGTATGAAAAGAACCACACATGTATATAGAAACAAATATGTGTTCAATCATACACATGTACTTAAACACACGGAAGTGTACACAAACCCTCAAGCACACATGGTGTATAAAGGCAAATGAGAAATGCTCTGAAATATATACTTCATCGTATGATTTTTTGTATATGAGCTTTTTTTCTTCCTTGTTCAGCTATTTGGAAAATAATACTGAGTAATTGTTTATGAATCCGGATTTATAGATTGCATATTTTACACATTTATAGATTATACAGATTATATTGCACAAGGAAATGAGTCCTTACATTACACTATTAAACTACCGGATAAAACAGCTTTGTTCGCGCATCTATTACCTGACATTTTGTTAAATGATTAAGAAAAGAGCTTGATCATTCCATAGAGATTTATACTAAACATCCCGCTAATTACACTTTTATCTCTTCTTAAATCCCAAAACAAGTGTTGATGATTGAAGCATAATATCATACCCATGTTATATAACAGATAGCATCTCCTAGACGTAGTTGTTAAAGTTTTGCGCTTTACATTGAAACGGCTAGCACCAAAGACACGGATTAGAGACTCGCTTGAACCTAATGTAATCACTTAGTTAACCTACCACTCGTGGAAGGCTGGTGCTTTTTTTATTCATTACATACACAAACATGTGTAGAAATACACACATATCTACACAAAATGTATACAAACAAACAAATTCTCTCTCCAGTGGTATCTAAAGAGTAGTTTAATTATAAAGATATTAAAATATTTAAATATATATTTAATATATAATTTTTGTTTTAATATTTCATTGTTATTATTATATATTTATAAATTTTTTTTTATTTTATATAATATATAATTTAAATAAAATATAATTATTAAATATATATATTTACTATATATAATATTAATTTTAAATTTATTTATAATATTTTAATTTATTTTTTAATTATTATTATATTTTTATTTTTTTTTAGTTTTAATATATTTTTTTATTTTAAATCTTATTTATTTTTTAAATATTTAAATATAATCAAACAACATGCTCTGATATTACCGTGCCCAATATTTGTTTTACAAAGTGGTGGCGATTTCCTTGCTATAACAATCAAGTGCTTGTTTATCACAAGAGACGGTTAAACTATATATATTTGGCGATGACTGTCATTCATCCAATAATAAATCATTGCTGATTTTCGATAGGGAACACATCAAGCTATATCAATGTAAGAAACAAATGATATACATATTGTGCGTTTGCATGTAAATATCATCATATTCATCTCAACAAAATTTAATTATATTAATCCTAACTGCATTGCACATTTTGAATAGATAGGTTTTTAAAATAGATTCCCTATCTGTTTATAAGAATATCATATTCATGAGAGGGTGGTATTGTTGACCGAGACTTTCCGAGGGGTGAAAATATGCAATGACACCGTCTCATGAATATAACAAACTCAGATACCACAGTATAAATCAATAGAATGTCCAGGACATAGATACAAATCCGGTAAAACAGGACAAACATGGACGTCTGGAAACCAAGAGGTGGGATCAGGTGCCTTGGAGGAGTAAGCATCCCCTGTCGACCGGTCACACCTGCCGTGAGTCCACAGTCAAGTCCAATGAAATAGGTGAGGAGTGAATCCTCATCACAATTGGTACAGACGTCTCAACAACCGCCAACGAAAAGGCAACTCACCATTTCACTTAGTAAAACAGAGTAATCGCAAACAAGACTATTATACCGACCCTAAAATTTGTGGAACGTTGATTTTAAACGTGGTTCTCGATATCGCTGTGTCAACAATTTGTCAGTAAGTAGTTTAACTCTGTATATGAAGTCTTCATATGTTGTAAACGCCCTGGCATATCGGATCATTTGTGAAATATAAACTCCATATGCGGGTGACTGAGGGATATTACCACTTAAATGTGGAAAATTTACGATGGGAAAGCCGAAATCGTCGCGTTTGTCGTAAAGCTAAGTTGCCAATTTCCTGTCTGTGTCTGTTTTAAGTAAAATGTCTAATTATGAACCGTGTGTGCTTGATTCTGTTGTATCTTTAATTCTAGTTCGCTGGGATATATTGCATTGACATATGTATGAAAATAGTCATTATTAGTTGACAAAACGTCGTCGATATATCTAAATATCAAATTAAAGTACATAGCTAACTTTTTCTTCTTTTTATTCTGCAGTTTCTGAATGAAGCCTGCTTCGTATGAATAAAGCAACAGGTCGGCCAATAAAGGGGCACAATTGGTTCCCATAGTCGGAATGCCGACAGTTTGGTAAAAGACCACGTCTCCGAACATTACAAATATATTGTCTATTAGAAATTCCGGCATGTTTTTTCAGTCAAATTCAGTGTATATATGTGTAGAATCAGAGTGGTGTTGGACAAAATAAGTATCCTGATAGCCATTCACTAGATATTTAAATTTTTAGTGGAAAAAAACAGTTGTCTATGAAGCTAAAAAGTCTTTCTTTTCATTTTTATGTGTAATAGTTGTGTAAAGAGTAGAGAAGTCATATGTTTTGATACTGTGAATTCATGAAAAATTGTGTGCCATCAAATTTTCTAAAAGCTGTTTAGAATTTTTTAGTATACCGATTATCATATTTGTTGCTTTAATATATTACCATATATATTTTACATCTCACTGGGACGAACCGTACGCGCATTTGGCATTTTTGGAATGTCAACCTGGTTTTTCATCTTTGTTAACTGAGCGGCTGACATTGAAAATTTTTAAGTCTCTTAACCAAACAGATTACGAGATTTAACAGACGGCATAATGAAATCATTTATTACATATCCTAATTGCGTTTAATATTTACTAATCATTAGATGAAAAGGTAAAACATCCTATCATAAACGGCCGGGGATCGGTCTTAAGGTTTCGGGGCTACTTTCACGTTTTTTCATACGCTTTATAACGATGCCATGTCACGCACAATAATTTTTGTTGTTGCTATTAGTTGTGAAATGAATAAAATATACTATAAATCATGACCACTATTTCATTGATAAAGAAATATAATAAATAGGTTAGAGAATGCATATGTCGAAATAGTTTTACTCTCACAAGCGCAGTTCGTTTCCGCGCCAAAAACTAGGGTGTTAATATTTCAACATAAACATTCAAAAATCTATACATATCCATATTAGTATGATTTCTTAATAGCTCGCCAATGATATAAATTCATCTAACACTTCGTAGGTTCTTCCGTACAACGTATTTCGGAAAATGTGTTGTATTGTTGTATTGTTTTTGTAGTTTAAGTAATATGTCGGCGCTTTTTGCGATTAATTTCCATATACAAACAGACCAGGGTCATACACATTGAGAAAAATCAGTATGGTAAGGAGGAAGACTGACATTGAACCATGCCTCTAATCAATAATCACATAATTTGTATACTTCAATATTTCTAGATTTACTCAGAAAATGTAATAAAGCTCTGTATTATCCTGCCTACTTAATTCGTCTTGTACCTTAATAATTTCTTTTTATTTCGGAAGACAGCTGACCTTGTGACATGTCAGAGTCACCACTATAAATATGTCAACGCAACAGTTATATATACATCAACTTACAGTTGTAGGGTAATCTTGCATCCCTGGTCCACGATGTCAATGTTACATGCATATTACTATTAACGACATATAAGGCAAATTGCATATGTTGTATCTGATGTCGCTTGTCACAGTTCTTTCAATTTTAGTCTTTTTTCTATTTGTATCAATTTCCAGATAGCCAGATTAATTTTACCGGTACCCATATTATCCTAGAAGAAGTAAGTTATCAATAATCAAATATGAAATATGACATTGTAAACTCATACTATATATTCTCCGTATCCTATCTGAGACTTTCAAATAAGTGTTGAATGTTCTTTCCCCAAGGGGTAGAAGGAATAGTACTATATTTTACGAATGATGCGAAATCTTATGGAGCCTTCCTGGCTCATTCGGTAGCGCACTCGACTCTTGATCGTGAGGTCGTGAGTTCGAGTCCAGCCGGCGGCAGGTTGGTTTCCTGTCCTTCGAATGAGACAGTAAAAACCGAGGTCCCGTGTCACAGTAGGTGTCGGCACGATAAAGAACCCTCACTGCTCAATGGCCGTAAGTGCCTAGCATAGCCTAAATTTTGAAGCCCTTCACCGACATTTGGTGACGTCTCCATATGAGTGAAATATACTTGAGTGGGACGTTAAAGAACAATAAACAAACGAAACCCTATGTAAATGAATGCGTTGTACTCTAAAACGCCGGCACTGCAATGAGGTCGATCTAGGTAAAATTGGTGGCACGTATTTAGCTGGTGGTGACTCCCATTAAGTAGAAATGTGGGGATGCAGAATAGCAACAAAAATGATGAAAAATGAAATTGCCACAGGATTTGATATGCGCAAAGTATTAATTGTAAGTATTGCAGTAATGATTCCTTTATTATTACGGTGGCTTAGAATATCAGTTTGAATTATGAAATAGGGACTCTGAATTTCCTTCCTGTGTAAAAAAAATCTCAAAAGAACTGGTCAGATTCGCCTTAAGTCAATAATGAAATGTAAATAAAATTTGTAGAATGTATCCTCGCCACAATCTGTAAAGGCGAGTCTGCTATTGAACTTTTACCTCCAAATGTGTCGTCGATGTATCTTCAGCGAACGTTATAGTGTAGCAATACTGAATAGAAGTTTTCAGTTTTCATTGAAGTGGTTGTATAATAGATTCGATTAAAACCTCGAGTTTTCATCAAGATACATATAATATAAGGTTTTTATGAAATGCAACAACATGCCTACCGGTTTAACTACGATAAAAGTGTGAATGCTTGGTCATGGCTGCAAAAGTTACAAGAAACGAACTTTAATCCCCATGACGGATAATAAAGCAGAAATGCAATGAGGAAACGTGGTTTTATTATCAATATAATATATAATATTTAGATGACAAGCTCAAGATCATGACGATATCATTGATAACTTCATAATTGCCATATGGAGTTCCCAGTAATTAACATGAAGAAATTGACTGACCAGCATAAGGGTCCACAATTAAAATTAAAATGAATTTCTCCCCAACAGTGAAATCTAAAAATATATTTCAAAACACCAACATCAAAACAGTAACGAAAACAGTCATTCTGAACAAACAGACACTAGAATCTAGTGATTTACGTGCAATGACATTATCATTGAACACCATGCACTTTGGATCATTTATCTAGCAAATTAAAAAGTAACATCTCTCACAATGTCAAATTCAAAATTAATTACATATCGAAATCGACCAAACGTCGCACATTCATTTTCTTGGATCATGTTGTACTTTATGGACCATTTTAATTCCACAATGTTAGACATAACATTTCATATTGATCTTAAGATTTAAATTCCAGAATATTTAGTGAAAATTCTATGGCCTTATCTCCCGTAACTAATTAACTTTGTATACGCTTGCACCATAGTCTGTTAACACATTATCTCAAAATGGAAATGTCAGAAGAGGTAATCACATTTCTTAATACTTTCCAAAGTTAATAGATCTATTAGAAAACCTCTGAAGTGTTCAATGTGATTGACCTCCTCCAAGCTGTAAATCCTTTACATCACTGACTTTTATCCACACGTTCTTCTTGACTTGACAGACACCGCGGAAAACTGATTTAGTACTTTTAATGTAAGGCAATGTACTACAAGATGACAAATAAATTCCAAATACAAAACTCAGTAGTGTGCATTGAGCCTTTTTGTAATTCAATCTCCGAGAATATTATTGTCTAAATGGGTTTTGGATACATATTCTTTGCGTGTTGTTGATAAAGGAGGCATATATGTAAACGTTGTATTGCTGCTAAGGAGACACACTAACGGCAGTTTTATGTACATTATTACATAATTATTTCAATTGCCATATCACGAACTTCCCGTTTCTAAGTAGTAATATTTCACCTTCTCCTGCCTATGGCGTTTTCATTTCACAACGTATACGTTATGCCAGGGCATGCTCTTCTTACGAATGTTTTATTCTGATAGCAAAACAATTAGCCAATAAACTACTTACACAAGGTTACATTGTTGAACGCTTGGAGTCGTCGTTTAAGAAGTTTAATGGTCGATACGGGGATCTTATTAAATATTATGAAGTCCCCCTCTCTGAAATATTAGAGAGTATTCTGGAGCACAGCCACAGACAGTGACTCCCTTTCACCAATCGTGCTTTTCGCCGAACTTGACCTTATCACCAAACTTGACCTTTTCACCGAATTTGACCAGAAGGTTTCAATGGAAGGTTTGCGTGGCATGCCAGCAGAAGACGCTGACTCCTTCTGGACACCTGGTCTAATCCCGTTTGGGATTCGCAACGTTTGGCAGCAGAAGACGCTGACTCCTTCCGGCCACCTGGTCTTACCCCGTTTGGGATTCGCAATTGTTCTTCATGTTGAGAACATTTACACATCTAATTCGTCGTGTTATAATGGACTTGAGTTTTGATTATCGATTGGTACTTCTTCCATTTTACTTCTAAGCATATGGGCTCGAGAAAATTAAAATATTCTTAAATTGGCTGAAATAATGTTCGCAATATTAGAATAATCCAATAGCAATTAATAATGACTTTGTGAAAGACATAGTTTTAATAGATGTTGGCACTTAGAATAATATAAACGAAGACCCGACACAATAAGCTTATCCAATGCACAAAAATACGGCGACCCAAGATGATATATGCTATGTCATTGAGGAAGGATATACAAAATTACTGAAGTCCGGTCAAATAACAAAAAAGCAAGTCATAAAAATCTATCAACCCTGCAACTTGGTCGACTTGCAATGAAATCAGTATCGGACCCAGCAGAAGACAGACAGTCGACAGAACCCGAGTGCATGGACATCAAATTAGGGACCTTTCCATCAGAAATATACAACACTTCTAACATTTTGATGAGTGCAGTGAGCGGAAGTTTAAAATATATCTTTGATACAAAATTAGAAACAATTAGGAAAATTAACGATATACATTCTCAAATAAAAGCTATACACAGGCATAAAAAATCTTATATTCCTTTATATTTTGTGAAAATAAGGTCACATCTAATGTGGTATTCATATACAAATAGTAAGGTTGAGTTAATCAATTGTACTGGAAAAAGTGACAAACCTTGGTTTCTCAAGCACTTTTCACAAAATATATAGGAATCTAGTAATTTGAATGCCTGTGTATATATCTTTGTTGTTTTATATAAATCTAAGTAGTAGAAAAGGGAAAATATATTTGAAAAAAGCAGACAGATAATGCATTTTCATTTGTCCAGAGACGGTCAAGTGTTCTACCATTTAAAATGAAATCGCATTGTAAACCGGATAATTTATCATATTGCCTTTTCGTTGGCTGTTGTTTAGACGTCTGTACCAATTGTGACGAGGATAAACCCCTCACTTGTTCCATTGGACTTGGCTGTGGACTCACGGCGGGTGTGACCGGTCGACACAGGGGATGCTTACTCCTCCATGGCACCTGATCCCACCTCTTGGTTTCCAGAGGTCCGTGTTTGTCCATTTTTACCGGATTCGTATCTATGTCCTGGACATTCTATTGATTTATACTTTGGTATCTGAAATTTTTATATTGCAATGCTGTGACGTCACGAAACTGTTTCAGCTGAATTTCATTTAGAGTCTACTTCTCTGACTGCATGGAAAATTGAGAAAAACCAGAGGGATTGATAAAACTTGCCATATCTATTACAATGGTCGATAGTTTGTTAAATTAAAATGTAATAAAACAACTATTGATTTTTGGTTCTATATGAGAATTTATAGAGTACAAAAAACATTATTACATAACTCTCTTATCATCTAGTTTCTGATTGGCTCGTCTCATACTTTCTGTTCTCACTCATTCGTTATATTAACCCATATATCGCTTCGTTACGTAGGTTGTTATAACAATCCAGCACATCAAGATCGTACCCTAAAATAGCACAGAGGAATTCCCGAACTTTGGCACGCTCAGCGTTTATTGTACAGCCAATCATCAACGCTGTCTAGCTATATTTAGCGTCAAGGAAGTGCATTCAAGATGACAGACGACGAGAGTGTTAACAAACGTTTTCGTTTCGCCACTGGTGTCCAAACATTATTGGAAGAGAATGATTCTAAAAATACTATACATGCAAAACCTTAACCTGTATTTTAGTTGTTCATTCTGAATAAAATTACAATACGTGGCTAGACTTCAACATCTTTGATATTTGTGAGATTTATGCATTGGTGTCAAACCAATTAAATGTCATGTAATTAAATAACTAAAAACCTCATTTGAGATTAACACATAGATTTATCAACCCAAAAAGTGATATTTTCCCGAGGCCGAAGGCCATGTCCTAATCTCAAATGAGGTCGATAATTGTATGATATCAACCTCGGCCTTCGGCTCCATTAATTCTCATATCCATCCAGAGATGCAATAATTGTATATTTTTTGCAAAAGCATTAAAATGTACTTTGCTTCCAGCCAATGCCATAAAACGGTATAAACATTAACGTGCCATCACAATACCGTGACGTCACATTATTCTATGATAACTACCATATTCCGTCTGAGGAACCAACAGACGAGGCGCTTAGAGAATAAAATGCAATAAAACTTGATTTTATCAACATCTTTATAGAAACAATTGTCTCCAAGCCATTGATATTGAACATCGCTACGTCTGTTGTCAGGAACACTAAATTCAAAGTTACAGTTGTTTAAGGCGAAAAATTATTTTTACATATGTAAATATGTAATTACATACAAGAATTTTATTAAATATTATTTTAAAAGGAGGAAATGTAGTGTTTTACACTGACGCTAGCATAAAGTCATTTTATATCTGTGATTAAATCAAACCTTTCGTAGCTACACATGATTAGTACATAAAATTGTTAAAAAGACAGTCAGCATCCAATATCTTTATTGCAAATGTTTATGATGTTTTGTTGTTATATTTGACACAAAAATAATCTTATTATTTGCATACAGATGTGCTTATTCTATGTTTTAAAATATTATGCTCTCTGGTGTTAATGAAGTAACACAGTTTGAAATTATGCTTACTCTATTTAACCAAGATGAAATGTAATGGAAAGTTTGAACATAATATCTCACTGATTTAAAGGAAATGCATCTGGAACTGTTAATAGTAAAACTTTCCATACAATGTGTTTGCCGATGGCGAGAGAGCATTAAGTGAGAAATTCATTTCGTCTTGTAGAATTACATGTATGTTATTTTATTCATAAATAATGTTGCCTGTCTTACACTAATACCGTGAAAAGAATAAAATGCTGTTCATTTATTTTAATTTACTTGTTCAGTATTTCCAACTTTTAAACTGTAAAGAATATCTATCTTTAATAAAAAAAAAAATGTAACGGTACAATGAAAACTTCATTGCTGCCATGGTGTTTGTTTTATTGTCTTTCTTGACGGAAATAGACTGGTCAAAAGATGAATAATACCGATACTATAGCGAAAATATTCCACCTTCGCAGATCTATCATTCGAACCTACAGGGTGTTAGATGGTGATTTGTGTTACCAGAATATTTTACTATACAGAAAAGATTTTTCCCCGGGGAAGTTTGCTGTGTAGCAAATAATCCATGGGTAACCGTTGTCATGAGACATTTTGTTACATAGTACCAATACGATACGATGCATCTTTTTCAGCCATTCAAGAATTGTAACATATGATAAATGGATAATGTTTAATACTTTCCCCATTTCCTTACCATATTGCAGTTTGATCGATAGAGTGTCACATCAAGATACGAGGAAATGTATTATCCTAAATGGAAACGATTGTAATCGTTTGTATTGATAATTTTTCGTTACACCGATATGTCTCTCAAATTATCCCGCCCCCTCTCTACCAACAAATATATACGATCTCTCTGTCTCTGTCTCTGTCTCTGTCTTTCTCGGTCTCTGTCTTTCTCTGTCTCTCTCTCTCTGTCTCTGTCTTTCTCTGTCTCTCTTTCTCTCTTTCTCTCTCTCTCTCTCTCTCTCTCTCTCTCTCTCTCTCTCTCTCTCTCTCTCAACAATGTAAATATGTAGGTTTGCTTCGAGTGTCGAAATAAAATGTTTTATACCGTCAGTCAATCTATTAAACATTGAATTATTTTTCCGCGACCATGTCCACAAAATAAAATCAATATCGAAAATATCTGAGCGCCTCATATAACGCCCTTAACCCACAAAGTCATGCCAGCATTCACCTTTGAAGTAATACCATCAAGAAAAATGGACTCGAATGATAGAACAAATTTCGTAATATATGATTTTTATATGTGATATATTTGAATCTGAAAAGACTGAAATTATTTGATCTGCTCTCAATGGGTATCATTTTATCTTAAACAAACATCAGAAATTAATTTCTTTGAAAGGTTTATCAGACAAATGTAGTGAAATAATAGAATTAAATTGCAAATGATTAAGGAACAGTGTTATTGCAAAGTTATGACGGACCGTGGAACTAAAAGCAACTCGTGTACACTATTTTATATAGTTTGATAACAATTTGATATATTTTGTTTACGACGCTCAATAATATAAGTCATATGATGACGGACAGAAGGAGAATACTGAGGTATAATGTATCAAGGCAAATACCACCGACATTCCTTAAGTAAACTGAAAAGCTCCCTCGCGTGACCAGCTGGACAACATTAACAAGAGGTGATATATGCCATCACAAATGTTCTATCCGTTCAGCCATGAAGATCAACTGATGACGTACTATATTTCACGTAAGCAATGTTTCATGTTTGTATTGTTATATACCAGGTTGTGACGTCATGTATTTCTGGGTAAACTCATTTTTGTATTATTACATAGTCAATTATTGGCAAGATTATTCTATCGATTCATGGTACGAATAATCAACAAACACACCAAACAGCCCTGGGTAGAGAATCTGAATTGATAGTGAACTTTGCATTATGTAGGATAAGAATTAGAAAAATATATCAATAACATGTAGAAAAAATATAATTATTTCTTTTAATATATCTTTGACAGACAACCGTTGATAATGAGATTATCATGACTCTGTTAAGGACACAAAAAGTCAGTTCCGATAAAGGACACATATTTCCATTTCAAAGACATTCATCTTTACGTTTCCCCTTTCCTTTATCTGACTATTTCTCTTTCAAATATATTCATTCAAGGAAACAAAAACAAAACCATTTTCATGTTTCTAATTACATAACAATGTCTGGTTACAGTAACACGTTTTAATTGCGGTTGTAATCCATTTTTTGGTCAACGGACCTCGCGCCATTATGGCTACATCGATCAGACTAATTCTTAGAAATCGTGGGAAATCGAGATATAAAGCGACATTTAGTTTCTATTCAATAAAAGTTACATACAATAATCTATGTTTATTATCCTTCACTGTGTCAATATAGTGGTGTTATACAGCTCATTATGCCTGTTAATGCTGTTTGCTGGGAGTACAGAAAAATCAACATCGTCACCTTCAAAGGCACAATTTAACTCATTCAAACATTGATACGACAATTCCAAATTATAAAGGACATTAATATAGAAAACGAAATAGATTTGTATAGACTTTTTTGTGATAAAAACTTACGTAGTCAATGCTGTGTTTCCAATGTTTCTTACAGATTACACTTGTAATTTTGTTACGAACAATGTCGAGAATTATGTGTAAGTGTATTGTGTTTTTATTAATTATTTTTCATTTATTATCTCAGAATGGTTTTATTTGTTCTATAGGTGGTATATATGTACTTTGTCATTTGAAAGGCTCTCACTAGTGGCTCGATTATGAACGTACATCGGAAACGTTGTATATATTTACTTAACAATCATGCACACCGAAGGTGAACTACATTTGATCATTGGTTCACGGGAAAAGGATTTTAAATATGTACCAGTTTTTGTCCTTTTGGGGTCCTACGGTTTCTAACGTCTGTTTATTTGCATACTGTATGCATCTTCACAGGGGATACTTTGGTTTGGTTTTCATTGGTTTATTGGTTATTATGATGATTTCGAAAATGTTTACAATTTGACAACAAACATAAATTTTCTTTTTACTTAGGTGTCCTGTGATCTTGGCCTTTGACCCAATAACCTTGAAAATTTGTCAACATGATCAAGATTATTTCTAACAACTTTCACATGTATCTTTGTATTCAAAAATTCAATCAGTTTTGAATTATGAAGCTACATGTATTTGCATAAAACTGTACTCTATTTTATTGAACAGATGTCACAGATATTTATTTAATAATCATACAGCATTTGAAAGTCATTGGCATTGGTTCTTGAAAAGAATTGTAAAGATATACCAAGGTTGTGTCCTTTGTCGGCCGTTTTCGCAAACTGAATTCGAAATTTGACAGCTGGTTCTTAAGAAGTCGACGATAGACAAAAGACTATAGCAATAGATCACCTTAAGCACAGGTGACCTACATATTTGCTATCCTTTCTTACAAAATATGATATATTTGTTGTCAGATATTAATAATTGCAGTAGGGTGTTGTTGTTTCTACGCCCCTTCATGGACACTTTATTTAATGCGCGGACACGTTATCTTAGTCTGCGCCAACATTACAATAGATGGTAGGTAATAAATTGATTCAGTTCTGGAGTTTTTTTTCAAGTAACATTCCAGTACGAGTTAAGTTTTCATTTCTTCGAAAGAGACAGATCCAGAAACAACCACAACATCTCGATTTTTGCATTATTGTTACAGCAAGATTAATTTCACTCTTAGTAAAACAATTAAACTATGATATATTGACGATGAGAAGAATTCCGTTAAATAGCTCAATAGCTTAGTTCAAATGAAAGAATGATGGGTACTGTCACACAGGGAAAATGGATGACCAAACTCAAAATGATGGATTTCATAGCGGTAACTGAAGCAATTGATTTTCTTTGAATATTATCATGAAACTTAACTTGGTTTTAAGGAATAAGTAAAAAATGCCAGAAAACGTGCCTGAGTAATGACAAATCTGAAATTACCTCATTAACTTTTTAATACTTCTCTTGTTTTATAGCATTATTACTCATCATTTTTATAAAAATGCAACAACAAAGCATGCAATAATTCCGGAATGTTAATTACTATATATTTTATGTGTCTATTCTTTCATTCAGCACACAATAATTTTGAAGAACCTACAAAAAACAGAAAACGTGCTCATTACAATATCTTCAACCTGATAATAAAATGTACCTGTTGAAACAACACATACACACACAAACACACACGCACGCGAGCACGCGTGTGTGTGTTGGCACGTTATAACCACGGTCAAAGGATTGCCTTTAAAACTTAAAAATGGATAACCACAATTTTCGTTTTTAGTCTTTTCGACCATCTTTAAAATATATTGGGAAGATATTGTTAGAGCTATAGTGAGAAATATTCACGGCGGGTGTGACCGGTCGACAGGGGATGCTTACTCCTCCATGGCACCTGATCCCACCTCTTGGTTTCCAGAGGTCCGTGTTTGTCCATTTTTACCGGATTTGTATCTATGTCCTGGACATCCTATTGATTTATACTTTGGTATCTGAGATTTTTATATCTTAGAATGATCAAACATCGAATCGAAATCAATTATTTCAATTACAAAACGTTTTACAATAATATTACAAAAATTAAGAAACATTTGACAATTACAGAAACACCAAAGACAACAATGTACAAAGAAATTCAAAACACAAAAACCTAAATGTCAAACGAAATTAAAATACAGAACGAAGGTACGGAATTAAGAGGCACAAAGAAACGTATTCGATGAGCAGCTGCTTGACAAAAATTGAAATTATACATTTCTATACTTCAGAGAAGAATGAAATTACAGTAACAAAATGAATCCTTGAATCTCAGATGAAATAGATTCATCTACTAGAGAAGGAGTAGAAAAATCAAGTTGAATTATGTTTAACCAAGTTTCTGGAACAATACATTTGACTGCTTAAAACGTTTATAAGCTCCTAGAGAAACTGATGTTACTATCTCCATGAGAAGTGAACAATATTCTTCAGATAGTCTACTTAAACAAAACTGTTTGAAAAACATTTATCCCCCTCCCCCATAACAGGAACTGTGAATTATTGGAAATTTTCAAAGTTCAAGGGACATAATTCTGTCAAACATTTGTTTGATGGTAACCACATAAAACTGACCTAGATATTCTCATGATGTATCTTTAATGGTAAATTGCATTTCAACATGTGCACCCATTGCAGAGATAATGAACGGAAACTGTTGGTGTACGGACCGACTGACCGACCTACAGACCTACTGACCGACCGATATTGGCAAAACAATATGCCTTTCCATCTACGAAATGGCTTGCTTAAAAAGTATTTCTTTTACCTTTTTCAAATGCATACAAATTGTTTGTTACGTCATAGAATTCAAGAATAACAACGTGTCATAAAAAGTCAAAAATCAATGTCCTTTAGAACAATGGGATTAATTGTTTTACACGCATGTACACAGACCTCTGCTGTATAGGGATTTTACATCATTGTTGACTTTAATAAAGTGAGTCAACCACCAACCATTTCCCCATAACCTTCTATGTTAAATCAATGTTTTTCAAATACCTACCACGAAGTAATGCCTTTGTCGATTCTTGTCAAAATTTACATGTTTATAAAAGGTACATTCATTATCACAAACACTTGCATTTTCTATAAAGAAACTGACACATTCCAAACCAATATGGAAAGATTGTAGTCCACACACTTCAACACAAATATGCAAAAGTTAACGAGATTTCATTAGGCATATAAGTCAAGCCGATTAATTATTTCTAAAAAGTTAATTTATCAGAGGAAGCTATGGGAAATTATTTTAGTTAACTCGCGTTTGGCATTGTGGCTGTACAACTAGTTGTAAGTTTAGGTTTTTCTCTCTAACGATCGTGGTTTTTACTGTTCGCAAATCGAGAGTAGCAAAAACCAATAGGTCCTCGAAAGGTTGTCCGTTAACTCCTTTATATATTATGTTACTTTTTACTCCTGCCATCCGGATGAGACAGTAAAAATTGAGGTCACGTATCACAGTAGGTGTCGGCACGTAAAAGAACACTCACTGCTCAAAGTGCCAACCATACTAGGCCAAAATTTGAAGCCCTTCACCGGCATTTCGTGACAGCTCCATATGAGTGAAAGATTCTTGAGTGGGATGTTAAACAGCAATACAACTAAAACAATTCACTGGTTAACTCACCAACCCCCGGAAAATAATGGACTGTTCTGTAAATCAATGATTTGGGCCAATCCAAATGTGTCATTAGGGGGTCAATGAGTTAATAATTCGGGGATTTAACAACACTGTAGATATAACGAAATTTATCACTACGAATTATTTTCAACAAAACAATAATTATTCCCCTGAATACACTTAAAATTACCAAAGACTTAGCATTTTATCAAATGCAATACTGTTACATGCATTATGTAATGATTTTCTGAAATTCAAATGTGTAACAATGTAATCAGAGATTCTCTGAAGGATGAATAAATGGTCAATTACTGTAGACAAATAAAAAAAATTGACTATTTTGCATTCAGAATTTCTGTAGAAATGTCTTGTTTGCTTTTTGGCATTCTACATTTTTTTTTATTTTAAGTCTTATATTTACATTTCCTGTGGCACAAAGTGTTAAGTTGGATTTCGGTTATAAAGGTTAATAGGGATGATTATATACTTAATGAATACAGTCGCTTCTATTGGTTAAAACGCTTACACGTGAGTAGTTCACAACAGATCATGTAATGCCTCGGTCAATATCAGATTTTAGGTTCATATCACCTCATATTCGCCACCAAAAAGTCCATAATTGTAAAAGTTTATAACTCCGTCATGTGACTGAGCAGGCGCCGTGTCACGATATATCCAGAGGCGCTCTTACATTATATAACGTAACCGTTTAATATCATAGGTAAGCAATAGATATTGAGTACATCGTTGTCAGCCGTTTCCTTTCTGTCTTGAATTTAGCTGTTCCATCCAGATGGCATTAATTATTTATAACGAAAATGTTTGTTTTTGTTTGTTTGTTTTTTTGGTTTTTTTGGTTTTTTTTTCAAAGGAAGTAATCATTTGAGATCATCATGTATCAGTTCAGTATTACTCTTGGTAAAACCCTGCAAAAAATACCGATTGTTGGTCTACGAAACTTCGCAAATTTCATGCAGAGATATATTGCAGGATCCAGCTAAACCTTTATCAGGTCACCGTAAAAAGATATTTACAGTGATTTAGTCGACGGGGTTTACAACCTGCTTTTTCCAAGAACGACTGAAGTCATTTCAAATAAAGAAATACTGAAAGCAGCTTAAACATATCAGAAGACTCACACTTGATCTTTCCAAACTTATCCTAGATGCTAATCGGATCAACATACGACCATTTGATACATATGATACAACTTGGTTCTATGAAGATAACCATCAGGATTTGTGTTTCAAATGATATTATGACATTGTTAACAATTACAATGTTTCACTCTAAATTGTTAAAGTATAATTGCTTGCATGACAGTTGCTGAATAATCTTTCACGATTGTTATCAGAAAAAAAAACGGATTTTACTTCTGGCTCCCTACGCATCTAACACCTACTTGGTACATGGTGCCACATACTCAAGAAGCCAGTCTGATTACTGACTTTGTACTGTTTGTATATTATCTCAAGAGCTTAGATCCTTTTAACACGTTGATGTACAATGTATATAATCTGTATCTATTGCTTTGTGAGCCCTGCATTTACGCCAAGGATTAAATCTCTAATAGGCTGATTAATTTGCCTTGTAGTTATTATCTGTCATATAATAAACGTGCATCTTCACAGATTGTCGGGTAATAAGATCTTATGTTATTTTAGCGTTATTGACAATAAAGTCAGTATGTCGACTATAACAGCACCTACAAGAAATTGACTACAGTATGCCTGGGCATTTTCGACCTATGCTATATTTGCCCTTTTACAACAGAAAGCTTGAAAGTTTCACCGTCATTTTAACGTTGACCTCTCAATTTTGGCGAAAAATGATGAAAATTAAACTGAAACGAAAATTTCCAGGTATACAGAAATTACTAGTTAAAATGTGGGATATGATATATTCTAAATGCGTTCATATACTGAACTTGAAGCGTCAAAGACTGTTAAGCTCTCTTTAAAATATTGAGTCAGATTTTTAAACATATTCAAGACGAAAACCATCCAGCTCTTATTACTCTACCACGGTGGCGGTGGAAATATATCTACCTTTGAGGCTGTTGTAAACCTATTTAAACCAACCATGACAATTGACTGGAATTTTTCTGGAAAGAACATATTGAAATGTTTATATCCAAATTTTATTTTTTCAGGTAATACACACACACACACACACACACACACACACACACACACACACACACATATATATATATATGACACATGACTAAATTTGTATTTGGTGACATTCAGATGTTCTTTTATACATAGATTTACAACACAGGTGAAATCTGTTGTGATAGTATTAAATGTGAATTAGATAAAAAATAAAACAAAAAATAAAGAGATGAACATGAAGTAATCATTTATTTTGTTTTCAGAACGTCTCAATGTTTTAGGTAAAAAGAATTAAAACCACAATTCTTCTTCAGTAAATGACGACTGTATGAAATTTCCATTGCACAAAGGTCTCATCAATATTGTCGAGCATGACATGAGAAATGTGCAAATTGATGAAATTAACGATTAACATGTAATGCATTTCTGTTTGTGTGAATAATGTTTCATGCCAGACAACAATTTTTTGGTGGGGCAGTTTTTTTATGTTGGGGGAGATAACCTGGTTACAAAGTACCTGGGAAGAGACCACTGGCCTTCCACAAGTAAACTGGCAAATTTCCGCACAACATGTAATACATGTACTCTGTATGTGCATTTGTACTTAAATCTATAAAATCACCCCGACATATTTATGTGATAATCGGACTGCACAAGATATAAACAATATGACATCTTGTGTCGATATATACCAACAATTACAAGTACATGTAACAGAAGGTAGATATCTATCATAACAAAAATACATTTAGACATAGCTTTAAACGTGTAATAATGGATACAAAAGTCAAAATCTTCTTGATAGCTAAATGGTAAAGTGTTTGCCTTGAAAATCAAAAGCATAGGTTTAAATTTGGATGAGTTGTACCTGCAACTTTAAAATCATCATTAACTGTCCTTTCATTCAACATAAGAAAAGACAGATATTCTAAAATAGCTTTAACCCCCATAATCACACTGGACATGTAACATGACAGTACTGTTGCATGTTACCTCTAAAAATATTATTAGAATATTACTTTTGCCATTAGCAGCGAGGAAGCCAGGTCTTTACACATGGAAGGAGTCAGGGGCCAAATTCAGTCACATGTGGGGCAGCATGCCTGTGGTATTCAAGAGGATACCCCCTAAAACAATCAGTTCATGAAAAAATACATTTCAGGGTCTAATCAGACCAATATGAGAAGATATCAATGATGAAATTAAAACAATTGTGTCATCTCTCCCAATATATTACTGCGTGAGAACGTGACTGCTTTTACATACAAACTTACATGTACAGGACAGGTTTGTCATTTACTGGACATCGTTGACAGAATAGTGCTTCTTTTGTGAGCGTTGTACAGACAAAGTGGGCAGTAGCAGATTGGGACATATAGATGCAGTCACTATGACAAAATAAACATGTTCATAATCCATAAAAAACAATAAAATACATGAGATAAAACATTTAACATCAAACATGGCCTGATGTGATTTGAATATTTTGCTGCGTATCAATTTAGACTTTTATACATAATAAAGTTATAAAGAAATGACATATTTTTGGCAAGCCTTCATAACTGAATATTCTAAATTTCTGTAAAATCTATCTGCAGTCTATGACTGGTAAATATAATTCAGATACTGTCTGGCTGTCAAAGTAATCATAAATTTTAAGTGCATATCAAAAGTCATCAGCACTCTATGTCCATAAATTGCAAGTCCATAATGATTAAAATCGGCTTTGGTAGAGGATTTGGTGAAGGTGATAGTATTGTGAACATCTGTTTTTCCATGTCTATACCAGTTCTGAAAGAAAAATATGAGATATAAATATAAAGTTAATCGGAAATTATCATTTAATTAATTTCTTACAAACATTTCTTGACCTCATTGTCTGTGAACTGATAGAAAATTAGGAAACCGCTATATCTGGATCACCCTCATTGTAAAAAAAAAGATAAAAAGACATCTGCAAATAACAAATTAAATAGTGAGAGAAAGTGATCGCTAACAGATTCTACAAGAAAAATGGAATAGATCCTGTGTAATATCTGACTGAAAAAAAAGCATGATGTATTTGGATGATTAGTTTAAATGCAGGAATTATATTATTACAGCACCTTCATACCTCAGCACCAATGAGTCAAGATTGTTGTCTAAAATTACCTTTGGCCGTAAGCCTATCACAAGTGTCTTTGAAATCTGGGTCATTACATAATAAATTAGAGTCCATTGTCAGAATAATCTCATAAAATGCCGATTGTATGTGATACTGATATTTTATTGACATGGAAACATTACTGCACTCTTTTTACATCAATACCTATCAGTATTCAATAGTGTAAATGTGATTTTGAGCGACAATATACCCATTTTTATTTTAAGGTTTATGTATAAACAGTATTTAATTCAACACTCAACAATTTTGCAGTTATATGACATGTTTGAGGACAGCTAGAAAGAAAGTGACACAATCACTTATCATCTAAAATGCATGAACAATTCTTTTATTCCTTTGTAAAACATAAATTGCATAAATTCTAATTTAACATAATGTGCACTAATCACCAGATTACTTGTGATGTTGAAAGGTCCCTTTTGACCATTCTTCCATTAATATTTAGAATGGCTGTTGGGGATGTACAAATCAAAGAAGACAGATATATATCATTGTGACATTTGTATCCATGGTAACAGGAAATTTACCAAAACAAATTGATACCAAACAAAAGTAAATGTTATATAGGGAAATCTATTTGACATATTGTGCTATGATGATTTTAAAAAATGTAACAGTTGCATTAAACTATAATTTTTTGCCATGGAAACACACATTAAATTACATTAGATGAATACTTTTAAAAGATTGAAAATGGCAAAATCAAGTCCGCTCTCGGGTATGTGACACATGTATGTAACATTTCTTGTAATTATTTTGTTTCCTATATTCAGTAAAAAAAAAAGCAAAACAAAAATCCCAAAGAAATTTAATACATCTGATAATTGGTTCATGAGAAGATTTTTAAAGATGTACCAATTTTTAGTCCTTTTTTGGCTGCTTATTGGGCCCCACTGGTTTTAGTTCCTTTTCATTTGCAAACTTTATTTAGTTTAACATGGGAATACTTACTGCCAAGTTTGGTTAATATTGGCCCTCTGATTCTTGAGATGAAGTCGACAATTTGTAAAAGTTAACCACTGACAATGCCAGACAAAAGACGATAGCGGTAGATCACCATAAGCCTTTGAGTTGTGACCTACACATTTACCCGTATTTTCAGATTTTACAGATTTTGTAATGAAAATAATTTCATCAATAAGAATTGCAGCTATTATAGCCACTTGAATGCATTTTTACCATGCGTTTGTTAACTTTATCCATTATTCATATTTCCAATTCAACAAGTTAGACATGGCCTGAACACATAAAATCAACAAAGGAGAGTAACTTTACATTAAGCAAAAGGATAACAATTTTAGTATGCAACACTCTCTTTCCTTAAGATGTATACTTGCACCAAATATTTGTGTGTTACCTAGTTGAAGAAATAGGAAATACAAGGCCTAGAAAAGTTAAATGATGGACAGAAGGACACAGTGAAAAACTGTAGTCCATCCCACCAGGGAAACCAATGGGGAACTAATAAATATTGCATTTATTGAAAGTGTCAGATTATTTTGGGAACACCCTGTACAATTATCATGTTGACATCGTGCATTACAATAAGGACAATGATGACCTCAAGACATATATATATATATATATATATATATATATATATATATATATATATATATATATATATATATATATAGTATTGCTTTATGCCACCCTGTCATCAGAATTAACAATCATTGTTTTTTACAATCAAAATGATTGCTGCGGGAATACTTTTTAATCAAGATGAAACACTAGCACTGTGACATTACAGCAATGCATAATATTGACAAATTACAAAGAACAGGGTTTTCAATATTTCACATCCAATACGTTTGATGGAGAAAATTTGATGAGCATTTGGAAAGTTCTAGATATAAAAATGTAATGATTTTCGTATGTTTTGTTAATATCTATTGAAAATGATAAGAACCAATACACTCAAAAACAGATGTTACTACGAGAAAAAAAATCAGAAATAGAGAAAATTTGTGCAAAACAATATGGCTGTGTTATATATACCAGGATTAAATGTACGGACAGAAAAAAAAACTGCTGAAATTACTCACAGACATAATAAAAGAGTCCTAAACAGATTACACCATCTTTGTTTTCAAAGTGGTCTGTACAACAAGATTCTCGGTAGCATTCAAAGCCCCCAAAAGCTCTGGGGTAAATGTTGACAAATCATGTGTTCTAGCACTCTCATGGCAAGAAATTTCAGATCTAAATTTGTCTTATAGTGAACACATTATTCTTTAATTTTCACATTGTAAGCTGAGAAGTGAAAAATTAATTTTGTATACACAGTCTGTTGTAGTGATGCTTCATCTTAAAAGAATTTATTTTGATTTACATGTTTAACAAGAGTACTGCAAATGGTACGTAATAAGCCTGCAATGAAAAGTGATGCACACAGTTTATTTGAAGGAAGCAAGAATGCACTATTGTGGTGTGAATGAGGAATATTAGTTGCGTTGAGATTAGTACGTAATTATGATATACAGGTATAACTGTATACATGGAGATGCATAATGAAATGTGCCTGCATTCGAAAACCTACACAGAGCATAAAGCTATATATGATTTCTAAAAATAGTAACGTTGCCTTACATTCACAAACAATGACATTCAAATGTTGATTTGTCTCAAGAATGTGTTGCAAGGAATATTTGTATAAAGTTTTATCAAAATTTATTCATTAACTAACTCATGTTACTCAGAAAGCATTGGAACAGCAAAGTTACATATTACTAATCAAAGGACTGAAAGTACTGAAAGGCAAGTCCTTTGTCAAATCTGAATTGGTGAATTTATAAAAGAATATATATCTGTACGAACATGCAGTTACTGTTTAACCAGTGAATATACATCCTTTATCTACTAAAATCAGAAATTAGTATAGGTTTGTTTGTTTGTTTATTGTTGTTCAACGTCACACTCAAGAATCTTTCACTCATATGGAGACATCACCAAATGCCGGCGAAGGGCTTTAAATTTTGGCCGATGCTCGGCACTTACGGACATTGAGCACTGAGGGTTCTTTAACGTCCCGACACCTACTGCGACATGGGACCTCGAGTTTTACTGTCTCATCCGAAGGATAGGAAACCAACCTTCCAACGGCTGGACTTGAACTCACGACCTCATGATCAAGAGTAGAGTGTGCTACCGACTGAGCCAGGCCGACTCAATTAGTATAGGATGTCGTATACCATGGTACATCTTTAAACCAAAACATTTATTTGAAATATATGAAATAAGTGGATGCTTATTTTTGATTATGCATCAGTAGAAATTTATACATTTTATGATATGTTTACATTGTCATTATAAAACAGCAGACATACAGAGTCAGACTTAGATTTACATGTACAGTCATGGGACATATATATTTGTCACATATGTTATTTTCTTCTTCTTTTTAAATACAATCAATAATTTTTAAATGCTGGTAAAATCCAGAATTTTACAAATTTGTACAAATTTATGGTAGATCTAGGACAATTTCATATTTTTAAAATATATATGCATTTTTAAATTATCGTATTTATTTACAGAAATGTCAGTATTTTTCTCATGCAATTATTTTATAAATTCTGTAATTATTCTTTCAGTCTAATGAAATATGTCAAAATTTACCTGAAGTAATTTTATCCTCCCCATTATAATTATTTTCGAAAAATAAACAAAAGTGTATCTAAATTTCAAAATGATTAAAAAAAATAATTCAATTTCCTTCATATAAACTTAAAATATTTGAAAAATTGCTCAAATTAGTGAATTCTGCGTGCATTTAAAAAATTTTAATTTAAGTAATTAAATTTTGGTTTATGCAAACAAATGCTACACTCACTATGTAAAGCTTATGATTTATAAACCTAGTTGGTTCACTTATCTTGCATGAGCATTTTAATTTATACAAGCTGGTTCTAATCTTCAAAATAAGTTATCAACGTTCTCATATTACTGTGATCACTGACTCAACATCCCCAACTCATGCAAAGATCATGACCTATCCTCATGCATGTGCACTTTTATGTAATCTGATTGGTCATTCTGACCGATAAAATTAGCCCCCCACCCTATCTGTTGGTCATCCTCATCAGTTTTTATCAGCATCTTGCAGCATCATCACGTATCCATTTTTCTCGACAATATTTGCTTAACCACCACCATCCCCTCCACTCATCCTATTCACACAATATATGTAGGTTATGATATCAACATCTTTTAATGTATTAATGCATGTCATAATTTCCTTTATAGTCAATGCAGTTTCTCTGTAGCTAGTCATGTTTACAGAATTCTTTTTTTTTTTTTTTTTTTTTTTTCACTAAATAACATTTATTCATATATATTGTTTCAATTTTCAGGCACTATTTGGATAGTCTCAGCTGGATGGTTTGGCCTCTTTATATTTTTAAAGCTATATATATATTTTATATAATGTATTTTAAAAAATATATATTCTCCCGAAAAAATTTCATTAGTTCAATATGCAAGTACTTAACTTCCGGAACTTGTAACCACAGCCGACTAATCACTGCTTACCACGCTCAGGTCAAGCTGCCGGTTACACCGAGTTTTTAAGTTATCAACTCACAGGCACCAATGCCTTGAATCTTTTTCTTGTCCGGATCCAGTAGTAGTGCTACACCCTAACAGGAACGTTAACACCAATACCTCTTCCTCATTCAACTCAGGTAGCATTCAATATGCCGGGTACAGAAACAGAAAATAATAACACACCTTTTGATCAGCTGAGACTACCCCGAAAATGTTCCAAAAGATTTTATGATTATTAATAAATATAAGTATGAAAGTAATAATTATCTTTGCTTTTTGTTTGTGTAAATTGTTGGTTTTATATAAAACAAAGAAGAAAATAACATAAGTGACAAATATATGTCCCATGGTTGTAGATCTATCACGACTTTCAACAGCTTTAAATAATGTTGCATTATTCAGTTCCCTTTACTCCCTAATTCTTTAACAGAAAAACGTTCATTCAACCACCTTAAAATTACATTGTTATTTGGTATGTAAAAACGGAGTAATAAATGTCGATAGATGTCTCAAATAAGAATTGGGTTAAAAAAAATGTCAACATCGGGTCGAACTGATTTAAAGTCGAAACACCCGTGGTAACGATGACCAATGTAAAATACATCAACTAAAACCATCTGGCTAGACTTTAAAACTCTATTACTGGCAGGAATCATACAATAGTTAGCTGCATTGATGTTTGTGCTATCCAACCAGAACCATAATCAGGTAAACTCTTTTATTCTCTCACGAATAAACAGAATTTACAGCACACCAGGAAAGCATCTAACTCTATGTCAGACATTAATAGTTTAATGGTGAGTTTGTCTACTATTACTTCCACGAGTAAGCTTGAAAACTTAAATAATCTATCAGTTAAGTAAAAATGCATGCTGTATGAATAAAAGGAAACGATGATTGATTCCAGTTTCTAAATAACGTGAATTAAAATGGGTATCAATGTCAAAATCGCCAAAGCTGGACTGAGGGAATTCTCATTTTCAACAAGTGTTGAAAAAACATGTCACGTGACCATAATAATTCATCACAGCATTTTCGAATGTCTTTGTTGTTGAATTTTAGTTTCAAAGAGTTTTCAAATTAAAAGAAACGGTATCCTAGTTTGGGAATTATAAGGAGAGAGTATGCGAATGAAACAAGAATCAAATTTGACACAAAGAAGTATTTTAATGGTTGAATCTAAGGTAACTGCTTCTTACAGCACAAGTAGAAGTTCCGCAAATCCTATGACACATTGATTTTTGAACGGGGAAGCTGACGATGCTTAATTGAGTACATGGAAAAAACCCAGGAGTTCTGAGCCTGTCATAGCGCTGGATATACTCTTGTGCATGGTGACAAGCAGGAATGACTACTCTAGTCAGTGTAATTTTAATGGTATGCTTTATTACCTAAAATTTAAACTTGTCCAGGTCAAGAAAGGGTTCACAAGACTTCACCCTGCCAGGTTATATGGATTTTACTATACCTAATATGCATATACCAGGGTGAGAAAAAAAATTAAAAAATGACTATTCCTCTGGGACTTTTATGGGACCATTAAGACTAACTAATTTTCTGTTTCTCTGATATGGGACATGTAATTGTTTAAAATGGCAATAAAGGATTTTGAAAGCCTTGATTTCATGGAAAATTTTAGAGGCTAAAAAACTCAAAATACTGAAAGTACTGAAATGGGTTGTTAATTTGGCAAAATAGCTATGAAAATAAATCAAATTAATGTGGACCTAAAAATTCAATTTCCAGCCTCTAAATGGATTCAAAACATGACACTCCGAACAGGTAAAATAATTTTTTTCATAGTGACAAATGGCTGTGATTTAAAACAAATTTTAGGGCTTGTAATATCTGCTTTTATTTCCATTTTCCATGGACTAGAAAACATTCATATTCTTGAGAGTTCAATAGAAATTGATTTAGCTTCATGTTGGTATCAGCAACATGTAGTTATTTCTATCTACATCACTGTATGTTTGTAGCTGTCAATATCAATATGATGAATGGTGAGTCATACTGCAGTTTCTCAAGGCAGTCTCAACATCACTGGAATCTTATATAGTGGAATCCCATATTTATAAATAAATCGATGACGTTTTGTTGAAACTAACTACAAATCCTATTGTATAATTTCAGAAAAGCAGAAGTAAGTAGAATTACGTAGAATTTCATTTAATGATTATTCAAACTAGATTTAATTTCATTTACACCAAAATATTTGACTTTTCTGTAAAAGTTGAATTCTTGAGTTGAACTACATTTTACAGAAAGTGCGAATGCATCTTCCATGACCTTTTCACTGCTAACAGGATAGCCCTCTATAAAAAGTAAACCCATAACAACCCATAAAATTACTGAATGCTGGGGACTAGTACCCACCCGTAACTACTTTTCCCAATGCCATTTTCACTTGTCCGAGACTAGTGTATGAGTATTTTTCTAGCCCTGCATAGGCATTCTCCAAGGACTTCTTTTTAAACCATAATCACAGTGGAAAGCACTGTTAACAGGACTATGATGCCAAAACCAAAATCAAATTTATACTCTGACTTTATCCATTTTACACCATGCAACTTCTGATAGCCTTGGGATTTTTCCTATGCTCTGTGATACATTACGGAGGTTTTCAGGTAATAATTAAATACAATAAATGAATTAAATACAATTAATCAAACTTTGAATTTTTTATTTTGGTAACATATGAAGTGCAAATCATGTAATACACATGTATATCTAAATTAAACTTTCACTACCTTTTATAAATCAATAATTTAATTTCACTAATTCAGGCATTTCAATAAGTTTTCAAGCACAAATTAGTCTATTCAATTTTCAAAAAATGTATGAAACAAGAAAATGAAATGAGATGCATTTGTTTATGTTTTTGAAGATGTTATTCTAAAGGAAAATATTCTAAGACAACGATGAAAGTAACGATTCTAGGATCTCAGTGTCATTAATCCCATTTCTGGGATTTTTTAAGCTGTCCATGAATTTCGCAGTTTGCACTAACTTTAAACTCCACCCATAATACAATCCATACTTCATGTCTTCAAAGTCTGTTCTACAACTGATACTTGCATTTCAAACTAAAAAGGGACAACATATTGAATTAAGTCAAAACCGTGCACGTAAAACTTGAAAGGAAGACAGGAGAAGATGGTATAAGATTTTGATTGGGAGATTTGGCTGAATGAGAAATATTCTATGCATATCACATTTACCTATGCGCTACTGCCTTTTCTGTACAGTACTTGGCTTGTATAAAAAAATAAAGAAAATGAAAAAAAAAAACATTACTGTAAAAAAAATACCAAAGTATTTCTCTACTTCTTTTAATTTCATATTGAACAATATACTTACATAACAACATGTCCGTAAGTGTTACATTCGAGTACATTATCATCAATAGAATCGGCAGTACTGACACTAAACACATGATGAAGAATGTGTGTACCTGAAATATAAAAATTTACATTGAAATGCTACTTCCAATAGCACTGAATGAGAAAATACAATAATACTAGTAGTAGTGATTATTCATGAATCATACATCATCACTGTTAAAGACAATCTTTTTACAAAAGCAAGTCAGCTTGACAATACTCAATAAGTTTGGTGATACACACCTTTACATGAAATTATATGCATTTCTCCCCCAACCTATTGTCCCCCATTATAAGGCCAAACTCACAAATTGCTTTATTTCCCAAATAACACTTTTCATCCTTTATAATTCCCCCATTATAATGCAAAACTGGCATAACACCACTGATTCTTCAGTATAAAAGGTCATTTATGCATGTTGAATCCAGATGTAAGTATACACTGTTCAGTACAGATAGGTTATTATATTGTTGAATAAACATCATCTCTAAGTCCAAGTAATCAGATTGATATGTCCAATGTTTTGTTTATCAAGATGTAAAGATGGTATCATATATAGAAAGGATTGCAGACTTAAAAATGGCTACACCTAATGGTAAACCTCAATATATCGCCAAACCTGTTAAACAGCCAAAATAAAGGAAAACAAAAAAGGTTGCCGTGTTATGGGGGAGAACCGTATATATAAATTGTATATCTACTAATCTTAATTTGGCCATGTAAAAAAAATAATCATGGTTCTCGGACAATTAGCCTTCCAAAATGGGCAAGGTAGGTAGGTATTTTATTTTTATTTTTTAATTTCCAATTTATTGTTTACATACCATGAAGGCAAGAGAATAAGAAGACATTATGTAACAAAAAAATGTCTTTTATTGAGACCGTCAATAAATTGTAACAAAAAGTTGTGTGATTGTCTTGTTCACTTGGTTTTAAAACTGAAATATCAACAAAAATATTAAAGAGCTAAAAGATTATATATTTACCAAAACATTTTTATGTTTTGAAACAACAAGAAAATTAATTGTAAATGCATCATTATAATTATCATCAATCATTATCATTACTAATTTACAAAGCTGTACAAAATGTAACTACTATGTGTCTAACAATCATTTTTTAAAAAACAATAACTATCCATTTTTATGTATTTCATTAAAACTTTTATTTACAGTAACTAATTTTACTTTTATCATTCACCTACATTTAATTCAGATTTTAAAACTTTTATAAACTAGATAGTGTTACATGTATGTTGCATGAGGTAGATATTTACATGTTGAATTGTCAATAAAATAATTATTTTAGTTTCTAATTGGGTTTTAGAAATGCATTTTGAACTTTAAATAGAAGAAAATGGATCATTTTCGAAACTTAAGCCTTTTGAAATGACTGACATTTATTTTTTTATGAAATGTGAATAAAATGGTTTCATCGACGATTTCTTTTTGCGCGCGGCGGTGTCTGAAAACCAGAAGTATTTTTTTACTTGGCCTTAGTATAATGTTTATATTGGTCAAAGTGTGTCATTTTAGAACCCTTGAAACTTCGAGCTTGCAAAAAGTTATTTAGTGGTCCCATGAACCACCAATTCTGATATGTCGCGTATAGGATCTAACGCAGTCCGCTATGGGTTCACGTGCAGATGAGCTCGTAGGTGTTATTTTCAATCAATGAAAAAGCAACTTACAGAATTTTGTATGCGATCAAATAGCAAAGAGATGTAAACATTTTTGACATTATAAATGACACTGAGCAAATAAATACGGTAGCACAGAATTATATTCATAGCCCTGGATGGGTTCAAATCACAAAACATTATTCTGATGGGATTTTGCAGACTTACGGGTTCCTTTTTGATAAAATAAAAAACATCTCTGTGCCATTAATTTTTGTAAGTCGCATTTTCATTGGTTGAACATTACACCTCTACGAGAGGTCACCCGCACGTGACCCCATAGCAGATCCATTACGCGACACATCAGAAAACGGGAGCGGTAGGAGATCAGTTTTTAATTAGATTGATGAACCACGAGATTTATGTTTTACACATATAAATCAGGAACTATAAATATTACACACATTCACTAAGATATACAAGTTTTATACACATACATCAGGAACTACACATATTACACACATTCGGTAAGATATACAAGTTTAACACATACATCAGGAACTACACATATTATACACATCCATTAAGATATACAAGTTTTATACACGTACATCAGGAACTATAAATATTACACACATTCACTAAGATATACAAATTTTTATACACATACATCAAGAACTACACATATTACACACATCCATTAAGATATACAAGTTTTATACACATACATCAAGAACTACACATATTACACACATCCATTAAGATATACAAGTTTTTATACACATACATCAAGAACTACACATATTACACACATCCATTAAGATATACAAGTTCTATACACATACACCAGGAACTACACATATTACACACATCCATTAAGATATACAAGTTTTATACACATACATCAGGAACTACACATATTACACACATCCATTAAGATATACACGTTTTATACACATACATCAGAAACTACACATATTACACACATCCATTAAGATATACAAGTTTTATACACATACATCAGGAACTACACATATTAAACACATCCATTAAGATATACAAGTTCTATACACATACATCAGGAACTACACATATTACACACATTCGCTAAGATATACAAGTTTTATACACATACATCAATAACTACACATATTACACACATTCGCTAAGATATACAAGTTTTATACACATACATCAGAAACTACACATATTACACACATTCGCTAAGATATACAAGTTTAACACATACATCAGGAACTACACATATTATACACATTCGCTAAGATATACAAGTTTAACACATACATCAGGAACTACACATATTACACATATCCATTAAGATATACAAGTTCTATACACATACATCAATAACTACACATATTACACATATCCATTAAGATATACAAGTTTTATACACATACATCAGGAACTACACATATTACACACATCCATTAAGATAGACAAGTTTTATACACATACATCAAGAACTACACATATTACACACATCCATTAAGATAGACAAGTTTTATACAAATACATCAATAACTACACATATTACACACATCCATTAAGATATACAAGTTTTATACACATACATCAGGAACTACACATATTACACACATCCATTAAGATATACAAGTTTTATACACATACATCAGGAACTAGATGTACACATATTACACACATCCATTAAGATATACAAGTTTTATACACATACATCAGAAACTACACATATTACACACATCCATTAAGATATACAACTTTTGTACACATACATCAGGAACTACACATATTACACACATCCATTAAGATATACAACTTTTGTACACATACATCAGGAACTACACATATTACACACATCCATTAAGATATACAAGTTTTATACACATACATCAGGAACTACACATATTACACACATCCATTAAGATATACAAGTTTTATACACATACATCAATAACTACACATATTACACACATCCATTAAGATATACAAGTTTTATACACATACATCAGGAACTACATGTACACATATTACACACATCCATTAAGATATACAAGTTTTATACACATACATCAGGAACTACACATATTACACACATCCATTAAGATATACAACTTTTGTACACATACATCAGGAACTACACATATTACACACATCCATTAAGATATACAACTTTTGTACACATACATCAGGAACTACACATATTACACACATCCATTAAGATAGACAAGTTTTATACACATACATCAAGAAGTACACATATTACACACATCCATTAAGATATACAAGTTCTATACACATACATCAGGAACTACACATTTTACACACATCCATTAAGATATACAACTGGAATTACAAAGTCCAAATTTCATACATTCAAGGTTCTATTATCATTTTGACTGCATATACTTTAGTATGAACGCAAATGGACAGGAACATATTCTATAGTGCGTGATAGCACTCTATAAAGAAATGCTCTTTTGTAAATTTTCATACTTATGTATATGCAGTCAAAATTATAATCAAACCTTATATTTACAATCTTCATAATAATCCATACAGTATATTTCCAAAATAAGATAGGGAAGCGAGTTGCTAAGATAGTAACTAGAGGGTGTGGTTGCCAGATAAATAAATTTCGAGTTCAATTATATTATCTTTTCATGGTTTTTATTAGCTACACTATTCATTTAAGTGATTTTAAATTATATTATCTTTTCGTAGTTTTTATTAGCTACAGTAATTATTAAAGCGATTTTAAACTATTTTATCTTTTCATGGTTTTTATTAGTTACAGTATTTATTTAAGTGATTTTAAATGATTTTATCTTTTCGTGGTTTTTATTACCTACAGCAATTATTTAAGCGATTTTACAGGTATATATTTTGTGCCAAGCGTGATGTATAATGGTGTGGAATGACATCACATTCTTTGCTTATTACTCTGACTTTGTATACAGTACTGTAAATGCAATATCTGTTTTACTTGGCTAAAGAGCCGGCCTGGCTCAGTCAGTAGCACGCTCAACTCTGGATTGTGAGTTCGGGTCCCACTGGCGACAGGTTTGTTTCCTGTCTTTCGGTTGAGACAGTAAAAACTGGAGGTTCCGTGTCACAGTAGGTGTCGGCACGTTAAAGAACCCTCACTGCTCAATGGCCGTAAGTGCCGAGCATAGGCCAAAATTTGAAGCCCTTCATCGGCATTTGGTGACGTCCCCATATGAGTGAAATATTCTTGAGTGGGACGTTAAACAACAATAAACAAACAAACTTGGCTAAAAATGGACATGATATAAATATAAAGATGTCTACACTTGCAAAGAACATGCATACACACAACTCAACAAGGAAGATAAACAAATAATTACCTGGTTGTATAGCCACTAATTTCAGTTTATTGTCTTGTGCCTTCATGCCAAGAGGAAGACAAGAGTCTGGTAAAGCTGGTGCTGCAAATAAATAGGACAGGTTATTGAAAACTATTTCAGGTAGTCGACATCTGTATATATTGGAGCACTAGGCCGAGTCCTTAGCACAGGTCAATATTTATGGCACCTCACCTATAGTTGGTGTTTGTGATGGCTTCATACATGGTAAAAATTCAAAAATAAAACATAAATAAACAAAATTTGAAAAATTCCCAATAAACAATGTAGATAGTCACCTATGTTTCTACTTTACCTACAGAATCTCAGCTACAGGGTTCATGAAATTCATAATTAATTTCATCTGTAATTATTTTACTTTTAAATTTGCATGCTAAATTCAATGAGAGTTGGCCAGGTGTTTGAAAAGAAGTTTAGAATTTTAAAAGTTAATCAAAAAGACACACACTCGCAGATGGCATCCAATCACCTGAGTGACTCTAATGACCTAAAAATAACACTGTCACTGTGAGCACTATAAAAAACTTCTGGAACGACTTTTCTTTACCAGTTCCCAAAACAACATGCTGAACTGTATGAATGATGAAGGTGTTTCCTTTCTAGAGAGACATCGGCTTCAGGCATTGTATAAATAAAAAAATAAGTGTCGGGCAGCATTATAGACCCAAAATTTGAAACTGTACGGCAAGTCAACAGTTAAAAACTTAATTTAAAACAAATGTTTTTAACCAAGAAATAGGAAACCAAAGCAAAACACTTATTTTATATAAAGCATTTTCTGTCAGTTGATTCAGAAATTATTGTTGCCATCCTTGCTCATGCAAGCACGCCTAGTCATTCACTTTTCTAACTTAGACAACTGTGGAATGTAAACAAAACCACAGTAATGTCATTGAAACTGAACGATATCAACTGAATTAATTGATTATGCTGAAAAGTATAACTTAGTAAAGGAAGGATTCACACATTTAACAGTGAACCACTCTCTTCAACTCCGACACAGAAGAGCATAAAAACACAATAAAGCCCATATCTACTCCAAAAAGGCCCTAGTGTCACTTTCCATGAAATACAAACCAATTTTACAAAATGTTGTCCGGATGATTTTAACTATAAAGTAAGTACATTATTATTTTATTACGAAGGTTGCCATCTCTAAACCTCCGCTAACTTTCTCATAGCTGTGTGACATATTCTAAAGCGTAAAACACAATGGCAGTATACTTTAACTCTTGCGTAACAATCATCGACAAACTTCCAAGGACTGGCAGAGTAAATCGTCCACAAACGTTTAATCACAAATACCTCCAATTTTATATAGTTTGACATCACTCCATTGAACATCAACAGGATGTGGATAAAAGCTGTCTTTTCCATCACGTTTGATGCCATAGAAATATTCTCGAATCCTCTGATCTCGAGATTCAGACCTTTGGTGTTGATTTCTCTCTACAACCTATGAGCAATAATTGACAAAATCATTTTTCTTATCAATTCTGAATTTTGTTTAGAGAAAAATCAGTTTCTATCATAATGTAATAGATATATTCTAAAACTGATTTATATAAAATCATCAATAAACATCAGAGTTAGAAGAAATATAAAAGAACTGCATCTAGAAAATTAAAATATTTAATACCTTATTTGACCCATTTAGCACCCAGGACGCTACAAAAATCAGAAGAAAAAAGGGCGGGACCAATTGATAATTGATATAACATTTAGTCTTTTAAAAGGCACAGTGGTAAAGTTGTTGTAGTTATTACCAAGGACACCTGTCACCATTCTTCTGTTACTGGGGAGATACAGATAAACTGTTAATCACGGTTTTTTAGATCCACATCTCCTTGTCAACCAGCTAGAAAAGATTCTCGATAGTATGTAAAAAAGGGGGAGGGGCACTTATAGGGAAATGAGCACTTAATGGGTCAAATACAATATACCAAAGGATAGTCATCTTTTTACAGTGGTTACTCTTAGACGGATTTCGGCTATACTTTTAGATTTATTATTTGACCTTGTATGATACCACTTTCTCTTTAGAAAATACATATACTTTTTAAATTGGAGCTCAACTGATGAAGTCTAATTGACAGAAACGATCGTCTTGAGCATTATAACGTTGGTATTATGTTTATAATATATATATATATACTCACAGATAGAAAAAAAAGAAGCTATTAAAAAATCTATCTCTGAGGATATGTTCTCAAAAGCAATTCTATATGTGGTATTCACAACATTTCTGAACAGAGAAATTCCTCTGACAATATATCAGTACTGTGTCAGTCATAGTAAGACAAGGCAGGATTACCACACTGACAGAAGAAGATACAGGTATTTTACAGCTTGTAACTTTACTTTTCAACATGGTAATCTCAATTGTCTTTAATGCACTTTTCAAACTCATTTCCTCATCAGACTATCTATACCGGTACTTTTAATGCACCTTTCTCATTTCCTCCTTCAGACCAAGGAACTTGTCTGCCAAGACCACTGTCATGAAAGACCACCTGTCCTGAGAGATCACTGTCATGAAAGACCACCTGTCCTGAGATATCACTGTCATGAAAGACCACCTGTCCTGAGAGATCAGTCATGAAAGACCACCTGTCCTGAGAGATCACTGTCATGAAAGATTACCTGTCCTGAGAGATCATTGTCATGAAAAACACCTGTCGTGAGAGATCACTGTCATGAAAAACACCTGTCCTGAGATATCACTGTCATGAAAGACCACCTGTCCTGAGAGATCACTGTCATGAAAAACACCTGTCCTGAGAGATCACTGTCATGAAGACCACCTGTCCTGAGAGATCACAGTCATGAAAAACACCTGTCCTGAGAGATCACTGTCATGAAAGACCACCTGTCCTTTGAGACCACATTTTGAACACCATTCAGTTAAATATCTTGTAAATAAAGCCTCTTTTGGGGGATCACCTGTTTCAGAGACCATATTTCAGGGGCAGAAAGGATGGTTTCTCAGGACAGGTTTCACTGTACCTTTACTGCACTTCACTCGTTTTCTCCTTCAGACCATATAAACCTTTAATGCTACTCTTTCATATAATTTCATTAAAGTTATAATTAACATTTTTTTTATAATACAATGTTTCTATTCAGACATTTGGACTAACTATTTTACTAAAAAAAAATTTCGTCTATCTGAAAAGACAAAACCCTGAATATCTTCTTCTTTACAGAACTGCCTTTGTGATACAGAAAACATAGTTTTGATTTGATGCATTCATTCATTTTATGTTCTATATATCAATTTCAATTTCAACAATTATTTATTCATTGTTCCATATTCTCTGTATCATATTTCAGCTACAATTTCATGAATAATTCATTCTGACATTTAAAGTTTTATAAAATTTTATATAAATTTCAGTTTCAACATTAATAATTTAAAGTATCCATTGCATTTTCTCTTATGTTTTAACCATGTTCATTTTCATGATCTATTTTAACTCGTAATATGCAAGCTTGGTTTTAAATTAATATACAATAGTTACACTGCACTGAACTCATTTGAAAATCATATCTCTCCATCTGACATTTAAGTTTTTTTTTCAGAGGCTAATATTTCTTCAAATATTACAATTTTTTGCTCATTTGTAATTTTAACTTTAATGTAATTAAATTTCCATGAAACAAATACAGCATTGGAAGTGACTTTCGATACCTCGAAATCCACGGTACCATAAAAAAAACTTTTAGGTTTCAAGAGGTCAAGGTTTCTAGATTTCCGGAAATCAACATTTCGACCAATGTAGGTTCTTAATACTATACAAAATAGGGGATGTTTGGAATTTTTTTTTGTAATTCAAATGAATTTTGTTCCAAAAAAAAATCCTAGTACCTAGTTTTGAAACATAAATGATGTGTAAATAGGATATCTTTTCTATGAATCCTATTAGGATATAAATGGTCGTTGACATATAAGGCCTTTAATGTCGCAATACATGTAGCTTAAGGTACCAGTTGATCTAAATGTTAATATACCACTTTGCTGTGACACGTGTACTAAATGTTGTAGTCTATGATGCGACTTTATACAGTTCTTCTGTTTTGATTGATCTTAATTTATCAACAATCCTGTCAATCACTACTCAATTAGGTCAGGATGTACTTGTCACCTGATATCAAAACACTTTTTGTTGAATCTTCCAGGCCAGTATCCCTGTGTTGTTCTGGCTTATGGCATTGAGTTTTTATAAATTCGTCCATAAGTACTCTGATTTTAAGGTTTCGAGTGTGAAATATAAAGGAATTTAAAAATCAGGACCTTGAACTGACATCAAGGTTTCAAAAGTTTGAGAGTTAATTTACTTAATTTATGAAGGAAAAAAATTAAGACCTGTACGAAACTTTGAGGTTTCAAGGACTTCAGGGTTTCGTCGTTCGAGCCATCGAGAGTCAGCTGTATCCCATATTATTCCTTCTATCATATGTCAAAAACTAATTCTAGAAATTTGAATGCAAAAAGTATGACATTTTCTGTGCAATTTAAACCATGAGATACAGCAGCCCTTTTCACAAAAAATCTTAAGATAACTTTTACTCTTAAGAGTAAAATTAAGATTGTTATGGTTTTCATGAAAAATCTTAAGTGAATCTTAAGATAAAAAATTGTCGTAACTTTAAGAGAGCTATCACCCACACTTAAGAGAAATTTTTACTCTTAAGATTTTATCAATATAATCGTAAGTGTCTCCATAGAAAAAAAAAGATGAATTTAATATGTTGTTTGATATGATTAACAGAATAGCTATTCACAGAGAACATATTTTTAACAATAAAATCTGAGTATAGATAGATCTACGAGTCACTAAATATTGACCAGCTGTTAGCTCGCTGCCTTTTTCCGAGGCACTGCATCGTGAACTTAGCGGCCACAACAAGAGATTTAATTGGAAGGCGCCCAGAAAAATATCATGCAATTCCTCCCGATATCCAGGAACATTTTGTATTTAGTAGGTTAATAAATCTAGGACTAGATCGATTACGTTGTGTTGAAACTACAGAAGATCTAGGCTACCATACTGTACTGTCCTCGTCACATAATCCTTGAATCGGAAAAATAGGAATGATTTAGATCTAGAATAGAAATCTAGGCCTGTATCGTTGTCATGATAAGATAACATATGCATACCTTTTGTAATCCTTTAATAGATCTATAAATGATAGAATTAGTCAAGAAAATTAAAAATTGCTAGCCCTGCCACTATTGTTTATATCTGTACCAAATCCTAGCGTTCCTAAAGTCATGCACTCTGACGTCATGTAAGAGGTCGATCCAAGCTGAAAATTAGGGGTGTTTCAAATGAAGTTGAGTTTACTAGGTCTATCATCATCATTACCACAAATTATTTAAATTACATTGGCGGATTTAGAGGGGCGGTACGGCTCTCAAACCTTAGTTAAAAATAATAAAAAAAAACTTGAGACTACAAGGTCGAATTTCTGCTCCGATTTTAATGTAATTTTTTTGCTGAATCAATTATCTTCTTTTGAGAAAGATAATCAATTTGACTTATTGGCGGATTATCAGGCATAGGTCCTATTGTCGCGTCTGAATGTAGAAAAAGACGTCTTTTCATTTTTTTTTCTGAAAGCGTAAACCCTGATCCCCTTACGAAATGTGATCCCTATAGTTTGCAAAATAGGTGTAACACCTTTAATTTCTCTATTAAAAAAACACAGAATTTTCGCGACTCCCTCCATTTAGCAACAATATCAAGACTTGTGCCTCCCCCTTTAAATTCTCGGTTTAGCTCTGGTGAGATATACATTATATAAAAGTTGTACACGACAGTTTTTAAAAAGTAATAATCCCATATCACCATCGGCACCACTTTTACAAATTTTCTATACCCGCTAATGCGATGTGATACTTTTGAAGGATAAACAGGTCATAATTTATTGTCTAAAAGCTTCAAAACGACATCACGGGGTTGTAAAACTACACCATTTCCAGGGAAGGATATCCTATAGACCTGTTGGCTATGAAAATAATCCCTTTGGGATTAACAATGGGACACCGAACTTGCCGTTAGAGAGAATTGTCTGGAAGCTTACGAATTTCCAGATTTATATTTTTTTCAAAGGTGCTTGTCCCCATAGTCTCAAACGAATTATTGCTTCAGAATTTATCCAAAAATTTTAAACCTAAAACATGTTCACTGAGGCTTGTATTCTATAACAATTTAGTATAATTGTGTATCTAAATAGATATGTAAAATAAATGTAAAAAAAACAATTTTTACGAAATACAGTTAGATCTAAAAACATAAACACAGATCTAAAATTTACTACTGGCTATAAAGCACATATTGTGCATCGTATAAATAAAAATTTTTTAAATTAAGTGAACACATGACTATGAATATCAGCAAACATGAAGCCTAAATACACACATTTAAATTACGAAATAGAAGTTAAAATTGTGAACAAAAACATAGCCTACAAACATAATTTACTGATGTATAGATCTAGATAATACATGTAAAACACAAACAAATAAATTGCAGAGGTGTTTTTTTGACACTTTCAGTAATCATGAGTGATTTTTTTCACAATTTTAGCCACAGTCATAATCTCAAATTTTCTATAAACGACCTAATTTCAAACATGAAGCCTCCAGAACACAATAGCACTAACATTTAAAAGACAGCTCGAAATTTTATTGAACAAGTTAAAATGTGTTAATTGTAATATCTTCACAAAAGGGGGACTCTGCATAGCTGCAACTACAAAGTATATGCAATTTTAAGTGATGAATTGTGAAAAAATATAAGAAAAAAAATCAACATACACTCACTCTAGACCCCCCTTTTTCCTTGAAAAAACATGTACCCAAAAAAAACACACTTCCCCTAGGAAAATATTCCCACGTTTAGATTAGAAAGAAATTGTGATGTGGGGCAGATTCATTTATTTCCATAACCAGGCTACAGATAGAGTATAACATATATTTTTGAAGAAACATTATTTTAAATCCTTTGTTGAATGTGTACTGCAGATATAGGTAAATTAATGCATTATTCATGTCAAAACTTCTGCCCTTACAGCCCTCTTGTGAGACAATTTCTTGTGTATTGTTTTTACACATGGACCTGTTTGAATTCTGTAAACGCAACAGGTCCTTATGTGTTTTTGATTCAACGTGCCTCGAGCAGTCGTTTTTCTGGATTGCACATGAAAAATCAGATGCAAATACTTACGTAGTATCAACTAAAATGCAGTTGTGATGCTAGTTTTAAATCTTTGCAACACCTTTTTTCTTTTGGGTGGCGTCTCGGAAACGTTCAACATAGCGTCTTTTGCTTTTCTTTTAGCAGACATCTTTACTCATGTAAAGGTAAGTCCAGAGAGCGAATAACGAAATCATAATCAAAGTGAAACAAATAAATTGAATTATCCCAAGCTCAATGCTAGGGAAAAAATAATTTTTACAATTTAATCGGAAAGTAATCCGTAAGTATTTTAGGACTCAAATCCGGTATAAATACGGAAAAGATGGTAAAACACCTTTATTGTGTAATTTCCAAAGGCTGGAGTAAAATATGAGTAATCTTTGTGAAACTTTATTTAATCAAAAACTTAAAATCATTTACCCGATATTTGTCTTTTCTGTGAAAAGTGCAAATACATCAACTAAAAGATCTATGCCTTACGAAATATTGTATACGCATGCGAATCGAAAGAGTTGTTTTTACTCTTAAAGTAAGAAAAAATCTTAAGATTTTATCTTGATTAAATCTTAAGAGAAAATTAAATCTTGCAGATTTTGTGAAAATGACTTTATATTTGATACTCGTAAGATTTTATCTTAAGAATAATCTTAAGATTTTATGTGAAAAGGGCTGCAGATGTTTATATTTGGTTTTCAATAAAGAATTAATTTTGTTTCACAATACTTTGTGAAATTACATAAGGTACCATGTGGATGAATAAAAATAAGACAAATTAACTGTATTGTACAACATAGGGCAAAATTGGCTGCTCATCCAACAAAAATTATTTTGGTGATTATTCAGTACTTTTTGCTAATTCAAATCACCTAGACTTGAACTAAGTTGAAATTGTCAATCTGCAAAGAATTTGTTTCATGTCCTGGGTAAAATAACATTTTAATGAGAAACAACATCACACGTGCTGTTGAGGGCAGATGATGAACCAGGCATTTGGGACTGGCTCTCGGGGCCAACCTGACAGACATACTGATTCAGGACTGTTTTTTGTTGGCAGGACAAACAAATTTCAGCATCTTTGCTTTTTGCTGGATAGATATTATGCATTCATCGTAGTGTTTTAAAGATTACATCCATAATTAAGGTTAACAGGGTTAAAAAGAGCAATAGTGTTTAAGATATTTTGAAAGTACCTAATAGAGTAAAACCTGCTCTAGTGATCACCTGTGTATAAGGACCAACTGGCCAGCAATAGTACCATCTGTGTACAAATCAACCTCTGCATAAAGACCACCTCCATATAAAGACTGTTGAGTCTGTAAGAAGGTCATTATATACAAGTTTCACTGAAATCTGAGACTTAAGTAAATTCATATTATGGATCCACACCCAAATTACAATATGCCTAGAAAATCTAATAAATTCAGGTGGATTGACATCTGTAGCTGACAAACTTCTAGTTTTAAAGAATATATGATAATGGTCTACATGCCCGACCTGTACGTATACCGTCCGGACAAGATAACTTTCTTTTAGTTTGTCCGTGGACCATAAATCATGAGTTCTAAGTCCTATTAAAGTACATGTATTTTTATATACATCTAATTGTTATTTCATAAGTCTGTCTAAAATGAGAAGCGAAAATTATGATGTACATGTATATTTGTATATTAGTACTCACATCAGGGGCATTACAACATCTCTTTGTATAACAGAGAAAACAGCATAACAACATAACTAAAAATATATCGATCTCCAAGATGACAAGATTTTGGCAATTTGAAATATCCCTTTAGAGAGTAATGCTGATGGAATAAATTTGGTAATTTCTGCTTACCTATAATTCATTTAGAAAACTTTGTCAAAAACCACATATAAGATTGCTTTGTTATTGGTAACGGGGAAAAAGTAGTTTTACCGGTCACCAGCTACTACTGAAATCCTATGCCAACACGACTCAAAACTTCTGTTGACAGTTGCTGCGCTACTTCTGGGGAGTTATCTCCCTCAACAAAAAATTAATACCATGAATAGCCTGTCATGAATCGCCTGTTACCTAAAGCCTTCCGATGTGCAAGTACGAACGAAGACTCGGGTACCAGGCTACATGACAAATCTCTGTATCCATACGAGTGATAGAAGTAGATCCTAATGTGTGTAAATGAATAATAAGCCTAATATATAAACTCCTTTATCAAAATTGTCACCTTAATTGTCAGTTTAATTTTTCTGCTAGTATGATTATATCATGGTAGAAGTTAAAACGAATGTATGAATAGAAAGAACACACACCTAATATCCTTGATGAAAGGCTTAGTTTTAGTGTACTATATTGTTTTGAGACTGCAGACAAACAGTGGAGCGTCGGAATCTGCATGATCCTGATATGACCGTTTCGCTTTGCTCAACGTCATAAAAATCATAGATACAATGCTGTATCATTTTACAGAAACAAAATAATTGCTTACCCCTCCAGACTTTGGAAGTAAAATGACTTTGACAAATTCTGGCATATCCCTCTTGAGCTCATTGTATAATCTTTCTTGATCCAAAACAATAATAACATCAACTGAAAAACAAACAAACAAACAAGTTCAACGAGGGTATCGACAACAGTAATTTAACAATTATTTAGCCATCCAAAAACTAGACACATTTTTTGCATGGTTTAGATACACAGGCCTTTTTCTTTCAACTTTGGGAAAATGCCATTGACAACACAGTTGGGAATTCAATGTGAATTTCTGTCAAATTGCAAACAAGGATATCACAAAGGCTGTACAAAATACACCCGTCATGGGTCGATGAGCAGTTTATTACTCCGTATATAACTGGCGAGAAATTTTGGTTTTCAAACTTGGCTGAGCTTTTATGGCAATAAACCTCATGAAATTTCAAATTAATCCATTAAAATTACTCAAGTATTAAAGGGAAACTATTGCCACAAATATTCAAGTGGCCATAACTCCGTAAATATCTGGCGAAAAATTTTAGTTATGGAAGTTGTCCAAGCTTTTGTGGCAATAAACCTTCTCATAAAGTTTCAAATTAATCGGTTGAAAATTACTCCAAGTTACTGAGCAGAAACTGTTTCCGGAAATATTCATGGGGCCATAACTCATAAATATCTGGCAAAACTTTTTTATTACTGAACTGTGTATCTCAGCTTTTATGGCAATAAACCTTCTCATTAAGTTTCAAACTAATCCGTTGAATTGGCGGGCGTATAAAAAATTTGGCACACATGGAAGACTAAATGTAATGCAATCTCTTTTTGAAATGCATCTGCACTTGCATTAATTTATTTTCATTAGGTTTGAGGCTTCTACATGAAATTGGGAATTTTTTTTCATCAAACTGGAAAAAATCACAGGTATTTTGCAATGACAATGGGTTGAATTGGCCCCATGGAAACTATAGAAAAAGGCCCGATATAGCAGCACTATGAATGTAAGTGAACAAGTTACGAACAATGCTGAGTAAATGAACACTTAAAAATTCTATAAAAAACTTCAGGCCAAATAAAAATTTAGTGTATTAATGTTTTTTGAATTTTGAATAGTGTTTTACGTCACACTCAACAATTTTTCAGTTATATGGTGGCGGCCAGTGGAGGAGAGAACTTGGTTACCCAGGAAGAGACCACTGGACTTTCGCAAATAAACTGGCAAACTTTCTCAAAAAAATAAGATTAGGCTCCTGTGGGTCTCCAACAAGCACTGACACCATGTATTAATGTTACTAAAATCAGTAAAATTAAATGAGTGTTACAATATCTAGTCTGTCAGTAAAACGTACAGTACAGAAAGTTACATACATTTGAGGGTAAACTTTTGTGTATCTATATTAAGCCTGCATATCTATAGTAAGCCTGTGTATCTATAGTAAGTCTGTGTCTGTATATACAGTAAGTCTGTGTATCTACAGTAAGTCTGTGTATCTACAGTAAGCCTGTGTATCTACAGTAAGCCTGTGTATCTATAGTAAGCCTGTGTATCTACAGTAAGTTTGTGTATCTATAGTAATTCTGTGTATCTATATTAAGCCTGTGTATCTATAGTAAGTCTTGTGTATCTATAGTAAGCCTGTGTATCTATATTAAGTCTGTGTATCTACAGTAAGTCTGTGTATCTATAGTAAGTCTGTGTATCTACAGTAAGTTTGTGTATCTATAGTAATTCTGTGTATCTATATTAAGCCTGTGTATCTATAGTAAGTCTTGTGTATCTATAGTAAGCCTGTGTATCTATAGTAAGTTCTGTGTATCTAAAGTAAGTCTGTGTATCTAAAGTAAGCCTGTGTATCTATAGTAAGTCTGTGTATCTATAGTAAGTCTGTATATCTACAGTAAGTCTATGTATCTATAGTAAGCCTGTGTATCTATAGTAAGTCTGTGTATCTATAGTAAGTCTGTGTATCTATAGTAAGTCTGCGTATCTATAGTAAGTCTCTGTATCTATAGTAAGTCTGTGTATCTATAGTAGGTCTGCATATCTACAGTAAGCATAGCTGAGGAAATAAGAAAGATGTGACCAGAAAGACAGGAACAGATGGACAGACATATACAACAAAGACCTTCACTATAGTTCCCAGTGAATCTTACAGTGGACTAAAATGACAAAAACTGTGACGTAAAATACCAGTGAATATTAAAATATTAAAGGGGCATTAGCCATGTTTAACATAAAAAAAAAAAATTTCAATTTTTTCTACTTTTACTATTTATACTTGATGTACAAAACAAATAAGACCTATACACTGGCATAAAACACCTGATATATTGTGAAAATAAGGTCAGGTCCAATGTGGTATTAATAAACAAATAGTAAGGCTGTGTTTATCAACTGCAAGTGAAAAAGTACCAATCAAGTATTTCTCAAGCAATTTTAACAAAACATATAGGAATTTACGAATGTTTATGCTTGTGTATATCCTTCTTTTGTTATTAGATACCAATCTAAGTAGTTCAAAAGGTAAAACAAAATGTTGAAAATGAAAAAAAATAACAGGTAATGCCCCTTTAAGCTCTAAAAACACACCAAATCATTTGTCTGCCTACTACAACAATGTTAGTCCTACCTTTCTTGACTTACCTTCAAAAGCTCCAGCAATGTGCTTTAGTGAATCATACCCTCCACCTTTGACCCAACCACAGGTATTCAAGATAACACCACTGACACTTGCTGAAATATGATATTATATGATAATAATAAAATATGTAAATTTTTGTAACATTTAAACAAATATAATTCCTAATTAATTATCCATAAATTGGACTAATGAAAATTTATTTTAATGAACAGTCTGTCAAAAAAGGAATGTTTCATCAATGTATTAGCTTTTGTTCTAACCATTTACATTTTTGTAATCAATCTGTACTTTTTTCATGTTTCTGTGACATACTGGGTCTGACTGATCAATCCAATAGAAAGACCTTTGAGTTTTATTCCTAAGTAATATCCTGGGTATAAATCAAATTCAAACATATAGAGCTAACTCTTATAAATTATCATACAAGTTTTTGTATTTTGTTAATGAAACCTCACACTTGACCTGTCAGTAATATCTAAGATTTCATGGTAGTTGTTGCATGAGGTCCATAGGCCTCAATGCTTATCTGTTAAACTAAGAGCTAAAATGCTACATGTATTCATTCAAATCTTGGCACTTTTTCTTATTCTTGCGAAGACCCATATAAATATATTCAAGCTTGGTAATGCCATATTTTGAACCCCAGGTCACTGAACAAATCTAAATCTACATTATGTGTGTATACACTGTAAAATCAGAAAATTTCACAAGGATAATGTTAAAATTTCATTGTTTTAAAAATAAAACAAATTCGTTGACATTACATTTTAAAACTGTGTGTACAGGAACTTTAAACTATTATTTGTTACTTATGTAAAAAAATTTCATGGTTTAAATTTCACTGTTAAATGAAAAAAAAACATGAAATAAATAAAATTAAAAACACAAGAATATTTTCTAATTCTACACTGGTATATGACATGTATGAGATTCAATGTTAGTTTAATTCAATCGGACCCTCTACTGCTAAAAAGAATAAAAACATTGATAAAAAAGAAGCATTGTATGAATATATCTAACACAAATATTGTCCAATTCACATAAGATGGCGAGACAGCATAACCTCTTGATTATCATACGGATGATTCTACTCACTTTTCGGATATGACACGCTGCACGGGAAAAACGTTTTATTCATCACTGGATTCTCTTTTATGCATGGTGACAAGTAGGAAGGATTACTCTAGTCAGTGTAATTTTAATGTTATGCTTTATTACCTAAAATTTAAACTCATCCAAGTCAAGAAAAGGTTCACCAGACTCCACTCCACCAGATTATATGGATTTTACTATAAAACACCTCAACATGCATACAAAGGGGAACAACTCTAGAAAACATCTCGAGCCATTATCTAAAATAAACAGCTGCATAATATGAATGTCCACAAGCCAAAATAAAGTGTGACATTAAGGAACCTTATATTGAGATACATGACTCCTCAACCAGTCTAGGTAAAAGGAATGAATAAAACAACTACCATGCATTATAAAAGAAAGGGTCTTACTTTTTCTGAGTTTATCACACTTTTGATTCACAACCTCAGCCATTCTAGAGATCAGCAGTTTATACAGAGATGGATTCGTCCCAGGAGAAGAGTGTCCATAGTGGAAAACAAGTGGAGCATTTAAATTGAACCCCTCTTCTACATCCGAGGGTCTCTCGACTACTACAGCTCCAACAGTGGCAGGGATGGATACTTGTCCCTAAACCAACAAAAATCGAACATATTATATTTTCAAATAATTTATCTCAAAGTTAAATTGATGAAAATCTTCATTTTTTTTCATACTTTGGTTTCTATCAACATTCAATAAATAATCAAAGTTGGACATTTAAACAGTTATACAAATCTTAGAAACAGCATGTACACATAATGTCAATTAATTAAGTGCACAAAATAATTAAATCAAATATCTTAAAACTGTAATCATAATATGATGTTTTTAACATTACTGAAAAATATATGCTCTGTGAATGTTTTTTAGTTATGATAATATGAGTATGGATTAGAGTTACTAGACAAATACATGATACACATCTTTCAAATGAAAAACAGCAAACTAGGCTGAAAATTCTCTGGGTAAAAAAGGTTCATTATTGTTCACCTGTCCGACATCAAGATCAACAAATATTGGTGCTCTGCCAAGCCTTGAAGCATAATTTAACAGCAGACGACACAAGGTGCTCTTTCCAACATCTGTAGGACCAACAATCATTACCTGTACAGACAAAATATAAAATGAGTAAATAAACAGATTTTTTTTAAAAAAAATCGAATGGTGTTTTATGCCACACTTAACAATTTTTCATTCATATGGTGGAGGACTGTTAATTTTTTTGGTGAAGGAGAGAAACTGATTATAATGGTCCCAAGAAGAAACCACTGACCATCTGGAGCAAACAGGCAAACTTTTTCACAAAGTCAGCTAAAGTTCTAGCAGTGCTCGTACCTGGGCTGATTAGAGGCGAGATACTTTATGTTTTAAATCACGAAGCTTCAATCACTAAGCCATGGAGACTTGAATAAATAGATGAAATACTATAATGCATATATATATACATGTAGTACATTTGCATTTTATCATGTTGGTATGATCTGTAAATATCTGGAGTCTTAGTATTCTTGTTGTAAATTATGTAGATATATGTATGACATTTATCAGTGATGTTATAGTAAATATCTAGTGTCTCAATAATGTTGCAATAAATATCTGGAGTTTCAGAAATGTTATAGTAAATATCTTGTGTTTCAGTGACACTGCAGTAAATATCTTGTGTTTCAGTGACACTACAGTAAATGATATTTCAGTGACACTACAGTAAATATATTATATCTCAGTGACACTACAGTTAATATCTGCTGTCTCAGTGACACTACAGTAAATATCTTGTGTTTCAGTGACATTACAGTAAATACCTGATATCTCAGTGACATACAGTAAATATCTTGTGGCTCAGTGACACTACAGTAAATATATTGTGTCTCAGTGACACTACAGTAAATATCTGGTGGCTCAGTGACACTACAGTAAATATCTGGTGGCTCAGTGACACTACAGTAAATATCTGCTGTCTCAGTGACACTACAGTAAATATCTGCTGTCTCAATGACACTACAATAAATATCTTGTGCCTCAGTATTGTTGTAGTAGACCATGTAGATATGAAGTGTCTCAACACATGTTACACACTAATACTAACTCTTGGACCTCTTGTGTTGTCTGTCTCAGCCTTCTGTCTCATCTGTTCTAATGCTGCATGTGTATTAATATACATCACCATTGGTGTCTCCTTGGCAACATATGCCACTTCGGTCCTTCCTTGCAAGTTCAATAGGTAAAGGAAAAATTCCTAAACAATACACAGTAGTAGACTTCTATTTAACAGAATATCTCTAAAACTAAATAGCAGCGACTAATATAAAATTGAAAACATACTTTTGTCATAGCACTCTTACATACTTAAGGTTTTTCAAACAGATTCTAATTTCATACAAGTTATCCCCCTTTGAACAGACTATGAGTTACAAAAATATCTTCCTGTACTATAAGCTGCAATGCTACAGTATCCACAAACTAGATGTTCATATCTTTACACTACTACATAGCTAACGAATTAAACCTTACAATTTACAGGCATAAAATAAGAGTCTCAGGAACCAAGATTCTCTTCAGGGATGTTTCCTACCTGTATTATGGAGTGCCACATACATTAAGATAATACATCTTCAACAAACAAAAGTTTTTTTTTAGCAAGGTAGGTGTGTACAGTTCTCATCACTGCCAATATCGATCTTCCACTTCAACCAATCTAATACTTAAATCTGAATAATTTTGCCAAAAATCAACCATTCAATCTATTCCCCCCAAACTGAACTGTAGGCCATACTATATGGTACATAAAACCCATCATTTGCATAAGGATATTTTGAGAAGACATCCATGCCATGTAAATACTGCTACTTTTGCACCTGGTTCAAAAGAGTACTGTTTTCCTTTCGTTAACTCTGTCCCAAATATCTCTGCCATACCTTCAAGCATCTAAAAATGTAAAAAAAAAAAGTCAAAATGAAGATGTGGTATCATATATACACAAAGTACATGTACATATATATATACATTTAATCCAGAGGTAAAAATCACTTACACAGAGACACACAAGGTTGGAAATAAATACTCGAGAAATTGGTTGGTTGAAAAAGTGTAGGGAAGTGGAGCTGTTATTTTAATATAATCTGGTGTCTGATTGACACTATATTATATTCTATCTATGAACACATTTTTATATTTTTTCACAGTAATATGTGTTTAAAATGAAAAATGCTGACTCAGCATAATTTTTCCCAGATACTTTGATATAATTTGAACAAATTTCCTGAAAAGTGTATAAATTCAAACATATCAGATTTCACTGTTCATTCACTACAAAACTGCTGGGGACTGAAATAGCACATGTGACAGAAAAGCAAGATGTTGAAACCTATTTATTTTCTGATTTCACAAAGGATACCAAACAGATCCAAGTATAAACCTAGGTCAACACTTGCCTGATAGCTTATATATACAGGAAAATGGGCACATACATGTATAGACACACATAGAAACACAAAGCCATAGATATACAAAGATACATACAAACACTAAGTAACACTTGCATACACACATACAATGTACTCACACATCTATCATCCACAGACATACAAACACTAACACTGACATATAATGTACTCACACATCTATCATCCACAGACATACAAACACATACCAAGAATAACAACAGATTTTCTACACTTATACTGATCATATGTTCTAAAATGACTAAAGCAGTATAAAAAATTTATCAAATTTAATGAAAAAAAACAGTTACCGTATTCGATATATTAAGCACCCATGTCCCTGTAAGCACCCCTCCCCTTTAGTTCAGATTTATTCACCATTTTTCTTGCCAGAGTGGACCTAACAAACTGTAAGTAACAGTGTATCTGTAGTCCCCCAGCAACAGAAGAAATGTCGATAGATGTCCTCAGTAATAACTACAACAACTTAACCAATGTGCCTTATAAAAAATTAATTGTTTTATGTCAATTTGACTATTAATTGGTCCCATTAAGCACCCACCCCTTTTTCCTGATTTTTGTAGTACCCTGGGTGCTTAATGGGTCGAATGTTGTAAGTTTAATATAAAAATATAAAACTTAGATAAGAACCTGACCTCTAGCTCAACAGTGGCATTAGATTCTACTTCAAATCTCAACTCTGAATCAGTTTCAAGTTTATATTCTTCAACTCTCTGAAAACAAAAAGAAAAACATTACACTCTTTTTGAAAATGCAGACAGTCAAAAAAAAAGTGCAAGTGTTTGAAAAATGCTAAATAAATATCCAATATCGTTCTCTGAAGTGCAACTGTCAATCATCACACAGGTGAAAATCTATTTAGATTACTGTAACAATATTATAGTTTCAACTTTATTATTTTCTATTATTTACCTGCTTTTTTCTTTTTTGACAAATCTAAGTTTTTTTTTTAATATCTAAACTCTTGAACTTAACAAATATCTACATGATTATAAGATATACATGTACCGTAAAACCTGTATATAGGGGCACCCAAGGGACCAGAAAATATTGGCCTTTATGTGCAGGTGACCCTTATAAAAAGGTTCAATTTAGTTGAAGTATGCAGTCAATGGACTTGAAAAAACTGGCCTTTATAAACAGGTAATTCTTATACAGAGATGGCCGCTATAGTAGGTTTTACTGTACATGTAGCAATTACATTTATTTGTGGATTCATAATATTCTTCTGTTACAATACAAAAGTAAAGTACAAACCTGTGCACTTGGAGTTTCCATGGTGATTTTGTATCTTAATCTTCGTATAAATAATATATTCAATATTCATTAATTTCAGCTACAGATTATTTCCATGTTACAGTTTCACCTGACATGTCAGAGGCAACAGCGTTCTTTGGCCTGTTACATTTCAGTGGACCTGAAAATACATTTAGATACCCAAATAATCACAATTTTTCACTGGAACCTATTTTTTATAATTACATCTCCCCGATTAAGCTGTCCTCTACATACATTGTATAATGTATCTTTTCAAAAATAGCACTGAAATAAACTAAGAGTCTAAACAAGGATCTCTAGGTAAAAACTATGATACTGATCCTGTATTTGAAACATAACATATGCTAGGATTCATAAAAAATGTATGTATGTGTGTATGTATGTATGTATATATATATACATGTGTATATATATATATATAGAGCAACGGCAGGTGTTATTGACACCTTGGCTTAAGCAACTTTGAACGATAAATACTCAGACCTTTAGTATTTCTAAGCAATTCCACTTCAGAACAATTACCTGCCTTGGGTCTCTACATGCATATTGAATATGAACCTGAATTATGTGACAGTAAAGGTGAAAACTATTTTTCAAACTGGTATGGTACATGTACAATGCACATCTGCAGTTATCGACACTTTCTGCAGTTATCAACACCATAGTATTTTTTTCCCAAAATATTAGCCCTCTTACTTGTAGGATATTTCTATCAAATATTCACATATTTGATAAACATTTTCAAAGAATATTTTCATATCGGCAACAAATTTCAAGAATGAATGATGAGAATTCTCCTGGCAAACATCTCTTCACATTCAATATAAGAATTTCCCAAATCTAAAAATAGCCATGATACATGTACATGTAGATGAAAAATAGACTGTAGGAGGCCATGTTGATTGTGCTGTACCCAAGCTGAGAAACATTGTACTTAAATAGTGGAAATTATAACATGTTTTTACACAGTAGAGATGAATTGTGTAAATGCAAAAATAATTAATAAAATAAAATAGGTGTCGATAACTACTTCACTAGTATTTTTTTTCTGCAATTATCGACACCCCTATTAACCCCTGAAAGTAAAGCAATGTCACCAACCACATTTAGAAATGCACAAAGCATTCCGAGTTCATGAAATTAAAGTAGCAAAGAATACGAAAAAATATATATATAGTCCGCCATGAAAATTTTATGAAAGTTTTTGTTTGTTTATTGGTGTTTAACATCCCGCTCCCGTCTCACATTTGTAAAACAAAGAGCTGCGCTCACTTTCAAGGCATTGCCTTAGTTCATATATTATGATTATATCTAAATAATGACTATATCAAAACCTGGGTACTCAATGATTATCCAGATACACATTCCCTGCCTCAACTTTTATTTCTTTCAAGATTATTTTCTTACACAATACAATGACTAGCCTAAATTAAAATTATTTATGCTACAGGGTTCTTTGTGTACTGCCACTGATAGGCCTAATTTTTTTTTATAGTGATTAAGGGGTGGTAATAAAGGAAGACCAGAGAAGCCCAGAGAAGACCAGAGACTCAAAAGGGATCAAAGACACCTAATATGCCCTAAATATGACTAAATATGTAATTTAGATCATTATTTAATCATTTTGATACAGATGCAAATGTTTATATGTGCCGTTTCATGCAGATTTTCAAGTTTCCACATTGTCGACCAGAGAGACCAAAGACTCTAGATTGTAAACAGGAAGACCAGAGATGGAATTCTGATTCTCTAACCTTAAATAATGATTTAAAGTGATATGGGATCATAAATGAAGCATTGTTTTACCAGTTAGCACTTACAATTTTTCAATAATTGTCCGTTTTCAGCATTTTTTTCAAGATTTTCTTGACAATCCTGACAATCCTTCGTGTAGGGTGAGTGTAAAGTTTGGAATCGGAAACAGGCTGGCAACAATGTTTAGGAAGACCAGAGAAAAATTTGGTACTTGTACAGTAATTATAAAGTAAATTAGATGGGGTTTTTTTTTCAAATAAATGCATGAGTAATCATATATGAAAGAATGAAAAGATCAACAAGGAATGATTTATGAAATAAATAAAATTATTTGATGAAACAACATAGAGTGAACACTGAAATAGTTGGAATAATCTTACCACTTTAAGTGAAAAAAGGTTAAAGATATTATCATTTCAATAAATAGATAAAATATAAAATGAGAGTCGCTATTTACTACTAAACTGAGTCCACAGAAAAACAGAAGAAATAGAGACCAGAGATTTATTATAGCCAGAGGGCCGTTATCCACTAAAAGAAGACCTGAGATTTTATATAGTCACATATCCGTTACCTACTGAAGGAAGACCAGAGATTTATATATCTAGTAAAATTAGACCAGAGATTTTATACATTGTATACCTACTAAAAGTAAAAAAGGTACATAGCTGTTACCTACTAAAGGAAGACCAGAGATTTAAGAAGACCAGAGGTTTTATATAGCCACATAGCCATTACCTACTAAATGAAGACCAGATATATTAAGAAAACCAGAGATTTTATATAGCCACATAGCCGTTATCTACTAAAGGAACCAGAGATTTTATATAGCCAGATCGCAGTTACCTACTAAAGGAAGACTAGAGATTTTATATAGCTGCATAGCAGTTACCTACTACAGGAAGACTAGAAATTTTATATAGCAAGATCACCGTTACTTACTAAAAGACCAGAGATTTTATATAGCCAGATCACCATTACCTACTTAAGGAAGACCAGAGATTTTAAGAAGATCAAAGATTTTATATAGCCACATAGCCTTATGATTCTGCCTCTATTTCCATCCGCGGAAATTGTGCCATTGGTAAGTCTATAATTAACTAAGAAAAAACAAAAAAATAAAAAAAAATATAAAAAAAATAAATAAATAAACAAATATAGAAAAAAAAGATAATAAAAAATAAATTGAAAAAAATAATAAAAAAAAAAATAAAAAAATCATTAAAAAAAATATATAAAATAAATATAATAACTAATAAAAAAAAAACTAAAAAAAAAAAACTAAAAAAAAAAAAAAAAAAAAAATAAAAAAAATTATAAAAAAATAAAAAAAAAATAATAATATAAAAAATAAAATAATTATATTAAAAAAAATAAAAAAAAAAATAAAAAAAAAAAAAAAAAAAATAAAAAAAAAAATAACAAAATATAAAATAAAAGAAATATACAAAAAAAAATAAAAAAATAAAAAATAAATATAATCTAAAAAAATTATAAATACTATAAAAAAAAAAAATAAAAAAAAAATGAAAAAAAAAAAAATAAAAAAATATAATAATTAAAAATAATCAAAAAAAAAATAAAATAAATAAAATAACATAATTAAAAATCTACAACTAAAATGAATACAAGAAAAAAAAAATAAAAAATAAAAAAAAAAAATATAAACAAAATACTAAAAAAATTATAAAAACAAAAAAAATAAAAAAAAATAAACAAATAAAAAAATAATAAAAAAACCTAAAAAATAAAAAATCTAAAAATATAATAAAAATTAATAAAAAAAAAAATAAATCCTATAAAACTTAAAATATTTAAACATTTCCCACCACCCCCCCCCCCTCCACCCCCACAGACCAAGCACACACCACCCCCCCCTCCCCCCCCCCCCCAACTCCCTCCCCACACCCCCCACACAAACACCCCCATCCGCCAACATCCACCCCCCCCACCCATCCCCACACACCCCCCCCCCGCCCACCAACCCCCCACACCCCTCACACCCCCACCCCCCCCCCCCCCACCTCAAACCCTCCCCCCCACACCCTACCCACACACCCACCCCCCACACACCCCCTCCCCCCTCCCCCACACCCCCCCTCCCCCCCCCACCCACACCCACCCCCCCCCCCCGACCCACACCCCTCTCCACACACCCCCCCCATCCCCCACCCACAACAACCCCCCCATGCCACGCCGACGCGCCACACCCACCCCCCAACCACCCACCCAGCCCCCACTCACCAACATCCCACCCACCCCCCCACCCCCCTCCACCCCCGACACACCCCCCACCACCCCACCCCCACTCCCCCCACCACCCACTACCCATCAACCCCCACACCCCCCCACCCCCCCCCACCCCCACCCCACCCTCCCCCTCCACCCCAACTACCCCCGCCCCCCCCCCCCGCACCCAACACCCCTACACCCCCACACCCCCCACCCACCATCACCTCCCCCAATCCACCGCCCCCCCCTCCCCCACCCCATCCTCCACCCCCCACCACCCACCCCCCGCCCCACCCCCACCCACCCACCCAACACCCCCCCCAACACCCCACCCCCTACACCCCACCACCCCACACACCTCCCCACACCCCCCACCCACCACACTCCCCACCCCGCGCCCCCCTCCCCCCCCCCCCCTGCACCCATCCACCCACCACCCCCGCCACCAACCCCCCCCCCCCCCACGAACCATACCCCCACCATGACACACCATCAAGCCCCCCCCTCCCACCAAACCCCCCACCCCCCTCACAACCGCACCCCAACCCCACCCTTCCCAGCCCCCCCACCCATGCCAATCCCTCACCACCCCCCCACTCCCCCCCCCACCAGACACCACTACCCCCCCCCCCCCCCCACCCCCCACCTCACCCCACCTACCCCACCCAAACCCCCCCCACCACCCCTCACCCCCCCACCCCCCCCCCCCACCACACCACCACCCCCCGCCCCCCACTCTCCCCCCCCCCCACACCCCCCCCACCCACCCCCCCCCATCCCCCCCCCCCCCCACACCCCCCCCCCCCCCCCCCTACCCTACCCCCAACCCACCCACCCCCCCGCCCCCCCCCCCCCCCCCACCCCCCCCCCCAAACCACTCCCCCCCCCCCCCCACCCCCCACCCCCCCTATCTACTTCCCCCCCCCCCCCCACCCCCGTCACCCCCACAACCCCACCCCCTCCCCCCCCCCCCGACCCCCCCCCCTACCCACACCACCCCCTCCCCCAACACACCCACCCACCCCCCACCCCGACAGTTTGTTATTCCACCCAAACCCCCCCCCCACCCTATCCCACCCCACTCCCCCCCATCCCCCACACCCCACCCCCCATCACCTCCCCCCCCACCGCACACCCACCCCCCCACCCCCCCCCCCACCACCCCTGCCCCATCCCGCCCCCCACCACCCCACCCCCCCCCACCACCCATCACCCCCCCCCCACCCCCCCCACCCCCCCCTCCACACCCACACCCCCACCCCCCCCACCCACCCCCCCCCCCCCCCACCCCCCACCCACCGCCCCACCTCCCACCATACAACCACCAACGACCCCACCCCCCCAACCACCACAGACCCCACATCCAACCCCCCCCCCCCACGATCCTCCCCCCTCCCCCAACCCCCCCCCCCACCAACCCAGACACCCCCCCTACCTCAGACCCCCACCCCCACCCCCCCCAACCACACCCCCACCCCCCACCCCCAACCACCCCCACCCCCCCCAGATTCCCCCCCACAACCACCCCCCCCACCAGACTACCACCCCCCCCCCCCCCACCACCTCCTCCCCCCACCCACCCCCACCAAAACCCCCAAACCCCATCCATCCCACTCACCCCCACCACCCCCACCCTCCCACCTCCACCCCCCCCCCTCACACCCACACCACACCCCAACACCACCAACCCCACCCCCCACACCCCGTCCCCCCCCCCCAGCACCCCCACCCCCCCGCCCACCATACCTCTCAAACCCCACCCACCCAACCCCCCACCCCATTCCCCCTAACCCCCCCCACGCCTCCCACCACCAAACCCCAACACCCCCCCCCCCCCCCCCAGCACCAACCCACCCCACACCCCCACCCCACCCTACCACCATCCACCCCCCCACCCACCTACCACCACCCCTCCCCCCTCCCCCAACCACCACCACCCATCTCCCCCCAAATCCCCCCCACCCCACCCACCCCACCCACCCCCCCCCACCCTCCCCCACCACCAACCACATCACCGCCCACACTCCCCCCACACAGCCCCACCATCCACCCACCCGTACCCCTACCCAACCACCCCCCCACACCGCCCAAACCCCCCTACCCCACCCCCCCCCCCACCAAATCCCCCACCACATCAGCAACCACCCCCCACCCCAACCAACACCCCACACACCCCGACCCCACCACACCCACGCCACCCCCCCCCGCACCCCCTACCACCCCACTCACCCACACCCCCCCCCCCTCACCTCAACGACCACACCCACCCCCCACCCTCCCCCCCCCCCCCCCCCCACCCCCCCCCCCCCCCCCCCCCCATCCCCGCCACCCCCCCACATTCACCACCACAACACCCCCCCCCACCCACACCCCCCACACCCCGACCACCAAGGACGCACACCCCCCCACCACCCACCCCCCCCCCCCCCCCCCCCACCACCCCCACCCCCCCCCCACCCCCCAACCCCACCCCCACCACCCCAAACCACCCCCCCCCCCCCCCCCCCCATCCACACCTCCCCTACCCCACCATCACCCCCCACCCCCCAACCCCCACAACCCCAACCCCCCCACCCCCCCCATATACACCCCCACCCCCCACCCGCCGCCCCCACACCCCCCCACCACACCACTCACCACCTCAACCCCACGACCCCCCACCCCCCCCCTCAAACCACCCACCCCACCCCCCCCCTACCCCCCCCCCCCCCACAACACACACCCCCCACCCAACCACCCCACCCCCACCCCACCGACCCACACAACCCCCCCCCCACCCCCCCCCCCACCCCCCCCACCCCCTCACCCACCCCCCCACCACACCCCCCCCACCCCCCAACCAGCGCACCCACCCCCCCCCCCACATCACCCCCCCCCACACCACCACAACCCCCCCCACCCCCCCCCCACCAGCCACCCCCCCACCCAAATCCCACCTCCCCCCCCCAGCCCCCAACCAAACCCACCCCCCCCCCCCCATATCCCCAACACCAACACCCAGACACCACCCCCCCGACCACACAACCATACACCAACCCCACCACCACCCCCCACCCCACCGCACACCCCCACCCCCCATCACCCACACCCCCCCACCCACTCCAACCACCCCCCCCCACCCCATCACCCCCCCCCCACCCCCCCACCCGCCCCCCCCACCCACCACCCCCCCCTCCCCCACCCCAACCCCGTCACCCCCACCCACCCCTAACCCCCCCCCATCCAACCCCCCACCCCCCCAACCCTCCCACCCCACTCCACCCTCCCCACCCCCCCACCCCACCCACCCCCCCACCCCTTCACACCACCCACCACCCCACCCCCCCCCCCTCACTCCTCCTCACCCACACCCCCCCCCCTCCCGCCAAACCCCCTACCCCCCCAGCCCCACACCCCACCCCCCACCACCCCCCTCCCCCACCCTCCCTCCACCTCACTCCCCATACCCCCCCCCCCCCCTCCCTCACCCCCCACACACACAACACCCACCACCCTCCCCTCACAACCCATCACCTCCCTCCCCGCCATCCCCCCCCCCCCCCCACACCCCCCCCCCCACCCCCCCCCTCCACCACCCCCCCCAGCCCCACCCGCAACACACCCCCCCTCCCCCCCCGCCCCCCCCTCTCACCCACCACTCACCACACATCCCCCACCCCCCCCCACCCCCCCAGTCATACCCACTCACACACACCACCCCCCCCCCCGCCCCGCTCCCCACATCACATACCCCCACCCCCCACCCCCCCACCATCCCACTAAACCCCCCACACACCACCACCCCACACAACCACCGCACCCATCACACCCCCCACCCCCCACCCACTCACCCCAACCCCCCCCCCCCCCACTCCCCCACCCCCACACCCCACCACCCCAGACACCCCCCCCACCCCCCCCACCACAGCACCCCCCCCCCACCCACCCCCCCCCCCCCCACTACCACACCCCCCCCCACCGACCCACCCACCCCTACCCATCACCCCCCCCACCCACACACCCCAAGCCCCCCCCCCCAACCCCACCCGACCCCCCCCTACCCCCCCCCCCCCCCCCCCCCCCCCCACTCACCCCCACACCCCCCCCCCCACCCCCACCCTCACACCACCCCCCCACCCCCCACACCCCCACCTCCCCCATCCCCACACCCCCCCCCCCCTTCACCCCCCCCACACCCCCCACCCCCCCACCCCCTCCCCCCCTATCCCCCCCCCACCCCCCCTATCCACATCCAACCCGAACACCCGCCCACCCCACCCACCCCCCCACACACCCCCCCACCCCCCCCCCCACCCCCCCCCCCCCACAAACCCCCCCCACCCCCACCCACCCTCCCACACCCATCCCCCCCCCCCCAACCATGCCCCCACCCCCCCACCACTCCACCCCCCCCAGTCCACCCCCCCCCCCCCCCCCCCCCCCCCCCACCCCACTCCCCACCACCCCCCACCCCCCCCTCCCCCCGACAGCCCCACAGCCCCCAACCCCAACCCCACAACCCCACCCACCCACTCCACACCCCCACCCCCCAACCCCCAGACACCACAACCCACACTCCCCTCCCCCCCACACACCCCAACCCCACCCCACCAACCCCCCCCCCCACCCCCCCCCCAGCCAACACATCTCCTCCCCCCCCCCCCCCCCACCCCCCCCCCCCCCCCCCCCACCCCCCCACAACCAACCTGCCCCACCCCCCACCCCAACCCCCACACCCTACGCCCCCACACCCCCCCCCCACCCACCCCCCCCAAACCCCCCCCACACCACCACGACCCCACCCACCCCCACCCCCCACACCCGACCCCCTCCCAACACCCCCTCCAAACCCCCCACCCCCACCCATCCCCCCCACCACTCCACCTCCACACTCCCACACCCCAAACACCCCACCCCCCATGCACCCCATCACCCCCCCCCCCCCCAACCCCCCACCCCAACCCACCCTCCCCCACACCCCCCCCCCCCCCACCACACCCCACCCACCCCCCATCACCCCTCCCACCCCCCCACGCCCCAACCCTCCCCGCCTCTCCACCACCCCCCACCCCAACAACAGCCCACACCCCCGCCCCCCCACCACCACAACCTACCCACCAACACCACCTACCCCCACACCCCCACCCCCCCCCACCCCTCCCCCCACCCCCCCACCCACCCCCCCCACCCACCCCCACCAACCCCACCCACCCCAAAGCAACCCCACCACCACTCCGCCCCCCCACCCCCTCCCACCCCCACCCACTCCTAGCACAACCCCACACCCCCACACCTCAACCCCCCCCACCAACCCCCAACCCCCCCTCCACCGCCCCAACACCCAACCCCCCCCACCAACAACCCCCCCCCCACTCCCACCCTCACAAACACCCCCCCCCCCCCGCCTCCACCACGACCTACCACCACCCACACCCCTCCCTACCCCACACCCCCCCACCACACCACTCCCACCACCACCCCCACCCACATCATCCCACAAACCCCTCACACCCATCCTACCCCCCAACATCCCCCCAACCCCACCCAACCACCACCACCCCCCCCCCCCCCCCAACACCCCCCACACCGACCCCCCCCCACACCCACCCACCAACACAAAAACCCCCCCCCACCCCCCCTCACGCCCCCCCCCAACCGCCACCGTCCCACCCACCCCGCACCCCACCCCCCCAGCCCCCCCACACACACTCACCCCCACACACACCCACCCACCCCAACCCCCACCCACAGCCCCCCCTAGCTAACCCCCCTCCACCCACACTTAACCCCTCCCCCCCCCCCACTCCACCCAAACTCCTACCTCCCCCTCCCCCACCCCACTCCGAACCACCCACCCCCCCACCCCTCCAAACACATCCGCCCCTACCCCCCCTACCCACCCCCCCCCCCCCCCCACACAACCCCCCTCACCCACCCCCCCTCCCACCCCCCTCCCCCCACCCCCCCCCCCACCACCCCCACCCCTCCCCCCCCCCCACACCCCCCCACCCCACCACCCCCCCCACCAACATCCCCCCCCCCCCCCCACTCACCCCCCCCCCACCCCCCCCATCACCCCCCACCCCCCCTCGCACCACCCTACACCCCACACACCACCCCCCCAACCACCCCTCCCCCTCCACAATCCCCACACCAATACACTAGATCCACACCCCACACCCCCACCTCCCCCCACCAACCCCCCACCCCCCCACCAACACCACCCGACCGCCCCCCCACCCACCCACACCACCCCCACCCTCCACTCCCCCTCCCCACCCCCCACACACCCCACCCCACCCCCACCCACACCACCCCCCCCACCCAACCACCCCACCCTCCCCCCCCCAACCCCCACACCCCCACCCCCCCCCCCCCCCATCCCCCCCCCCCCCCTACCCCGCCCACCCCCCACCCACCCACCCCCCCCCCAACACCCACCACCCCCCCCCCCCCCCCCCCCACACACACCCCCACCCCCCCCCCCCACCCCTTCCCCACTATCCCCCCCCCCCACCCGTCCATCCACCCATTCACACCTCCCCACACACCCCACACCCACACCCACCACCCACCCCACCATCTCCACGCCACAGCCCCCCCACCCCCCCACCACCCACACACCCCCCACCACCACTCCCCCACCCTACCCCCCCACCCACACCCCCCCCCTCAACCATCCACCTACACCACCCCCCTCACACCCACGCCCACCCCAAACCCCACCCCCAACCCATCCCCGCCACCCCCCCCCCCCACCACTCCCCCTCTTCCCCATCCCCCCCCCCACCACCCCCACTCCAACCCCCCCCTCCCCCCCATCCCACCTCCCCCCACCCCCCCCCCACCAGACAACCCCCCACCCACACACCCCCACCCACATCCCCTCCCCCCCCCCACCAACCCCCCCCCATACACACCACCCCCCCCCCTCCCCCCCCCCATCCCCCACCTCAACCCCCCTTCCTAATCGCCACCACCAACACCCACCACCCCCCAAACCCCACTACCGCACACCCCCGCGCCGACACCCCCCAACCCCCCCCCCCCCAACCCCCACGCACCAACCCCCCCTCCCATCCGACCACCCCCCCCCACACCCCATCCACCCCCCCACCCCAACCCCTCCCCCCTCCCCCCCCCCCCCACCCCCACCAACACCCCACCAACCAGCCCACCCACCCCCCACACCATCCAACACAAACCACACACCCCCCCCACCCACCACCCCCCACCCCCAACAATCACACCCCCCCGTCCCCCCCACCCCCCCCCCCCCCCCACCCACCCCCAACCCCCAACTACCCTCTCCAACCCCGCCCCACCCCCCCACCCACACCCCCAACACTCCCCCCCCCATCCACCCACTCCCCCACCACCACCCCCTCCCACCCCCAACCCCATCCCACCCCCTCACCCCCGCCCCCCCCCCCTACCCCGCCAATCCCACACCAGCCGCCCCCCAATATCACCCCCCCCCCTACCAACCACACCCCACCTACTCCACCCACCACCCCCAAGCCGCCCCACCCCCCACACCCCTCACTACCCACCCCACCCACTCCCACCCCCACCCCGCCTCCCCCATCCCCCCCCAGCCACCACCCGCCCACCCCCCCCCCACCCACCACCCCCCCGAACCGCACACCCCACCACCACCCCCCCTCACCCACAAACCCACCACCCCCACCCTCCTCCCATACGCCTCCCCCAACCCATCTCCCACCACCCCCCCCACACCCCCACACCCACCCCCCCCCCCCCCCCCCCCCCACCCCCCACCCCCCCCACCCACCACGCCACTCACCCCACCCACCACACCCCCCCACACCCACCCCCCCCCCCCCCCACCCAGCACTCCCACACCCCACCACCACCCATCACCCCCCACCCCCAACCCCACACCCCCCACACCCCCCACACCCCCCACACCCCACCCACCCCCCCACCCCCGCCCCCCAACACCAGCCTGCCACCCACCCCCATCACACCAGCCCCACACCCCCATCCCCCACCCCCCCCCCCCCAACACCACCCCCAACCAACCCCCCCCCACACCAGCCCTACACCACACCCACCCACCCCAGCCCACCCCACCTCCCAACCCCCCCCACCACCCCACCCCCACCCCTCACCCACCCCCACCCCCCCACCCCCCCCCACCACCCCACCCCCCTCCCCCCCACCCCCCCCACCTCCCACACCACCCACCCCCACCACAACCACACCCCCCCCCCCACTCGCCCCCCACACACCACCACCCCACCAATACCCCCCCCCCCCCCCCCCGACACACACACCCACCACCCCACCCCCGCCCCCCCAAAACCACTACCCACCCCCCCCCACATCCCCCACCCCCCCACCCAACAACATCCACCCGCCCACCTACCCCACCCCCCTCTCATCCCCCACCAACCACCCAACCCCCCCCCACCCACCACCCCCCCCCCTAACCCCCCCCCCCACCAACCACCCACCACCCGACCTCCAACCATACCCGGCTCCCCACACCCCACCCCTCCCACCCCCACCCCCCCCCCCACCCCCCCCCCCATCCCCATGACCCCCCCCCACCCCCCCCCCCCCACCCACTACCCTCCCCCCCCCCCAGCCCCCCCCCCCCCCCTCCCCACTCCCCCCTCCACACCCCCCCACAACACCCTCCAATCCCCACCAAACCACCCCGACCCAACCCCCCCCAACAATATCCCCCCACCCCCCGCCCCCCTACCTATCACCTCACCCACCCCCCCCCACACACGCTTACCCGCTCCCACCACCATAAAAGTTTATGAAGGGACGTTCCATCCTTAATGTATTTCTTAACATCTAAATGTACAAGGACTACTGATCCCTTTCTAACATAATCGCTGCAATGTGCGAAATGCATGTAGTTCCTGTACATCCTTTTTAAACCTTCTACTGCAATCTTCATTATCTTGAAATATGCATCTTTGGTCGTCCGTGAACACACTGTACCGAACATCACTGGAATCACGCTGGTGTAGTGTACAACTTCAGCTGTTCACGTCGCCAACGGTATGTCCCCCACATGCCTGGATTCGTTGGCCGCAATCTGCATAATTCAATCTCCGTTTCTTCGTACACGAAGTCATAAGTAGTAGCTCCTTAACTGCGACAAAACCAGATGAATCTCTCGGTGCCGATGGGTCATGGCACAGGAAATAACCGATTCTTCTAGATGTCTTGGTGATGAATTCGTCATAATATTATTAATCTTTAGATCTTAAATAGAAGTGTGTAGAGTGTGACTTCCTAACCCATGTCTTGACTTGACTTCGTGTAGCCTACTGAAACTGAAGTCTTATTACACGAAGGAAAATATACTTACTAGCAAACTATATATAGATTTATTAGAGATCAGCTTCTTCTTATCTTTGACTATCTGTAATCATGGGCCTTATGTTTCATTTGAGAATGATAAATAAACCGCCGGTTGTAGGTTCACAGTTACCTACCTTGTCATTATGAAAATTTACATCCCGATCCCGATTTTTCTCTTCAAAATTTCAATACAGATTACAAAAGTTGGTACATATTGCGTTGTTATTGTGTCTACACAACGAATAATAACGCGTTTTGTAATGATGATGCAATTTAAAATGATAAAAATTCTATTCATAAATCATTACGATATATCTTTTAGACAGAAAACATATTAGAAAATATGAATAATTGTTGTATTTCAACAATTTACAACAAGAATATCAGTATGTATCAGTATTACAATAAAACTGATGGATGCTCCCCGAAGCTTTCCCAATATTTTAAGGATATGTATTGAGTGACATTGACCTTTCAGAAATTACCTTGAGTGACCTTTGTCCGAAAGTTCCTGTCCCAAGGAACATTTGTGTGAAATATGATAAAATCCCGATGAATGGTTTAAGAGAGAGGCCTATGAGGCCTTTCCCCAAATTTTAGGGATATGTTTTCAGTGACCTTGACTTTTCAAAAATGACCTTGAGTGACCGACACAAGCGATATACACAGACATAAAATTTCATATATTCCTATAAATTTTGTGAAAATAAGGTCAGGTTCAGTGTCGTATGTATAAAGGCTACAAATAATAAATCATTAAAATTGCCAAACTGTGTTTCTCAAGCAATTTTTCAAAATATATGAGAAAAAAAAAACGAAATGTGGAAGATAAAACTCTAAAGACTTTTAAATGAGGAAAGGGAATTAGATAAATTCGAGAATGTAACTATATAAAATTAGGCAATTTTCTTGAATATTTCGATGTAAAACTTTCCCTCCGTTAATGAAGTATTGGTGAACCACTCCTGGTACCTATATTATAAGATTGTCTTAGTAATTATAGGGTAAAATAATCTATATCTAAAAGTTATAGGTCGAACTTATTTTTTGTTACGAGTTACGTTATTGCAGAATGCGTCGATACATACCAAGGCATATTGGCACTTGTGATGGCATATTGGCACTTGTGATGGCATATTGGAACTGGTGATGGCATAATTATATTGGTACGATGATGGAAAATTGGTAATTGTAATATTACATATTAGTACTGGTGATCTTATATTGGTATTGAGATGGCAAAATGGTACTGGCGATAACATACTGCTACTGGTACTAGTAATGATATACCGGTACTAGTGATGACAAACCTGTACTAGTGATGACATACTGATACTGTTGATGACTTAATGGTACCGAGATGGCAAATTGGTAATGATGATAACAAATTGGTACTGCTGATGACATATTAATATTGGTGATGTCATGTTGGTACCGTGATGGCGAACCGTACTGGTGATCATAGCACTGCATAGCACTAGATCATTAGTACTGCTGATGGCATATTTGTATCGTGATAGTAAATCGGTACTGATGATAGTATATTGATACTGGGTATGACATATTTATTGTTTATAATTCAGTCCAAAGGCTAACAAGCCTTTAAGTACACAAATGCACTCTTGAACATTATGACATATTGAGGGCGACAATAAAGTATAATGACCAATGTTTACATTTTCGTGTTCCAAGAAATGTAACATGGTGTTAAATCATATTTATCACATTTAACCATTTCTATCAAAGTCATTATGAATTGTATACGAGAAGAGTTGTATCTCATAAATCAATTTTTATCTTCACGTAGCTACTTTGAAAGAAATAAAATCCATAACATCGCATCTGTGTACTTCATTTTATTTACCAATTCCTAGAAAATGTTTCATATATACAAGTAATAGATAGAACTTACCAAAACACATTATAAAGTAAGTAGTATATATCTCTACGCGTTTTAAACGCCAGTGATAATTATACCTAACAAAAGAAACTTTCTTTAGGCACAGACATTAAAATAAAATCAACATTACACCTCTATTCAAAAGTTTTAGAGGTAAATGTTTTCTGATAACAGAATAAACAGGACAAATTAACATAAAATGATATAATTCATCTTCAATGCCTTGTTTGTTACAAAAAAGAACATTTTCTATCAACTTTTTCCTATTTCTCTGTGTCTCACAGTTCTTTGGTATGGAAGTCTCAATTTTGTAAGTATGCGTTGCGACTGTAGATGTAATGGCTTCAAAATTATTATTGTATATCAAAATTATTTACCAGGTGTCTAAATGATAAGAATTTATTTAATGCATTGCTTATCTTCAACTTTTTGTTACAGGTATAGCCTAACCATACATCCCAAGTTTAAACATTTGCCATCAGACCAAGCATTACATAACTCGTCCCATTTAAATACATGTTTGGGTGTTTCCATATAAACGCGTATTTATAACACTGTTGTTCGTTGAAATTTTGCAAAATATAATTATTAGTTTTCAGTTGTTTCAGTACTTTTATATACAGTACTCTACTAGATACATACAAAGGAAAATGACCCAATTCAATATTTACCTGAGCGTCATCTTGGGACACCTTGCACCCTTTTTTAAATCTTTACCTTAGTGGAAGTCCCATGTTTTTACGTAATTAATGTAGTTCGCAATATATGTGGCAAAATCGACAATTTTGTCCGAACATTAAAATGATATTCTTTCAAATATTTTTCAGAACAAAATAATTTCAGGTTGTAACTGGATCATACCAGATTTCCCATCTTGAAAAAAAACATGGTTTGATAATAATATAAAGCATATGTCGATGCTTTCAGTGTTGTTGATAGATGCAAAATGCATATAGATTATTAACATTTGATGTCATCAAAGACGTTGTATTCAATACAAACCTACAGCTAAAAATACAAAAGTTTACTGAAACGAAATTCATACTTTAAAATCCTAACGTTAATAATTATACAAAAAATATTCTTATCAGAAAATGGTAATACCCAAAATTGCCATGTGACGTTTATATGAGCATTTAAATAATCTGGCATGCTTACGCGAGAATGAGACAGGTTTTGATAATTGTAATTTTGATTGATTGGAAGCCGAAATTGCGACTTGGAACTGACAAATTTTGAATGAATATTTCCTTGAATTCAAATCCATAACACGAAATTACTCTGAGCCAGGTAAATATAGATGTATAAGTATTATGATGAACTTTGGTAAACATTTAGTTTCTGCTTACTCTGATGAGCCGAAGGAAATTATACAATCACGGATGCTTAGCTTGGGTTCCAGCCCTGACCGTCGATATTTTTTTCCCTATGAGTCTCATTGGAAAAGTGACTCAAAGTACCGTTTTCATTGTTGTTTTGTTGACAGTTAACAAGCATTCGACATTGTTGACAGAACAAAATTTTTAAAGTAGGAATTCGAGACAATGTTATAATGTGATTAATCAGTATACTCCAAAACCAAATCAGTATTTCTACTCGAATAATTTTTCTGAATTTTCACCAACACAATGGACGTTTTACAAGGGAGATAAACTATTTTATCCTCTTTTCATTGTATCTCAATAATTGTGTAACTGAATGTTTGCAAATCGGTACTAAACCTAGTAGAATTACAAGAGTTATCTGTCTTTTTACTGTTCTATGCTGATGATATGGTATTATTTCCAGAGTCAGTAGAAAAATTGTAAAATTAACATGTTACAGTGCTAACATATAAATGGTCCCTTACAATAATCTAAAACTAAGATTGTTGAGTATAAGAATGGTGTTTATACTCTCTCTCTCTCTCTCTCTCTCTCTCTCTCTCTCTCTCTCTCTCTCTCTCTCTCTCTCTCTCTCTCTCTCTCTCTCTCTCAGACATATATTTGTAGTTCAGCTTGTTATGGAGTCTGAACTCTGGGGATTTCGTAACATAGAACGATTTCATACAAACTTGGGTAAATCCATTGTGAATGTTAAGAGAAAAACCTCTCTTGTTTTAGGTATACTTTGAACTAGGTCGATATCCCTTTATTTGTTTGCAGAAAATGAAGGATTGTTAATATTGGTGCAAGTTTCTCGATACAGACTATTGTATTACTTAGCACTTGCTTTGATCATATTATTACTGAATGTAAATGAATGGGTTTATCTGTCAAAAATAATAACAAACTCAGTTGAAAAATGGTCAAATTATCTATATAGTTAAAGACATTACGATTCAAGATTCAAGATTCTTTATTCTCTTTTACCAGAATACAATGGTATTGAGAAAATAACAAATATACAATATATACAATGTTTGTAGTGTTCAAGTACAATGTAGATATTAATACAAATCAATGATACTTATTGTTGTGGAGAGGCCAAAGTATGATGAATTATTCTAATAAATTTACATAATTTACGTAACATGACAATATTTTTTGAATGAAATAAAGTTCTAATAACTAAAATGTTTGGTCGAGACCTACTTCTAAAATCAATGCATCGACTTCTTGCCTCAGTAAAAGCTTTACACTTAAACAAATAGTGAAACTCATCACCAATTTCATTGTCATTACAGGAAGTACAAAATCTTTGATCTTTTTCTATACCAAACCATCGTCCAGTTTCAACAGGTAGTCTGTTATTGCTTGTACGAAATTTACAAAGGGCTATTCTATCAGCGTCATCAAGTATATCTAGATAGCTTTCACAATGAAACTGGTCTTTTAAAATTCTATAAAAAAACTGCTTTAGGTGAATTATATACATCACTTGACCATTTCTGTTCAAACTGATCACAAAGTCTTCTCTTCAATGAACAGTTTAACCACTTAGTATTAAAATTAACATTTGATGTCCAAATATTGCTGAAACCAGCATGATCTAAAATAGTTTTAACATATTGTATCCATTTAGACATGTAATGACCTTGTAAAAAGTTTGATTTACAAAACGTATACAAAATATTTGAAATCTTACTCTGGTCTGAAGACGCAACATTACACCAATAATTGACAACTCTCAACTGAACATCAATATATAGGGGATATGCTCCCAGTTCACCATAAATCATATAATTTGGGGTTGTACGCTTTAAATGAAGTAACAATTTACAAAATTTTAAATGAATTCTTTCTAATCTTTCGTAATTGCTAAAACCCCATACTTCACAACAATATAATAATATTGGTTTCACTATTTTACAGAAGAGATCATATTGACAACTGACAGACAATTTATGTAATCTATCTTTTTTCAAAACTTCATACATAGCTTTAATTCCTTTGTGAAAATTTCTTTTAATTGTGTTTGTAAAATTACCATTTCTGTTAAAGACAATACCTAAATAAACAAAATCACTTACTACTTCAACATTTGTACCATCATAATAAAATTCGTAATTAGTTTTCTTTCCTTTTGAAAATACAATGATCTTTGTTTTGTCAACATTTACTTTCAATTTCCAAAGTTTACAATAACTTTTAAAAACATTTAATGCTGTCTGCAGACCATCTGCAGATTCTGAAAAATAACTGTATCATCAGCATAAAGCAGTACAAAAAGTTTAAAATATATACCTAATGATTCCCACATATCATTTGTTAAACTATCTAACCCACTCACATGATTATATCATTTGAGTATAAAGAAAACAAAAAATGGTGAGAGATTCTCACCCTGACGGAGTCCGATATTACACATAAAGTATTCCGAAATATTATTATTAAATACAATGCTAGATTTGATACCTTGGTACATATTATAGATCAAGTTATATATTTTCCCAGTGATATTATTTACAATTAATTTACCCCACAAACCTTCTCTCCATACCTTGTCAAAAGCTTTCTCGAAATCGATGAAAGCACAAAATAGCTTTTTTCTTTTGTTCATCATAAAATCAATCAATTGTTTTAATATAAAAATATTATCGATAGTAGAAAATCCTTTTCTAAACCCTGCTTGGTTTTTACATATCAACGAAACTTCGTTTGAAAATGTTGTTAATCTGTTATGTAAAATGGATGTAAATAATTTACCAAGACAGCTAACAATAGTAATAGGTCTGTAATTCTTAGGATCTTCCATACATCCTTTGTTCTTATAAATTGGTATAATATCTCCCTTAAGCCAATCACCAGGCAATATACCACTGTCAAAAACAATATTGAAAAACTTAATATAAACAGTAATTAATTTACTAACAGAGTGCTTGATATATTCATTTATAATCTGATCTTCTGCACTAGCTTTGTTGCATTTCAAATTTCTAATTGCTTTTATAATTTCGTCTTCAGTTATAGGTTCATTAATAAATTCATTAGCCATATCAAAATGTGTTACTTGTATATTTGGTGCTGTATCATTCGTTTGATTTCCTTTGAGTTCAATACAAGCAATCATTTTAGTTCGTCACAGATAGCTTCAAAGTGTAAATGTTTTAAACGCCGTGTTGTTACTTTTTTCTTATCAGCCACATCTCTGTCAACCCATTCCTATCTATGTGGAATTAGGGTGTAAAATTCAGGCTATCATCACTTTTGCTATTGAAAACAGATTTAGAAAATAACCTGTATCAAAACGCGTCTGTTTATTTTACAGATCAAACATTGACAGTATTTTTGCTTTACTAGTAAATGTTCACTATATATTGACTTAAGAAAACAATTTATACACCCAGATTATTTTAACAAACCATCTGTCTTTAAATTGATACAATCGCTAACCACAGAAAAGTGCTTTGTAATCTTGGTAAATTGATTAAACACAGCTCTCAGAAATTCACTATTGTAAGTTCATTATTGTAACTTGTTGTCGACTGCTCTGTTTATTTTGTTTGTTTATTGTTGTTTAACGTCCCACTCAAGAATATTTCACTCATATGGAGACGTCACCAAATGCCGGTGAAGGGCTTCAAATTTTGGCCTATGCTCGGCACTTACGGCCATTGAGCAGTGAGGGTTCTTTAACGTGCCGACACCTACTGTGACACGGGACCACGGTTTTTTACTGTCTCATCCGACAGACAGGAAACCAACCTGCCGCCGGCTGGACTCGAACTCTCGACCTCACGATCAAGAGTCGAGCGCGCTACCGACTGAGCCAGGCCGGCTCTCGACTGCTCTGTAGACTGTGTACTGCGTTTATACCTTTCATTTTGAATCTTATGATCAAATTTGTGTGTATACCTCTTTTAATGCAATCTGGAGGCTGTATAACCTTTGATGAAAATAAATTATGTAATATGATATGTTCCATGACAAGTGGAATAATTAAGTTGATCCAATATTAGGGTACATAATAAATATAACCGTATTGATAAATAAGGTACTATTAACATTAATATTATTCAATGTTATTTCTCACAGCTAGTTATCATAATTAACGTTTGACAAAATCTGGCTGAAAACAAAATCTATTTCCTATTTTAATTTTCCCAAGTGCTTTTCCACAGGGTTTCAAGAAATTTTATAAATTACTTTTTTATCGTAACATGTTTCTATTACTTACTGCAAATATATCATAGATTACGGTTCCCCATATATAATCAGATTCAAATTGAAAGGAATATGAGATTCACATGTTGAAAAGAGCTATGTAGACTCTTGGGGAATTATTTATTCAAAATGAATAAAATTCTAAATGAAAATTCCGAAGTAAAGGCACTTCTTAAAAATTGTTTAGATTTGACAGAAGACATTACATTTTCGGGGAAATACACAATTTACCTTACTACCTACAATTTGTGAAAGAGAACCTTATAAAACCTTAAACACGCTTTATTATTGATATAAACACAGTAGCTGGTATTTCGGTACCGCCTTATTTCATACTAACGTCATTTCGTTCGGATTGTTCCGTGATAAGATTTTACAGTGGATACAGTAGACGGATTTGGAAAAAAAAGGTTCAGTATTTGGCATTGTTTACCACTTTTAATTCCACGCCAAATTCATGAATTCTCATTGACAGAAACAATCGTCCAGTATAGATCATTTCTTGCTTTTGTTTTATCATTATAAGTAGTAGTAGTAGTAGTAGTAGTAGTAGTAGTAGTAGTAGTAGTAGTAGTAGTTGTAGTAGTAGAAGTAGTAGTAGTAGTAGTAGTAGTAGTAGTAGTAGTAGTAGTAGTAGTGCTATTGTTATCATCATCATCATCATCATCATCATCATCATCATCATCATCATCATCATCATCATCATCATCTTTATTATTATTATTATTATTATTATTATTATTATTATTATTATTATTATTATTATTATTATTATTATTATTATTATTATATTTCTGACCATTATTATTATTATTATTATTATTATTATCATTATTTTTATAATAATAATAATTATTATTATTATTATTATTATTATTATTATTATTATTATTAACTAAATTATATAACTTTGGTATCATATCGATAATATTTATATCAACGAAATAAAAATCGGACTTAAATCTTTTCACTTGTTTATATTGATTTTTATCCTTCAATGTTATTATGTGCAACACATGTACATCAAATACCTGCCAAGAATATAAGACTAGGTGAAAAGAAAAACGATTGGCACTACAAACGATACTCTATGAAAAAGCAACTTTTAAAAAATGGAGAAAATATACTTTTTATATTGTTTGGTTGTGTGTGTATTACATTTTACAATTACTGAAACAAAGCAAACTTTACAGTCTTTAAAAAAACTGAAAATTTATTAGCATCTTAGGAAAGAACTGCAGCAGTACTCAAAACCGCTATCTGAAGAGCCGCTATTTTAAATAATTAGAATATAAATTGTAAACATATATATGTGAATGCAGTAAGATTTCGTTTCGTTTAAATTTTGAAAATATTTGGAAGATCCCCTACATTGGGATAAAAAGTCCTAAATATATTGCGTTCATGACATCTTCACCATTTGTCAATCTCAAATCATAATGAGGAGTCGAGCAATCAATTTCCTACATGGTATTTGAATGGACATTCTCCTCCATGCAAAACACCATTATATGCAGCTATTTACATTTTATATCCCCATCTTAAAAGCTAAAACTGAATTGATGCGCTTCAGATTAATGCGAATATTCGTATAACAATATATGCCGTATATGCGGACATAAAGATCATTATTCTGCTAAAAGCATTGTATGGACCCATTCTTACGTGAAAGTGATCACGGAACTAAGCTTCCACAATATGTATACAAAATATGAAGTAAGTTTTTAAAATGTCGTTCTGTGGGGCTCTATCTAATTTGCTATGGATACATTCCTTAAGACAAAACTTGAAAGTTATAGAATAATTAAAGTATAAAGCTATGGTTATTTATACTATTACTTCATTGTCAGTATCGTAAATAATTTGTTACGTTAATTCTAATGTCGATATTCTCTCGCATTCTATCATTTTTACAATCATGTGCATCTTGTTATTACCGCAATGTAAATTTCACTACATCAAGTGATATTGTTAAGCAATTACAAAACATTCCAAGGTAAATTTATATTACCGAAATTAAAAAAAAAAAACAGAACATATCTAATGTTTCATTACTTAATACACAGTTAAGAATTTCGAATAAAATGATCTAGGACAATAATTTGGGAATGTGCATTACAATGGCCTCATATATATATATGTAGTATATGAAAGAACAAGATAATTGTTTTGCATTAAGATGATAGTATATATATATATATATATATATATATATATATATATATATATATATATATATATATATATATATATATATATATATATATATATATATATATATATATAATGCGTTCAAAAGTAAAGAATATAGATCTGCATTCCCGATTAAACCATGACATTGCCATGATAGTCCCATGGTTGTGATCAATTACGGAATTTCCATACGGAATTAATTTTATTAATTAATATGATAAATTGCTAATTACCTCTAAGATGTTATTTCCAGTAAACTTAGAAATATTTTATACTCAGAAATATGTTACAAACCTCTTATGCGTTCTCTATATACTTATTAACATGTTTTCTTAAATCTGGAATTTTGGTCCAGAAGCGACTGTCATGATGCATGTTTTAACAGAGAGTAAGGCTCCTTTATTCCAGTAGGTTTAGCACTCTATTTATTAATTGTGCAAAATACATTGGAAATGATTATAAAAGCCAGTTTTGTACCCTCTCTTAAATAAATTCGGCTCGGTTCATGGATCAACTGTATGAAGTGAAATTCATTTTGTATATGAGCTTTGATAATAATATTTTCATGTGATGTGACTGATCAAAATGACTTTGAATGGTGGTAAATGAATTTAATTCCTTAATAAATATCTTATGTGTAGAACATTCAATGTCGAAGGTATGCACTAGATGGGCGTACAGTCAGACCAATCTGACCAATCAATACCAACATTCTGTATAATTTTAATACTCCTATACTTTGGATGTACTGCATACTTTGAAAGTATGTAGATTTTAATTGTATTAAATTAAATGACAATTTTTATATCATGCAAGTATAATACTATTCCCATTTCCATTTTATCATAGAAACCTTCTTGTCGTTTGTATCATTCTAATTAGACACTAATTGGTCCTCAAGAGAGTAAAAAATATTTTACACCATATGCTAGCTCATCTATAACAAGCCAAAGCAATTGTTCCCGGATATTGAGAATATCCGTCTATCAAGTGTGAAACTGTTTATTATACATCAGCCGAAGCTTTTGTTTCGCATCTGGGGTCTTCACCTGCACGTTGCTCCAAATAATCTTTTGTGGCATTTATCATTTTTAAAACCATCTCTCTGTCTCTAACCATATTTTCATCACCACACACACACACACACACACACAACACACACACACACACACACACACAAACACACACACACACTATATATATATATACTATCCTCAAAATTATTGAAAAATAACGAATTCATTTCATCTCTGGGAAAACTATCGATCTCAATTATTGGATTATTACAAAAATGTGAAATTACAGTATATGTTGGGCAGACCGGTGAAACCTTATATTAAATGATGCTAATAAATTTAGGTATAGCGTACCAAAACATTTTTATGAAAATGAATATACAATAGATGACTTTACATTGACTAATATTGGAAATGAAAAAGTGAAAGAATCGTTTGGGGTATAAAATTAAAGACGATATATACGCAAGGATTGAACAAACAAATGATGTCTAATGTCTGTGTTATTATACCCAATGATTTTTGACAAGAACTACATTTATGGCGTTATTTATATTACAGTGGTGACGACCTTGGTTGTTATTGGTGACGTCATATTATATACGCCGTGACGTATTGTTTACGCCGTTATCATATGAAATATACTTTTCGCAGATGAAGGCCGATATGCACGTTATGTACATCAGAGTTTTAGTATTCACTTTATTTATGATAACTTTCCTTATAAAATAAGTAGGAAACTCTGTCCTCGACAGTCTCAGTAGAGAGTAATGGGAAAAGTACCATTTGAACTTAATTATCTGAAATGTATACATTTGTAACAAATAAAATGAGATTCAAAATTATAATGTTGTAGTGTAAAATATAGATATGAATTGCTATATAATAAATTGAGTGGTATCAAATGCAAAAAGATGTGATGAAATAACATACTATGAAATATGTATGTACATTTGTATGCATAGTTCTATGCGAAAACATGTGAACTTTTATAAGTAGACTGTTTTATGAACATGTGGTATATTACATTTCTAATTTCTAAAATAATCCACTGTTGTACATTTGGACGTTTTTCGTATAATCATATGTACAATTGTGTAAATGCAATTAATTTGTATCGTAGAAAAAGTACATCATAAAGAAAATATTTTGATTGTTTTATTAAATGACATATATAAATTAGATATAAGAACAAATTATTTTTTCAATGACAGATACAATTAGTCAATGTGATTAATAGTACCGGAAAGTCGCGATGAAAATCAAGAAATTGGTCCACTTATTAATGGATTGTTAATCTATGATTTTGTACATCACATTATTAACGAAATATGGTTTCTGATTACCTTTTGCAGTAAATATACCTGATTAGTTTTCAACTTTCTGTTATCTTTTTTTTTATTTCGTTTTGAAAATATATGATATAATAGAGGAAAATATTTTGTCCCTAATTCATATCTGTCATAAATAATCTTTAAATAAATAAATAAAATCCTAGATAACAAAATAGCAATCTTCAGGATTATAGTTATATATAACAATTACAGAAAAAAATTAAAAATAGTAAATAACAAAGTGAACGTAAAGTCATTCATTCAGTGTTGTTAATTATTTCTGTTTGCATTGACAATGCAACTGAGTATGTACATAACAGTGTATTATAAAAGTATTGATTATTATCATTATCATCATCTGGTCATCGTTATCATCATTATTATTATTATTATTATTATTATTATTATTATTATTATTATTATTATTATTATT